>JAWQUT010000029.1:826252-850674 GCA_033807755.1 Ellobium chinense
TGTTTGTGAAAGAGAAGCTTAACTATCTGTCATAATTGATATCTTATGTCATTGACCTTAACACACTAAGCTTTAACCAGGAACAAAAAGTTTTTTAAATTTCTCACTAACAACGGTAAAAATAGAGAAGCCTGCGAGATCAAGTTGAATTATACCCCAATGCAAAGTTCGTCAAAAGATGTTTCGAAAACTGTTTCATATGTTATCTAAATATATTTTAAAAATCCAATTGGCAGGGAAATGGTGAATAACCAGAGAATCCCAGTGCTCAAAGCCTTGTTTATCGAATAAGTTGACAGAACATTCAAGAAGATTTTCGCATTAATCTTTGATGTACATCAGCTGAGACTTAGCAGAGAATCAGTAATCTGTGAAGCCGAAATACAGAATGCAAATGATAAAATGAAATCCGTGTCCGTATGCATAATACTTGCTTGAAATAAAGTACTGCGTTAACCACTGTGAACACCATCAGTTTTGGGAAATTTCCCGTGGTTACGGCAGTACATAAACTAAGTTAAGGATTATGCATATGGCCCCTGTCTGATGATCACCTGTCATGACCACCTGCCATATGACGCCTAGGTTTCAGGAACAGGACTTCATTTTCCCCAAATGGCAACCACGATCATCCTTTCTCATGTATCAAATAGTATGAAATGAAAAAAAAAACAACCACTTTATAATTCTGGTGACATTTAGCTGGCTATTTCTGAACCTCATTAGGGATATTCAGTGTCTTTATGGTCACTCAAGTGTTATAAGGAGTTTTATCTTCCTTTGAATATATTATATGATCTGTAAATCTTTTAAATTGCTTTTAGGCAGCCTGAAGCCGACGTCTAAGAAAAACCAGTAAGGAAATTTTTTTCTTTACAAGTAAAAAGGAAGTTTCAGGCTTTCAGGCACCCAATTTTTCATGAAAAACGATGGTCACTATAGACAGGTTCACCGGTATTACAAAGATTCTCTCCCTTAACACCGTTTCGATTCTGGTTCTTGGCACCTATTAGAGGGGCAAATAACTCATTTTGTACCACCCAATTAATCCGCTAATATCTAAAATCCCCCTTTTTTGGAACCCTGCCAGCCAGTGTCAGGGTGTAGAAGCATGTAAAATAATCTGTGATCTGAATAAAATAGCCAATTTTAAAGTTTCAGGTACAATTTGAGTCTTCTAGGTAAAAGAAATAAATAAAGTGGGTAGGCCAATGTATTAGCACGCGATCAAAACCAGCCTAATGCAAAACTGGGGATCAAATCAGAATTCGAGGTGACCTGTTTTGAAAGTGGTTTGTGAACAATTCTAGGCGTTGACGATCCCCCCCCCTCCCCAAATCCCTCTCTCCCCTTTTACTTCCCCTTAAAATCTCCGGCAAAAGAAGGACGTTAACCTCCATGGGAAAAATTTCCTGAAATCACAGTGGTATTTGTAGAATAACACAAAATGTTAATATGGCGGAAAGATGAAAAAACAATAGGTTCCAATAACCTGTCCTCTTTTTACTGAATAACGCGGCGCATTCTCCTTAACAAAATGTAGACTGTCAAATACTTTGTCGATACCTGGTGCTTCCGATAGGAGACCCAGCTAATGACTTGATGCCGTCTTGAAGATGACAGCTTCAATTCGCCTGTGCCTTAGAGACTTGGGATTGATGTGATATGTCTTGTTTACAAAAATCTCCGGCGGCATTTATTATTTTTTTTTGGTCACATTAAGATCTTAAAATTCATCGCCGCTGCATTTTCCGGGTCTACGTACAATATGTTGCAAAATTTCACATCTGTTTCATAACACGCAAAACCATTATAACACCAGGAAATGCCTACTCCTGCTGAGCTATCCGTAAAAGACCTATGGCCATATGCATAATTCATACGTTAGTTCACGTACTGCGATAATCACCGTAAACGCTACTAATGTTTTCAGAGTTTCCAGTGGTTACCGCACTGCGTTAACTAAAGTAAGAATTATGCATATAGTCACAGGTCTTTTAATAAACCGCTCCAGCAGAAGAAGGCATGCGCACTAAATCACATTTCCTGGTGTTATAATCGTTTCGTATGTTATGAAACAGTTGTGAAATTTCGCAATGTTCGTAAGCATCGTAACAATTGGATCATAATGGGCATGTCTGGCTATTACATTAACAGTCGATAAAGAGATCAGACTTGAAAATGAAGCTCTCTATGTATAGGTTGAATATATGACAGCACAGCTGAGCACTGAATTCTGGATAATCTTCGGAAACACTTTTGTTTTTATCCAATCAAAGATAATAGGTGATAGTCTTAAAATATGTTGAACCTGAGAATGTTGTGAGCTATGTTACTGTGAACACGACGCCTCTCAAGATTATAAGGATTTTGCTTACAGCGTAATTAGAGACATCTCCCATTAAGAATGTATACACAACGCTGTCATGGCTTTCCGTAGATAAAAGCACTTCCAAACCCTGATGTGGCAAATCCTGACTTTTTTTTTACCTCGCTTAACCTCTTTTCCCCTTTTCCTCTCATCAAGTCCTCTCCGTTTTCTTTCCTTCTCCTCTGTCTCTCACATTCTAAACAAATTCCAACAGAAAATTTCGACAAGTTCATAGGAAAGCTTGAGAACATATGAACACATTAAAGTGACGAATATGAGAACACACACCTCTTACAACAACAACAACAACAATAATAGCTAAGGTCCTCTAGGTACAAATGAACATGCACAAATATATAAGACAATACAACAGAAGCGATGTACCCGTACATCAAGACTCTCAGAGTTTGATTCAAGAGGTTAAAATGCTTACATTTTCAGGGTACCATTAAATAATAAAAAACTGCAACAAGAATATAGTCTAGTGGGCAACTAGAGATCGGACGAGACAATCAATGCATTTCCGAGGCTTCCTGAACAGGAGGCAGGACTTCCTGAGGCAAGACTGAAATTTGAAAACAAACATCCTGGTACGAGTATAAGCAAAGAATAGTGGTGGGCAATATCGTTTCTGAGTTTTCTATTCAGTATTAAAACTCCAGTTCTGGTATTTCGATTCAATTTCGATACTCTCGATATGGGCGGTTAAAGTTTGTATGAACAAAATAGGATTCCCCCTCTCCTCTTCCCGCGCAACCCTATTTATGACCTCACCCACCCTGATTACAATGACCTGGTGTCAAATGTTTTTGACCCCTACTGGATCCTCAGTAATAGTTTATAAGATGTTTCACCAAAAGGCCTTTAGTGACAGGTCTCGAGACGGTATTAGAAGTCTTGAAAATAATTTCGAATCTCTTCCGACCTTAAAACCAACCCAATTACTGATCACTTTTAAAAGTGCAAAAAATAGTTAAGAAGAGGTCTCCAAAGAATCGGAAATATCAAAGGTCTCGAAAATATCCAAAGGTATCGAAAGTATATCGAAATGCCCATTCGGTACTAAGAAATATACTCGATACCTTCGACACTTGGAGCTCGAAGGCTGAGTATCGCGATTCTTAAAAACTGAGGTATCGACCCACCACTAACAAACACATGCATATTATAAGCTTATATACAAAAAGTGCGTCGGTTGTAATTACAGATCTCAGCCTGTCTCTCGGTAACCTTCAGTATAATTCTAATAAATTCAATCACTCCACCCAACCAAGGGCTATCATTTGTGCATATCAATTCAACGTATTTCGACATACCTGGTCACACACTGTATTTTTTCAAGCTAGTACTACACCTTGTTGCTCTCATGCAGAAAATGGCTGCATTCAAGTGCAGCAAAGGCATCCATTATCAAATCCATCTCCTTTCTCCCTTCACGTTACATAATCGGTCTTCAGTATTCGTAACTATGCAGCGCTGGTTTGAGTTCTATAGTTATATAGTCGAACTTTATGTAGCATATACCTGTATATTACAGTCGCTTGCTAAGGTAACTACATTTTATGGACGACCGTTCACTGTTCCTTTATGGCTAACCTTCATATCGCGACCACCTATCTAAGACGACTATGTCCACCCGCTTGTATGTCCCCAATATTTTGATACAGAAGAAAAACGCACTGTGCAAAACGAGGACTTTAACGTGGCTGATTCTAAACTTCATAAAGTCTCAATGTTTTGATGCCGACTATACTGATTAAGTATTTTATTTTATCACGTGGAAAATGCTGACTCTTTATAAGTGCCATACTGTGTCCCGGAACCTGTTAACAGAATACACAATCTGAGAACCAGGGGGAAAAGACTTATTTACATCTTGACCCAACACATCACGCTGCGTAAGAAGATCACCTATCCAAGGCAACCACTCCTGTAGCGAAATAACAGTGGTTGCCGCTGAGACACAGGTCAGGTTCGAATGAAGTTTGTAGAGCTATGTTCAAAGAAGAAAAAGTAGATGTAAGTTTTTTAGCGTCAAGAACTTTTGAAATCTACGCCATCCGATCGTTACCTTTAAAGGGCAAGCCAAAGTTACAAATGTGCGTGGATGAACACTGTATGGACTCAGATGGATGGCTTTCATATTTCAAATACTACAAACTTCTACATCAATTTTCTTTACCGTGACTTTCAGAGGGTCAATAATCTGTGCAATCTGCGAAGTTCTATATAGGATGAAATATTTTATTCGTAAACTTCAGACAAACATGTCGCTCCGATGGAAACCGCGATTGAATTCAAAGTAATGGAGTATCCCCATAAGGAGATTTCCCCTTTTAAACTTTATACCTCGGGCAGGTCTTTAAGTTCACAAGCTGTGCCAGTTCAATGACTGACATAAACACATAGCCCAATACTTGTTGAATAGTCAGTCATAGATATACTAGATAATATAATAGTGCACCTCTATGTGGTTAAGTGATAGTTCTGTAAGCTGCACACAGTAAAAGTGGGCAAATAAAAAGTGATAAGTTCGGTTCAAATCTTTAAGGCATACGCCAAACACAAAGAAATAATCGATATTCAAATCACAGGAAGTGCTAGGTCCAAGGATGCCTGATGAAATTCAAATTACTGTGTATATATGAAACTTTATACAGTAAATTTTGCATAAGGAAGAAAGCAACAGCTTTCGAAAACTATGGGAGCATTAACTTCTAGGCTTTCTGTCATTGAAGCTTTTGCTGAGATTGTGGTATATCACTGAAACACAGACGTAGTTGGGCGTGATGACAATTTTAACCAACAGTTACATTACTGTTTTTAGATCGATAATGCATTGCTCACCCCTGGTCAAATTCTGAATGCGAAATGGCAATATCAATAACAATTCCTGACTGATTTGTAAGAGGAGAATGATTTTGCAGTACATAATGAATTCAGTAAACAGCCATGAAGTCACAGTTATAAGTAGCCCAACGGAACGTATTCTTATATATTTTCAGTGGAGGGTATGCATACGGCATATCGCTTTTTCCGCCAAGTAGTGATCGTAATTTCGGGGGTGTGTCTGCTTCTCGACTTTGTTTAAGAAATTTCCCTGAATTGCAGATTTCGACTCCTGCTCCTAACCATCAGCACAGACCCTTGGAAGAAATCCATGATAGTGCCCTGAAATCGTGCACAAACCAGAATCTTAAAGACTGCCTGACACAAACACCCTGTTCATCTATTTGACTTCCTTCATGCCTAATATCATGGGACACTCCCTCCAGAAGCTTGATATATCTAATAAACTGCCTACGATATTTGCCGGGATTTCCAGGTCAGACAAAGTGCAATGCAATACGTGTGCAAAAAAAAAAAAGCAAAGGCTGCGACTGCTCATGTAATAATAAATTCAGCAGCGATACAGATAAATACGAGGAGTGAAATGCCTTAAAAATGCGATGAAAAGCCGTAAGTCAATCGAATTTACCATGGGAGTAATATACAACTGTTTTACTTTTCTTTGCGTTAGAATGGAAAACACATGCCCAGTGGATTTTAAATCAGTGGGATGGAAGCAATTTTCCCAGAACACCTGAGCCTTTGCTTAGATTTAACATACCTGTATCTTGTGTATTCTAGGATTGATGAAAGTAGCATTAATCTGCATTTGAACTTATGAACTCTAACGTCACGAACTCTTGTTTATAATTTCATTAAAAAAAACAAAACCCATCCATTTTGCACTATCCACAAGTTTGTTTGTTTTTTAAAATCATTCTACATTTAATTTTGCCGAAGTCAATTTTTGAGGTTTTGAGAAATTTAGCACTGTCAACTTATTGCTCAAAGCAAAATAATGAGGCAGATGTTGTTAAGCTTGTAAAATTGGGATAAAATAACGAGTCAAAACGCTACACATGTGTTAACAGGCAAGAGAAGAGAATGGAAGATCAGAGTAATATAAGCAGCTCAAATCATTACAAAAAAATAAAAATACTTAGGTGAATGTGAAATGAGCGTGATGAAATGTCTTCAAAACTGTATAGATACAGCAAGCTCACTTGAACGCTGGTTCAGCCTTGTCAAGTGCCTGCATTTGAATATTCACTGAATACTGTTGAAAATTCATGCAAACCTGAGGTAAAATATTATACGACCAATATCATGAATTATTCCTTGAAGAGTGGCGCCTATTCATCTTATCAATAGGCTATCATGTGACTCTGTCAGATCTCCCTTGGGAAAAGTAAAACTCCATATCGCATCTCATAAATTCATAAAATGGTATTCAAAGTTGGACTTTATGTTTCGCACGCCATTTGTCTGCACCTATGAGCTGACAGCTTTTTTTTATTCTTACTTTGTAAAAGAACTGTAGCTATTATCAAGACTATGCCCGAGGAATGTTATGTATAAATATGGAGTTACTAGTGAATTTTGAAAACCAAAAACAAAACTAAACAAAACCTATGTAAGACTGATTAAGATTTTCAGTTACGAAAACTGTTCATATGGATAAAACAACCCACCCCACTCAATCTTACAAACCTGCAAATCCATATTTACAACATCAAGAAAGAAAAAGAAAAGATACGCAGGATCCTTCGCACACACCCTAAAATGTGATCTGGTAGAACTAACAACCTTGCAGATTGCCACAGCTACGGTTTCAAAAGCATACTTCAATTCGTCTCTTTGAGCCAGTAAATTATTTTCATTAAAGTCACCAACAAGAATTTCTAGATTGATAAAGCTTTCTTTAGTATCTAGTCTGCAGAATTAATTGAGCCTATGAAATTGCGTTTTAAATAAGATTCTCTAGATCTTTTAGGTTACTGCCTTCTGATTGGATGAAAATAGCATGTTGTCATATGCGTAAGGAAGACTATAAAAAATCTGTCCTTTGGACAGATTGTGGAGAATGGGCCCTAGATTTGTGAACCTACCTGAAAATTAGCTTGCATTCTCTCCTGATTTTGTAAACTAACCCTGAAGTTTGGGTCATTCACTTCGGTTTCGGTGTGGCCTTCTGTGCAGAGCATTTGTCTTTAAGGAAACTAGTTAACTTGTTTACACCTTTCGATGTATCGGTTCGGAGCTCGAAAGTGAAATGAAAGACTTTATTATAAACATCATTTTAATGAGATCATTGAGTTCTGCAAATTATTAAAGAAGACTTAGAGATTGTGGAATTTCTTGTAAGTGACAGTAGAGAAAACAATTTATTGGCTCAAAGAGGGAAATCGGATTAGGCTTCTGTAACCTTTATTTCGTTCACTAGGTACGATGTATCGAAAGGTGTAACAAGCTTAAAGTGTTTTCTTAACACGCTGACAATGACTCTGACGCTGACGCCGACAATGATAATGAGTAATGGCGACATACAGAGGGCGAAAATTTCGACATTTCAGCGGTATTTTCTCACAATCGGTCAGGCCAGGGGGAAAATGTGAGCGTTATTTTCTTTTCTTTAAACTATGTGGATTTGTTTTTTAGGCTGTAAAGCAAATATTATACCGTCTCTTTAACTAGTACAAAAATCGTTGTTGTTGATTTTTTTTTTTTAAATTTATAAACGATTAAATCATTTGTATTTTCTAAAGCCTAGCTCAGTCATTTCTGTTGTGAGAGACGGATCAGTTACTGGAAATAAAATAATGTTGACTTCATTAGCTGGGCTAAATTTGACGGATTAATCAATGTCAATGTTTCAAGTATCTAATACTACAGTATTAGTAATTTTATGTTAGAATCATTTTTACATATCAAACTTTGTACGGTTTGTTTGCTCACTGTTATTACCAGCATGTCTGTAATCATACCCTAGTTCTGGATACTTCATCAGGGACTCAGGTAAGTCTTAAAATAGGCCATTTGTTTCCGCCTTAAAAAAAAAAAATCGCTGGCAATTTTTCCACTTAATACTTTATGAAAGATGCAGCAGCTGAAGAGAAAAAATTCTTATGCATAAGAAAACCAATAAGGTATCGTGCCGTTATTAGTTTCGTGTTCATTCATCCAGTACCTATTAACGAAAGACACATACATTCCCAAGAAGCAAAAGAAAAAAAAAATCAATATTGTATCTTAAAACTGCAACAGTGTACTAGTATTTAATTGGACAACAGAACTGTACTGACGGTGAGAGGGCAATCACGTCGTCAAAAGAGCGAATTCGAAAATTCACCAGAGAATATCAAACGGTAATAGTTACATTAGGAGTCGTGGAAGACATAACATTGTAGTAATTAAAGTAGTAGTAACAGCAATAATTCTGCTTGTTACTACATGTTCTACAGTGCAATGACCGGTACTGCTTTAGCAGTATACTACTGTACTGTCACTGCCAGTACCATTAATACGACTTCAACTACATACATCTGCCACTATATAGTCACCATTGCCATCATTACTAACATTAGCACATACAGCGGTCTGAGCCAACTTCTAGAGAGTATCTAATAGCCTTGCCAAACTGCAACATGTCTCAATGCTAGCATTCACCTCGCAAGTTATTGTTATTTCTATCCAGCATTCATACCGGACCCCCATGATACAAGAACTAGCTTTCATGCCACATTGCCATGTCGCTCCCTACTGGTATTCAACTCGGCTGCCATGCTACTCCAAGCTAGTATAGGCCTAATTCATGCCATACTCTTATGCCATTTTAAGCTAATATTCATTATATAAGGCCAGACTGTCACGCTACTAGGTACACCAAGCTATCATTCATGCCAGCTTGTCATGTTACTCCCAAGTCACCATTCATACTAGACTGTCAAGTTACTCCCAAGTCACCATTCATACTAGACTGTCAAGTTACACTAACCTAAACTCTCACTGCTGCCACTACCAGTATTAACAATACTACTACTACTACTACCATTACTACTACTACTACTTATATCACTACTAATACAGCTACTTCTACTACTACCACTACTACTACTACTACTACTACCATCATTATCCCTATTATCACTATCACCACCGCAATTGCTATTATTACTACTACCGTTACCATTACTACTGTCATCACTACTGTTACTATTGTACACCATTATCCCTACTACCACCATTGCAACCACTATTACTTTTACTCCTCCTACTACTGCCATCACCACTTCTATTATTATCACCACCACTACAGTTATAATTGGTAGTTCTACTACTATTACTACTACTACTGCTACTGCTACTGCTACCACTACCACCACCATATCATAACTTCCATTCTTGCTACTACTTCTACTATTACTTTAATCGCCAACTACTACTACTTGTACCATCGTCTCTATTATCACCATCACCACTCTACTATTACTACCATCCTACTACTATCACTATTAATGCTATATGTACTACAATAGCTAATACCGTCACACCATCACTACTACTTTCACTACTCTCTCAAACCGCCCTTAACGACCCAACACGTTTTTTTTTTCTCTTTTGTATGCACTCAGACATCTCGTTGGACTTAAAACCTTATAAGCGTCTACTTGAAGTACACTCTATCCGCTACTTAGACATAGCGTCGATGATATCTGGGTCGGGCAGGTTTTTCATCGATCTCATTCCTAAGAGGATTTATAAAAGTAGGGTGAAAACACTCTTTGATGATGGGGCAAATCAAATATCTGTTATGGGTCTTTGTAGCCGGGAGTACGCCAGTGTCACACACTGGATAACATCTCGACAAACAAAATATATGGGTTTTATTTAGAACTCCTATGGGATTCCCTTGCTGGCATGGTCATAATGCCAGAAGGGCTGGTTGCTCGCTTAGTGCGATAGACTTGGGCTTTTCCCGTGTTTTTCACAGATGTGTCCTGAGTGGAATTCCCACGGTGTCCGAGAATTTCATTAAGGTGTCCAAGGCATGAAGGAACCATGAGCTGCAAGCGGGTGAGCTCCACATGACTCCTATATTATAGTCCAGCAGGTCACACTGGAATTCTCACCACTTCAGGTCAGGCTTTGGTCCCGATCGCTTTCGAAAATCTATGTCTAACTATATTTAGCGCAAGATACCGTTTTCCTTCATGCCCTTCATTCTGAGGCATCTACAAAGAGAGGGATGATAAATAATGCCTTAAGAATCATCCCAAAGCATCTCAAAAGCTTGAACAATAACAGTATCAGTATCATCTAAAACTATTAACCATACATCATAATCCTTCTTTTCGTGCAGTCCTGGGCCCGGCATGACATCTTCTTGTTTTCCTCTTGAAGCAACTGATAATTTCTGCGTACGATGTCACTTGATCCAAAGTTCCGGAAATCACGTGACTTATTCCGAAGTGGTTCATACGTAAGAAAAACCCTGACTCCCAAGGTACGCTCTTTTTAGGATTATTGGAAGGTTTATGGATGAAAAACAGCCTTGATGAGAAAATTCCCTAGATATTGTCTAAGGACTTTCTCAGAAGTATTTTTTCCTCTGTAAACTACCCTCCGCCCGGCCCTTGACCCTAACGCAGGCATACCAGATGAGAGCGCAGGATTTTCCCCATACATGTGCAAATTACCTGTATTTAGCGATCTGACAATGTGCGTGACTCTGTCGAGCATTACGTTCGAGCCAAATGAACTGGGTCAGTGTTACAACGTCATGGCTACCATTCAGGCCAGACTGTCAGGTATGGCATGTCAGATTGTCAGGTCGATTCCTGTCATGTCGCTGGAGACAGGCTGCCAGGCCGGGATGTCAAGTTTGACATTGCTAACGTTCATGTTAGACTGTCATGATAGTAATGTCTAGAATAAATCATGTTAGAATGCCTTTCAGCTTGTCAGACTGTCATGCCGTTTAAAGCCATGCAATCGGCCATGACAGTCTGTCAGGTCGGTCACTGCTATTATTTTATTCGATATAGTCGTACCTCTGCTAGTAACTAAGGTTATGAATTTGCTCCTGGACGCGAATCTAACTACATTACACTTGTGACAGTGACGGGTGAAAATAGCGGCTGTGATTTTACTCACTATTCGTCACACATGTAGTTTAGCTTGCTAGTACTGTGAACTCCAACGGCTCGATAGTTCAATGGTCAGTACTCGCATTCAAGTTGGCTGCTATCTTACTCCAAACTAGATTAATTGATGCTAGCTTTACATTAAGTTAATATTCATTATATAATGCCAGATTGTCACGTAACTTCAACCAATTATTTATGCCAGACTATCACGCTACTTCAGATTAACATTCATGCCAGATTGTCCTGTTTCTCCTAAGCAAGCATTCATTGTCAAGATACACTGGGCTAAGCTGTTACCAGACTGTCACCTGGTCCGTACTAGCATTCAAGCCAAGTTGCTACTAGAGGCAGTATGGCCGTGAGGTTTGTGAGTCGAACTCAGAACTTGAAGACTATCAAGTCTTAGGTTTGTCTGTCTGACTCATGAGCTGGGCGGTTTACGTTGTAGTGTTCTTGGGAAAGACACTTCACTTCCATTTGCCCACTCGACAGAATGTGTAAATGAGTACCTGGCTTAAGAGCTGGGGGGAAGAGGACGCCGCATTGCTGACGACCAGCAATGACTTTTGTTATATATTTCATTTGTAGTATTATGTATTTACATGTATGATGTGTCTTGTTCTCTGTGTTGGTATTGTGAATGATATGTGTAACATTGTAAGTCAAAATGCCTATTGGGTACATAAAAGCCGTATGTTCATTTTTTTTCCATTACACCAAACTGGCTCGTCGCTTCGCGTTGGCCTGCACACATTTATAGACAGACGATCTAAAAAGCTGTTCGGGCAATGGTTTAAGAACACGATCTAACTTTGATACAGGCAAGCTGAATTGAAGAGAGTGCAAGAAAATTTGAAACAAACTACTGAAAAAAGTAAATATCTTGCTGGCAATGACTGTAGAACAAAACAGAATTAGAAGTTAATTCAATACTGTTTCATTATTGTGTATCGTCGGCGTCGCAACCGTTAACGCAAAGTAGAGTGAAGAAGGTGATTAAGGTCTTGTTGACCCTAATCAGCTAGGAATATTCAGAGGCCATGGACATAATAATCTTATACAAAAATTGAACTTTTACGCATATTTCTCATTCCCTCATCCACTCGTGCTCACAAAATTCCCCCAGTCTAGGGCACCATGGCCTGACGAAATAATATAAGGCTGTGTTTCAGATTGAAGATCTCTTAGGGCCTTTAAAAAAAATTTGATATAATGTGGTGCAACAGCTAAGAACCGCGAAATTAGCGTTTCAGAGAACACGGCTTCTTTACACAAATTATATGGACGTCATTTCCTTTGTGGGTGTGTCATGGCAAAGAAGCATTTTATTCCGATGCGTAAACCTAAATGCAGCAAAAAGGTGCAGGATTTCATGCTGCACAACTTTCATTTGCGTACTCTATTTTTGTAGAGTGCTTTCTGCAGACACCATTCCGCATTCCAGGATTCCCGGATAAGCGTGTACATTAATAAAGGGGAATGGGATAAGGAGTCTAATTCTGGCCTTTCATCTTTCATCGCTCCCCACCCCCGTCCCACGCTAGTGCTCCAGGTTTAGCCAGTTATGACGTGCCTCACTTCAGAAACTGATCACCAGATAATGTTCCATTTTTAAAGAAGATCATAGATGAATACGCAATATCGTTATAGGTATATATTGACGTATTCCACAGATTAGGCCAAATACAATAGTAGATTTCATTTTGTTCAAACTTTTAGGTCAGTTTTGATGACAGTAGCCGATGTTGTGCGAGCTCAAGAATGTAAATATATCACAAATTTTGGAAGGGCAGTAGGATTCTTCATCATGAAAAGCCTGCATACAATTCCATTTGTTTTCTTTCAAATTTTTTACGTGGAGTACGACGAAAAAAGATGTCAAGAAGGACGATGCCGTCCGTAATGCCGTACTATGCTGGATGACATCGCTCCTATTGACATTATGATGTTGGACGATATCGTCTCCTTTGACGCAATACGTTGAATGATTTCGTCCGTACTGAGAAAATTGCAATCGCATGCACCCATTTCTTTGCACGAAGAGGCGGTGAGCCTCGTAAAATGTCGTTGTTTTGATATTTTGAGCTCATCCATAATTGTCCATCGCGCGCGCCAAATAAAAGACATAGGGCTCAGCATTTCAACGAGTATGTAGGTTTTCCGTGCACTTAAGTTTCGATATCGTGAGGTCCTTCTGTGATTGCTTAAGTAGTAATCTGCAAGATGGGGATTCGCGTGCGTGGGGATCTTCCATCTCCTTCCGAACCTGACGCCCATGGCCTGCCGAACCACCACTGATCATCCTGGTAATCTTGTAAAAGGTTTTCGGCGCTAGGCCTAGGCATTGTTTCACAGGGACCCAGCCAGCTCGCTACAACTTGACAGGTCTACGGGCGCCAACCCATTTTTGCTGGATCGAAGTCGGCTCTCCCTCTCTCTTTCTTTCTTTCTCCTCACTACTTCCCGCCCTCCTCTACTAATCCGTTCCTAATCTCTTTTAGCTCTTTTTTCATTCCTTTCATCTCCCTTTCCCTCTCTCTCCCTTACATACCTCAACACCACTTGCTTGCCATTTTGTGGGAGAAGACGGTATGGTGTAAAGGTTACAGACCTGAAATTGATTTCGTTTAGTTTTTTAATACTTTTTTTTTTCATCTCTTTATGTGAAATTGGTGATGTATTGAGATTGGTAAAGTAAATACTGTTCAACGTCCAAAGTAGTCAAGTACCATGCTCCATATACTGTACGGTGGCTGTGTTACCCATTTTTTGTAAACTTTTACAATGGGAATAAACACAACTGAATTGAATTGAATTGAATTGTAATCCATTTGGTATAACTTCGGAGACAGGATATGCATCGCATGATCATATAAGGACCATGTAGAGTCAATCTGGGAGTCATTCAGCAACTTTGAGCATAATCGATAAAAACTATTACTAATTCCAGCAATGACGTATTGTTTGATGTATTACTGTCTAAAGTAGGGTGTGCGTCAACGTGAGCTCAAGCAAAACCTGAGTGGACCTGCACCTCCGACATCGGTTCTTGGTGGTTGGGGCCTACCACAAATGAGTTTAAAGTTTGCAGTGTATTTCCCAGATGAACATAACCTAGGTATACGTAAAAGATGTGCATATAAAGACGAGATGGATGACAGAACATTGCACAAACAGCGAGATTTGATACTATAGTGCGTCCAACAATATACGTTCTCGGATTTTCGCGAATATCTTTGATTTGTTTCGATCAATCTTCGCCAAATTTTGCATAGCCTCCTGTTTCAAGTTGTCTTGATAGAAACATATTTTTTCATCTTTATACAGGTACAAATAAAAAAGTTTTCTTCATTAAAGTATATGAAAAAACTCAAGACACTCGATTGTTTAAAATACAGAAGTTTTACAGTTTTCACAGTTGTCTTCTGTTGACATCAGTTCCGCATAAGAGCAAGTCCAAATATTTCAGGCAATGCAATGTTCTGTGGTTTAGCAGTCTCACGTTCTGTGTTCCGCAATTGAGACAAAACATTATCTCCTCCCTCGTTGCTGTTTTTATCGCCGACCGCATCCGTTAAAAAGGACAAACTACTACCTCCACTACTAGAATTGACATAAAATAAAATACAACAGTCATCAGCAACTAATAGAAAATCTCTTCGCTACCTCTGACTTCTTACTGTCCCCACTCCTTCCCTTCGTCATATTTGATCAAAAACAGTGTACAGTTTGATGGCTACATCTCGATGCATTTCACCCCCTCCCCTTTTTACACATACAATAATACACACACTGATTTTGGCACAGATTTTTTGGACTCCCGATTGTGCATCAGTGTGCACACCCCAGTTTTTGTTCTGCGTAATGAACATGCCAAGCATTCTGATGCAAACAAAAGGCTGGTCTACACAAACATTAAAAAAGCAGACTCACAACTATTAAAATCTTAAATATATTTTTAATGTCATGCCTCGACAATATGATCTAGGAGTATGATCTAAGAAATAGCACTCAGGGTACTAAACTATCACAAACGTGAGGCTATGAAAAATAGCCTTCAAATAGCATTTACATATCCTTTGACAGCAGATAGTTGTCTGAGCTCAATAAACATATTGTTATTGTTATTGTTATTGACACGCACCAGTGCCTGCACAGGCGTTACAAACACCACGCTTAGACGCTGGCAGAAGGATCTGTCAGATCATAGGAATGACAGACCCAGTCAAAGAGGTCGCAAGCCACAGGAACAAAACAACCTTGATATTAGAATTTTGAAAGATGCACTACAATTATCCGTATCAAAAATGTTTGTGTTTAGAGAAGCTGCGTATCCTCACGTCATAATCCACGTAGCTGTAAACCACCTTATTTTCGCGATTTCCTGTGGGTCGAGTTTTTTATATAAGTTGATGAAGAAAACTTTTGTATTTCCATCTTCGTAACCGTCAAAAAATAGTTTCTTGTCAAGACAAATTGAAACAGGAGGCTATGCAAAATTTGGCGAAGATTGATCCAAACAAAGCAAAGATATTCGCGAAAATCCGAGAACGTATATTGTTGGACGCACTATAAATGATTCTAGATACAACATAGGGACATGAGACAAAATACATAGAGAGAAAGGACAGGAAAAAGAAAACGGAGGGGAAAACATGCTCCTCCAAAAATGTACTAATTAACCTAAGGATTTAGAGTGAAATTATTGTGTGCGTCAGTATGGAAATCGCTTGTCACGGGAGCTGATATTTTCCAGATAACAATGACTGCGGCTCGACCAAGGTACGGTCTTGTTCTGCCCTACGAGATCCCATCACTATTCCACAGCACTGATCCGACTCCAGTCTAACTATACCCGATTCCATCATCCCAGCATTCTATCATCCTATCACTCCATCATCCCACCCCATCCCATCCATTCCATCCCATTCCATCCCATCCCATCCCTGCCCAAGATGTCAAGTGTGTCCTTCTTCCTTGCGATAAAATCATCAACTCGTAGGGACGCCTCTGAAACATAACATAGGCTCTTCGATAGTATATCACTGACCATTTCTTGAACCAGAGCCGTAGCCACTACGACTTCACCCCCCCCCCCCCCCCCCCCCNCAAAGCAGTGCAACGTGGCCTGCTCAGCCGAGCTGTCGAATTTCGCTAATATATGGCGGTTATGTGTTGGATAGGCTGTCATAAACATTGCTACATCAAGATCGCTTGTTTTTTTTTTTAAAGAAAGTTGAATAGTCCTACAGACCATGTTAAATCATATATTCGAATAAAACATTCTTTCAAGTGTCTATAAACACGATGTAACGCCTCTGCCTGCTCTAGACAGCCCTCACAGTTACATTTTGCAAAGTCCGAATTTTTACACTCATTGCACGCGTGGCGGCCATAAGCTTTCAGCAAATACCTTCTGGCCGCACTGCCAAGCTGTCTAGCCATAGCTCTGCGGACGGACGATACGAGACAGTGCGAATCGTTTAATTCCACTGCAAGCAGCAGATGTGTCAAACAAAATCATGTTAAGGGAATAAAAATGCTAAATATTTTACCTGGCTTACACGCTCGAACTTCACTTTTGAATTTGATTGATCTAAACCTTAAGAGAAAGCTGAATAATATATTGTCAGATAAAGGTGTCTGGAGTGGCTGGAACATGAGTGACGTCATCATTTTGCCACAAGCCTCTGCTGCCAGGCAAGAAGAATAACTTGACGCAAGGGTCAAATCTCGGTCGCACTAACTTTCCATTTTGCGTCATAAAACACACTCTAGCGGTAACAGAATGATGTTCTGTCTTCGCGAAAGTCGTTCAGTGGGCATTATAGATAATATCAGAGAGATAAAATACTGGAAAACGGAAAAGTATATTTGACGTGCGTGTCCACCTTTAAAAAGCAGGGAGGTAATTTTTTTCATTAAACAGTTGTCCATATACACTGAAGGACTACGCTAAACTCGGATCCCTATAGCCTGTTATATAATGCATCTACTTAATCTATGCTTTTGGGTTCGTTCTCTGCTGTATTTAATTACTGAATATGTAGATAAACGAGCATTGATATTTTAAAAAAAACCAATTCTTGACTCTTCTGTCTTAACTAGTAATATCAAATGTAATCTCAACATCACTAGAAGGTATCCAGACAACCAGGCAGGCCCACAATGACAGTGGTAGTGGTGGTAGTGGCGATGATGATGATGATGCGATAATTGTACGGGTAGGTATGGGATATCGACACCGTGCCTTTTTTTCGTAAACGGCCATCATGGAAACACTGGAGTTCCATACTTGTTCTATACCCTTAATCTAGATCTAGGGAGGGAAAACGGGAGGTGTTCCCTGCTATTGACAATTTGGTTATAAAGAAACAATGCCACTGCCGACTACCCATCCTACCCCCAATGCCTCCCCTCCCTCCTGCAAACAGTGCCAGAGGGCTAAGGGCCTTTGATCTCAGGCGAGTAAGATATACAACACAGTGCTTTGTTCATGAGCTATAGTGTCTCCATCGTATCAGGGGCTTGGAAGAAGAAACTTACTCGCCATTTTGTGAGATTAATGAGGGAATAAGTAGAAAATTCTTGCGGGAAGACGTAGGATGACGTCATTCAACAGTAGTTCATCCTACTGGGAAGGGGTTCTGGTTCAAAACTCTCAAAACTCAATGACAATTTAATCTGATGCGAGCACTTGGGAACATTGTTGCAGAGCCCCTCTATGACGAAAAAATTACATGCGAACCTTAGTCATTGACAGGTGCTGCACCTTTGAGTGTTTGGGAGACGCTGAATTCTATGTTTCATCTCAGCACACTATTTTTAGACTGAGATGTCTGTCATGAGATTCTGACAAGGAATTTCACATTTCACGTCAACTGAATGAACTACGTCACTCCATTCATGTCTAGAAAACTACGTCACCAAAACGCCCAGCATTCAAGTTGGTAGTGGAGATTTCCCACACCCTAGGTGTTTCTATTGGATATGCATCAACAGGCAATCATTTGTAATTATATCTGTACTCTCTATGGTAAAGATTATAGTCACAGGTAATACCCGATTCTCATACATTCAAGAATGGTTCACCATGGCGCTAACAATACACACTGAAAGTCACAAGGCGCAGTAGTATTCATGCTCAGCATAGCTGACCACTAAATTGCGGATCCGCGCAATGAGTGCGTCGGTCTAAACCTCCGCAGGCATCAGGCCATCGAATAAATACACTGACAAGGATTCCCTATTTCCCATCTGCCCCTTGGTTAACATGCCCCTACTCAAATCTCTTTCTTCTCTCTCTCGCCCTTTCAGTTTTCTCTGGTGTCAGACTTAGTTATAACAAACTTGACTTCAACTCGTAGCCACCGAGTCTGACGCTCGTCCAGCGCTGATTAAACTGTCTAACAACAGTGAGAATTTTAAACTTCAGACGTCTCACGTCTCTACATCCAAGCAACTGGGATTAAACGCTGTGTTAGCCTAGTGGGAAGCAGGAGGGGAAGAGGACGGGGAAAAAGTTAAAGAAAGATGAACTCAGCCGAGCATGTTTATAAACAAAGTTAAAATCGGAAATGCATGTACATCAATGTGCTGCACTCTGTGAGGCTCGAGACAAATCGGCCGACCTACGTCATCCATTACTCATTGTACTTCACGTTTGGACATTTTTTTTATTGAAACAACAACAACAACAAGAACAACAAGAACAACAACAACAACAACAACAACAACAACAACAACAACAACAGCAGCAGCAGCAGTAGCAGCAACAACAACAACAACATATACTACAACAACAACATCAACAACAACAACATTAACAACAACACAGTGGCAACAACAACAACAGCAGCAGCAGCAGCAGCAACAGCAGCAGCAGCAGCAACAACGACAATTTCAACAACGAAATCATCAACAACAGCAATTTCAACAACGACAGCAAAAATATCATCAACTAGAACAACAACCGCAACAACAACAACAAGAACAACAACAATAACAACAACAACAACAACAACAACAACAACAACAACAACAACAACAACAACAACAACAACGAAAGCAGACAGCCATACCAGGACTTCGAAAACAAAATTTACCAAGCCGAAGCGGGGAGTTTCATTTGAGTTAGGCTTTAATGTTGAATTTTCAGCCCGGTTTTGACTGTATCAGAGAGGAGACTTGAGCCCCCAGCAGGCCGTGGACAAGTGGATACCTTGAAACACCATAAAAAATACCCAAGAAGAAATCTACAGCTAGGGCTATTCGAACCAGTGCAATGGCAGTATGTATAACCTTACGTCAATTAACATACTGCGGTAACTACAGTGAACATTACTAATGTTTTGGACGTTTCCAGTGGTCATTGCAATGCCGTAACTAACGTAAGGGTTATGCATACGGGCACAGGGCCCTTTCGCACCAAGAGAAAAGCCTTACATCTCGGCCACTCTCCTGACGAAGACTGAAGTGATGAACAATGAAGAGAACGTTTATCAGAGCTGCGTTTGTTTGGTCCCCGAAACGTAGCGAAACGGGCTGTCCTTGTTTTTTCGGTCCTTAGGAAAGGAAGTATCAGGGGTACTTTTTTCGTTGGTGCGTCCCAGTCACAGTGAAGATGAGTGCACACCTACTACAGATGTGTTAGAAATGTGATGTCTTTTACTATCACCGAAAGAAAAAGCTCGGCAACATGGCGGCAACCGTCAACACTTTCAAATTTGATAGTGGGACGTCTTATCAAAGGCATTGCGTTGAAAGAGGACGGGGCAAGGATGAAAGGTGGTATGTATGTCAAGAATGAGGCAAAGATATAAGTATAGCAAACACCACCAGGAAATCAGTGTATTATTTTCTGTCTCTTCCGCAATAGTCGCGGCCATCTTGGCTTGCCTGAAAACTGATACTTCCTTTGGTAAAGAAGGGGTGTGTCTTGCCCTATCTGCTGTCATACATGAACCAGCATCCTTTCACCTTACTGAACGATTATGGCAAAACAAAATAATGTTCTCATAGCTTTTCTATTAGCTTCATAGGGTGCAACCCTACGTAAATATTGATATGCATTTCATCAAATTAAAATACTGTTTAAGTACAACTCTGCGCATGATACAAGTCTATAGGTACTAGGCAACTGTGTACATCACAAATAAAACCCATTTTTATTTAACTATTTCTGGTCCCAGCGTTACAGTATTTTGATACTTCCGGCTTCAGAGCCACTTAATCACTAAAATAATACCTGGAGTGAGTTTGTTTCGTTCGTGCAATTTGACGAAAGAGCAAGTTGCACCCCTTCCTAGATCCTTAGCAAAGGAAGTATCAGTCTGTAGGCAAGCCAAGATGGCTGCGACTAGTGCGGAAGAGACAAACAATAATGCACTGATCTGTGAGTGGCGTTTGCAGTTCTTGTATCTTTGCCGCGTTCATTAGCATACATAAGACTATTGATTCTTGTCGTATCCTCCTCCGACAGAAGGCCATTAATAAGACGTTCCACGAACAAATTTTATAAGATGTAGGGCCACAAAATACAAGGATGGCCCTTTCGCGACGCCGCAAGCAACAATAACAACAACAAAAAAAGGTAGCCCTGAGTAGAGCGAGGAATGGCAGTTACACGTCTTTCCCAAAGACATTACAGCGTAAGCACTCCAAGCCGAGAGCCGAGCCCACAGATCCCAGATGTCCATGAATGGGGAAGACAATAATACACAAGCCGCACAGTCACGCTTCCCCCATAGAAGACTAAACATTCCAAGAAAAACGGACAGATACACCTGAACTCGCACAACACCGTCTCTAAGGAGTAGAGTCAGCACAAAGCAGTGTTAGATCTAGGACATGCTTGTCAAATTACGAATGTGCTTACGTAAATATGCCAACCAATGTATTAGTTTTCTTATCGTCCTCTTAGAACCCTGTTTAGGCATCGATAAACATGAAGGCTCCGTCCCTGGGCCTATATCTTCCATAATCCCGGAAATTTTAATTGGGAAACTGTGTCGAACACAAGCCACTTTTTCTTCTTAAACCCACATGTTGCGTTAAAAAAAAGAAAAGATTGTGTAATTCTACGCCCTTTCTGCTCTGAAAAAGAAATTATCAAGCTAATGAGGTTTTATTTCAATCTGAAGTGTCAGGAGCAAGATTATCTCGAACTGTGTTAGAGTCGACTCCCGCTTAATCACAACTCCTGAGGAGCACGCCAAAAGTTGCAATTAAATGGAGCTCTGATTATCTATTAGACATAAATTACAATAATAATTTCTTATTAGACCGATATCATTAAACAGCAAACTAAAGTTGCAAATAAGCGAGGTGCGATTAGAGGGAGTTGTATGTATTCGAACGCGAGGACACACGAATTTTCAGAATGTATGCTTTTTTTAGTAAATAATTAAATTATCTCAATCTTGGTCTGAGGGAAAAAAACATTCGGGTGAAAAGGTTTTTCCGATTTACAGCAGCTCGCAGAGAGCTAAGTCCGATAGCTACCTACATCACCGTAGGGGCCAAAGTGGGACAGGTCGAAGGTCATAGTGAACAGTGGAAGGAATACCAATGGCTGAGGTTGGTGCATACAAGGGAAAGGTCAATATCGCAACCAAGGTGAAGAGTGATCCCGGTATAAAGCTACCGCCCTAGTCTATGAGACCACGAAACCTAATATCTAGGCCTACTATAAATATAATTATATGCTTTCGCCCTATGCAGAAGCGTCGCATCAGTAGAAACAAATAGAGGATGATGAATATATCAAGACTTCACTTCCTCATCTCGTTGTAATGCTATGGTCCCGAGCCCGTTATCTTCAATATTATTTATTTCTCATGAACTCCAAGATCTCACAAAGTCCTAATGGTGGACTTCTTCTTTGAAATTCCAGGTCTCTGGTGTATGTCACGGAGTATGTTTGCGAAGAATGGGCAAGGGAGAGGTGGAGGGGGAGGGGGTGAAAGGCTAGGAAGGAGCCGAGAGGGGAAGAAGGAGGGAATGGGGACAAGTTCCCTTTTTATACTCAACCAGAACGTTAGCTTTCATAAAGATTTCGGTCCCTAAGCAAATTTGTTATTCCCAAGAACCTGATAAAATATTTAAGTGCACATCGCACTAAATCTTATACGCCCTTTTGCGTTGGTCCCGTGGGGCAAGTGTATGACGCGTAGATGTGAGCAAACGTTGGACTGAGTATCGTTTTGTAATAATGTCAGCGCCTGTCTCTAAATCCAGAACGTTTTGTACATGCTACGTATTAATGCACTGGTGGATTGTATCTTTTTCTTCCATAGTATGGGAAAAATCACATGATTTACTCTCTTGACAACAATGGATTGAAAGGCATTCTTAAGTTACTGTAAGACCTAAAATCATTATTTTCACATAATAATATCATTATTATCATCATGTTCATTACTCATTTGCCTAAGTCACTATTTGAAGTTTTGAGAATTTAACGCTGTCAACTTACTCAAACAAAACGAAGAGGCAGATGTGGTGTAACTTGTAAATTACGATTTAATAATGAGTCAAAAATCTACTTTTGTTTTAATCGGAAAGAGACGATAAACAGAAGATCATAGTAATATAAAGAACTCAAATCATCAAAAAAATGACTTAGGAGAATAATTAATTGGAATGAGCGAGACGATAAGTTAGTTTAGAATCAAAAGACTTAATCATTCCCTGGGAAAAATATGCCGTTCGCCCAATTACATGGTATAGTGTGGTGTGAAATGAACTAACAAAAGGGCTACGTCTTTTGTTAATAGACTAATTAACAGAGTGCTGTTCAAAATGTAATGGACTTTGTCTCAGTGCCAAGAAGTATTCACTAATGAGGTGCAGTGGCAAGGCAGACCCATCAACGCTGATTTTGGGTCTTCCCGAGTCAAGCTGGACTGAACTGAATCAGTAAACCTATCTCTATTACTGAGACTAAAGAAAAAAAAATTGACGACTAAGTTTCCACCCAATGTGCATGCACTAGCCTACCTTTTCATATTACAGGTAACTCGGGCATCAGATTTCCATTTTATTTATTTAAAACCAAGGGAAGTTTTAACAAACCTCAATCTTTTTCATTCTTCTTCTTTATAACTTTAATCGACAGGAATTGGAATGTTATGATTTATGCCATTGTGATGGCTACTTGTTTGCATATTCAAAACAACATGATAAAATAAGCCACTGCAAGGTGTTTATGGGAACTGGAGCCTTTCTCTCCAGGATTGGGGAGGTTTACAAACAAATTCAATTCAGATCAACTTTAGTTCATTAAGGGAGAGAGACCCCTTCGATCAAGTTTAGCACTCTTCCTGAAACTGAGTAATTTTTAGATCACTGGTTGTTGAAATTGGCAATCCGTTCTGATTTTCGAGGTATATGTGAACTGAACTGAAATTTAGAAGGAAAATTAAAAGCTCAGATCAAGCACTCAACAACGCTACAGTTCAGATCCAGATCAGTTCGTCGAAAATAATTATTAAGCTCATAAGAAGTTCACGTAAACTGAACCTAAGTTCATGTGAACTGAACTCACGTTCATGTAAATTGAACTTTAAGTTCACGAACTGCATTCACATGAACTGCCCAATCCTAGTTCGTTCATCTCTGGTCACATGTACACTGCCGCACTGCACGCCTCCATTTTCGAC
Source organism: Ellobium chinense (assembly GCA_033807755.1). Lineage (NCBI taxonomy): Eukaryota > Metazoa > Mollusca > Gastropoda > Ellobiida > Ellobiidae > Ellobium > Ellobium chinense. Next base: position 850,261 of record JAWQUT010000029.1, read on the forward strand.
GCCATACGCAAGAGGCTAACAGTTCCTTCGAGATGGCCGTTTTGCCGCCATTTTGCCAAGATGGCTGCCATTTTTGCCGCTATTTTGCCGAAATGGCTTCCATGGCCTATCTTGCCAAACAAATTTTGCTGTCATAGTTACCATGTTTTGCTACCGTTACTAAAAGAATCATTCCGTTGCGGCGCTGGCGTACCGAACAGTGGCCTATCCGTAAAAATAATGTATTTCGAAATCAAACGGATCAAGCGTCCAACGGCGATGGCACACCCTTGGGGTAGCTGGTTTGTAGGGTGTCATGCACCTCTGGCCCCCTTCACTCAGAAATTACCTCAAGACCCCATTAACACACTTTCATAGTTTTCTTTACCATCAAAACGTTTTCAAAAGCGTCAGCAGTTTTTATGACCACGTGTG
>JAWQUT010000029.1:896793-936382 GCA_033807755.1 Ellobium chinense
TCAGAGGAATTACATTAATGCATTGGTGCTGAATGTACGGTTAGTAGCGTTCAACATACTATGATAAGAGATCCCATCGTTACTGCACAAGCTCTCGTTTATTTCACCAACCTGAAATTATGGGAATGGTGCCATTGAATTTGAGTAAGTAAAGTTCTTTCTTTCTGGCTTAAAGAAATAGATGTGGGCCGGTTTGGCTATCTAGCTGGCTAGGCTGGAAGAAGGAAGGAAGAAAGAAATAAAGGAAAAAAGAAGGAAGGGACGGGATAAAGAAAGGAGGCGAAGAAGATTGAATGAATGAAGAATGAGAGAAGGAAGAGAGGAAGGAAGGAAGGAAGGAAGGTACGAAGGAAGGAAGGTACGAAGGAAGGAAGGAAGGAAGGAAGGAAGGAAGGAAGGAAGGAGCCGTTGAATGAAAACTTCAGGGAAGGAATTACAGCGTATATAAATATTACGGAAATAGAAAGGGCAGGAAGAATGTGATAATAATGAGGAAATGACGAGGAAGGTGGCAAACAGAGTGGGAAAAAAAAAAACAACAACGAAAAAAAAGGACGGAAAGAAGAAGAAGAAAAAAAAAGGGAAGGATTAATAGAATGAAGGATGCAAAGTAGTATGGAAAGAAGATAAGAAGACTTGTGGTCACTGTGTGATGAGACATAAGAACAATTAAAAACTTTTATCTCTTGAGAACTTGCGCATTAACGATGGGATCTCTTACCATCATAAGCATTACATCAACTCTCCATGTTAAACGCTACCAAGGGTGCATTCAGCACTGATGCACCAATGTTAACTCTTATGATGGTAAGAGATCCCATTGTTAATGCACAAGCTCTCATATCACGTTGAGATATATATGAATGAAGTGAAACACACCGTAGAAATCTTAAGCACCAATGAACTGGACGCGGGTAGCGCGAGATGGACTTTCTGGCCGTGGGTGACCCAATCGATAGGCCTACTGTTGAGTCAATACAAGCCGGTGTTAAGATTAATTGTGGTATAGCAGTAAGCTTGGCTTGCTGACTGAATGATAGGTAGTTCCCGCGACCAGCCACTGGCCAGACATATTTCTTGGACAAGCCTCAGGACAACACAGAAAAATATCGTTACCATTCTGTTTAAATCTTCTAAGTGTTTATATTATACCATTCTTAGTCAATCCAATGAAGCTCAAATTTCACATAAAGCAAAATTTGGCAGCCTGATTGCGTCATCGAATCTCGCATCCGAAAGTAAAAGATGCATCAGGTATGAAGATGCCAGTTTTTTTTTCACTGTTGGCTATATTAGGTTTTACACTTCTCCTTCCTTCCTTCCTTCCTTCCTTCCTTCCTTCCCAGGCCAAAATACTTTCCAATCATGTTGTTTAGCTCTTCTTCCAAATTTTGACAGGAAGAAAAATGCCCCTAAACCAGTTAGTTTTTGAGAACTTAGGAAGTGATACAGGCTCCTAATATTTTAGGGGCCTTTTCACTCAGTAAACAAGGTAACCTTACCCACCTTGCAATAACCACACATTTTATACTTGAGTGGCTACACCTCACTATTCTGAGTCTACACATGTATTTGCACCTATCTAAGCCTTTGAAATTAAAATCCAATCCCTTTTCCCCATCCCCATGTTCATTTTTCTGAATTTATAGGGACTATTTAAAATTGCATATCACAGTGCCAGATGCTATTGGCATCTTCATACCATCAGCCAAGAAAAACCAATGTAACAAACCATATCTGCCAATCACGTTCCACTAAATGGAAAAGTGGAAGCGAAAATAATGGTTGCTGGAGTTGTGGCTTGCAGTTCCCCGATGACCATGCTTGCATGACAAATGAGATGAATCCATTACACACAAAAAAAAGAAGAAAACAAACAGAAAGATGGCATATACCAGAGTCCAAAAGGTACATACAATATTAGGGATTATTTGGTTTTTGGTTTATACATTACCATCAGAAAAATTAATTGTCTCTGAATAGCTCTGACTTTTGATTCAAGGTTTAAGATACGTTCAGTTCTTACTGTGGTCACATTGTAGGTGCGTGGTGGGAGTATACTGTCTTTCATATTCTGGCCTCCCTCTGTCAAATGGGCACCTCAGAGTGCTAGTGATCAGGGCCGGCATTAGGCAATAGCATGCTGGGCTCCCTGTAAGGAGTCGAGGAAATCCTTGAGTGATCTGGTCTGCTGAGTAATAAAAGCATGAAGGTGCGTGAGCGGACATAAGCCTACAGACGAAATTTCGAAACCTCATGTTTAATATTATTATCAGTAAGAATCCAGGTGATTTACACGTCTGATGCAGGGTACCGTACCTATAGTTTTAAAATATAAGTGCGTGAGGCCAAGACGTTGTGTTACTATCAGCCCATCTCATGAACAAATCATGAGCAAGTTTGAAACTAGCATGGTAATTAGCCTGGTGACATGAGAAATGTAAACACCCCTCCTCCCCNTTGAGAGAACCTGGGTAACATCAATTTCGTACGGGTATGTGACTGAATGTGACGGCAAGGGTGCTGGAATTTGTCCCGGAACTGAATTTACAAAGGTATGGGGATGCCGATAGACAAGAGCTGGGTTGTAAGTCTTATCATAATTGTGTAAGCTATGCTTTGGTAGGTATAAATAACACTAATGTCCTATAGACATATTCATAGGCTACTGCAGAGAGAGAGAGAGAGAGAGAGAGAGAGAGAGAGAGAGAGAGAGAGAGAGAGGACCACAAGCAGCACATGCTGGCATTCCACGCTCCCGTTGTTACTTTGCTTCAAGTAGCTCTTCTTTGGTGAGATTAAGAACATGCTCGAGTTTTCTATTTCCGGTTCAATGAAATATGGCGGCGTTGTCAGTGTAAACAAGTTTTGATAACAGGCGCTTCACGTCCACGTCTTGTTGTCTCTGCGAAGGTAATATGGATTTACTTTGATCTTATACCGGCCCAATCTTATCACGTTGGCGGTTCTCTTGCAGACTTGAATCAATCCTTATCATCTGTAACAGGTTTACTGCATTCCCATAATTTGACCTGAGTTTGAATGTGTAGTTGTAGGCTTTAGTCTAGAATAGACTACAGTAACCACACTGTAACCGTATCGTATGACCGGTGAAGGTGTGTTGCTGGAAGGAAAAAAAAACAAAAAGAAGGGGAGAGGGAATAGGAAGATTCACCAGGTTAGAACTAATAGAATTCTCAAGTGTAGGCTCAACACTGAATGCTGGATAAGCTCACCTGACAGAACTGTTTGATATGCTCGTGGCTAACTGGGTGTTTAGGTGCTTACTTATTTTCACTGACACTTCTACCCTGCTCCCCCAGACTATACGTTCCAGAATACTGAGCAGATAGTATTATACATGGAAAGATTGAGAGAAAAAAAGAGGCAAGACTGCACAGTCAGCACAGACCAAGGACCTCAGAGTCAGGGTCAAGATTCCATTTCCTCTTCCCTTTCTCTATCCCCATCATTTAACGGTTAAAACTACATGGCCTAAATCCACACCTCCCACCCAAGCTTGCAGCTTGATAAAACATTTATATTACTGTACTGTAGCATTAATTAGATACCACACTTTAGAATAGACTTATTATTCTTATTTTTTAATCCTCAAGGCTTGGTGTTGAATTTAGGCCTTTAAGTTATTGTCTTCTTCCTGTAGGATACTGTTAGTAGACTAGTTTTATGCAACATTTTCTCTATTAGTTTCCTGTTATGAGATTGACTCAGAAAAAGTTTCCATGAAGAAAATCTCTCTACCTAATAAATAATTTGAATAGGGGGCAGTAGATTTCTAGAGAAATGCAATATTTACTATGAATATATCTGTTTATACTACCCCTCATTATTAGGACATTATCAACCATAGCATATTTTTTTTCTATCACAGCAAAGCAGAGTTGTCATTTATGCAGTCCTGTAATGCCACTTTGGTTTACGTGCTTTTCATGTTAATCAGATTCTGCAAAAAAAATATATGACGTCTACAGGATACAAAACTGAGCAAAGTTGACAGTCTCTTAATTTTGGCGGTATGCATCATACCCAGGGTTATATTTCTAGCAATGATATAAACAACCACAATGACTGATACTGATAGTGGAGCCAGAAAATCCAAGTGACTTCCCAGCTTGGCCTTATTTTCCAGTAGTTTGGTACCATTGATATCTTTAATCCAAACTACCAACAGACTGTGTGACTTATCTCTGTTATTGCTGTAAAACTTGGGTCCCATGTAGCTAGTTAGTTCAGTCATAGCATAGAAGAAAGCAGGAAAGGCTGCATGTTGTTTCTGTTGCTGTTTTAAAAACTATTTAATTCCTTGATTCATAGACAGTAAATTTTTGCATTCTTAGCATGTCTAGGGAAAAATAATCTTATATCAGTTGACGTAACAGTACTTTTCCAAATAGCATTGAGTTGATTTGGCACTCTGAAATAGTTTACTCACACAATGAGTGTGAATGAAGGTTTGCCTTCTGATGGCAATGCAGTTAGGAGTGATGAAGAAGAAGAAAATGAATCACAAGTTTTGCAAGAAGGGCAAGATATAGCTGAGCAAAATGAGACTAACAGTGAACCAGGTCTGTATAATTTGTACCTGTTTACTCAAAATGCATTTGATCATAAGCTTGGAAATTGGCAAGGATGACATTAGTATTAGTGTAAGGTTGGTAGCTTTGCTGCATTGTGATGTGGAGATAATGGATATGGAGATAATGGAGCACAAAGTGATCTACGTCTATCATGATTTTTTTTTTGTTGTTAAATTAAAATGCACCCATATTCTGGAAATAATAATTACGATGTTATGAGTCGGAATGTGATTAAGCCCAGGTTTGGTGACTGAGTTATATTGCATGCACAGTTAATACTGCATGCACAGATAAGTTCAGATATCATTGTGTAGTCACTGATATCATAATTAACAAATTATACTTCATTTTGTTTTTTGAGATATTGTCTTCATTGCAATTGCAAAAAAATAATATAATTACCATATTAGATAAGAAATGGCCATACATAGAACAATATGCATTTGAATTCCATGGGATCAGTCCTTAATTTTGAATGTGTGAGGCTTTAAGTTAATCGGTAAAGTATGATATAGAAAATAGGAACTGTGGACCAGAGCATTACAACAAATATAATAATGGACATATAGAGTTTGAATTCATTAAGTCATTCTGAATGTACCATGATGTGGTTCTTATACATGTTTTGTCATATGTTAACAATATGATAGTGTCTCTATCAAGCTACTTGAAAAATTAGCAAATGAATCTTGCTTTGCTTTCTCCCAGTTTCAGAAGCCTGATTCAACACCTTTTCCACATCTGAAGATTACAAGACATTTTACACTAAAGCAGCCCATTACACAGCAAGGCATAGCACTTGTATACAACAGCTTGCACACTGCACTACTAGCACATTATACTCTGCTTGCAATGCAGTCCTCTGCATCCAAATGTAACCGGATGGAAAGGCACATAGTATAGTATTTCTTCTCTTATATTTAAGGGGAAGGAATGTGAGCACAGTCTGATAATTGTTCTGATGTTACATATTATTTTAGGGAAGTGTGTCACCAGGGATTTTGCCAAATTACTGTGAATGATCAATTTTGAGAAGATTGGCGAAAAAAACCTACACTACAAATTTCCTGTCCCTGCCGGGAATCGAACCAGGGTCTCTCAGCTTGCAAGTCTCAACGTGTTACCACTACACTACAGGAATGCTAACTTCACAGCACTTGGATTCTTAAATACCTACTGCCTGAATATGTTCCCTAACTTGCACGTGCAAGCCTAGTGCTTACCCATGACCCTAACAACTTCCTAACTGCTCACATAAACAACATATTCCCTGGTACTCCCTCCTGCCCAGTTTAGGTTATCTTACAAATTTTTCACTTGTTGTGAAGTGGTATGGATTGGTATATCAGACAAACAAATCCAGTCAACATATGATTTTGACTTTTATTTCTTAAATTCATTATTTTGAGATTGTAATCCTGGCATGGTCATTGAATGTTGCATAATACTGACAGGCTCACTGTCTACTGTTTCCCGTCAGGAGGAAGTTCGGAAGCCCTTTATGTGTATCCTTATGAAGAAATAGACGACATGAATGTGCAAGTGATAGGTCGGATTCGACCTATGACCCGTGGTGAGGGGGCACCCTTGCACCTAGAGGGTTCAAACAAAATTGCTGCGCGATCAGGAGGTCCATACTTTGGGTAAGTGTCTCATGTGGTATTAAGTGATATGTAAGTTTACTTACTGGTTGTGGAAAACTGCCTTCTGAATTATTGTTGCATCTGGTGTTGAGAAATGTATTAAGTGGCCTGCAAGGATAATAATAAGTCATGAAAGCAGGCATTTCTTGAATACAAGATTTATTAATGATATCATTCTTATAACTATATTCATCCAGTATCATTTAGGGATAATATGGTTCAATTATTTGTTTTTAATAGTTCTTTTATTTGCCTTTGGAAGACTCATTCTGATGCTGTTAACAGATCTTGAATCCAACAAATACAGAATCAGACAAACCATTCAAAGATTGTCACATTGTTTACAGATAAGTAAAACAAATATGTAACCCCTACATCTCTCCTAAAGATTAACCAGCATCCCTTAACAGCTTGTTATTTATAAATTGGTTCCTTAACATCACAATGGGTTGGTTAACTGTAAATAAGTATTGTAAGTTCTGAAAGTATCCACCCTTCCTAAGTTGTTTTATCAGCATTTGGTAATAATGAAGGACTTTGCATAACTCTGAGAATTTGGTTGTTATTGGCATTCTTCATTTGAGACTGGTGTCTTGCTGCTGAGTCTTAGGCAAAGAAATAGGAGATGATCACTTATTGCATAGGATACTTGGCATTGTCTGTAATATTGCCCATGCAGTGGATTGATTCTGTTCAGATATTGAAAGTCGACTTTATGACTTGCATACCGAGTCCTGAACTGGAAGAACAGGCATTGTCACAAACCGGCCCTACCCCAGACGCACCAGAGAAAGAGGGACGGTAGGACAAGGAGAAAAGATAGGGCAACGATCACGAGAACCCCTTTCACAGAGCGAACAGACACACCATCCGAAACAGTGAAAGGGGTACTGATGAGAACAAGACGTATACAATGGAGATAGTATTGACACTCAGCTACCACTCTACCTGCGCACACTAACACTCACTCACAACTCACTCGACAACACAGTGAATCAGAGTATAACAAAACTGTATTAATTCTACAAGTATAGATATATATATACAAATAACAATAATTACTACAACACCTTACAAGTACCTACAACCACAACAATTACTACGTAACTTAATAGTCTGGTGTGCAACGGTGCTGTGACTCACGGAGCCCTGTCCACTACAGGCTCCTGCGGAGGGACGAGAGTCACAAATCAGAGGACAACCCAGGTGACGAGGAGGACAGGACGGTGACGATGATGAAACAGATGACGATTCCAGTATCACCCTCGAGCACGAAGCAGGATGTGACCCACAGAGATGATGCAGATTATGTTCCGATGCCCGACTTCAAGAGATGATTCATAACCTATGTTCAGATCAGGTCTCGAACAGGTGATGCATCATACATTTCCAGAACAGGACTCTGGACTCTGGATCAAGCCCAGGGAGTGCAGCCCCCAACCGGTAAACGGCTCTCTGCCCCCGACGCCAGACCCCAGCTCTGGACACACAGCCGAGAGACTCACTCATCACACAGCCATTTCCAGGCCGACCATTGAACACTCTGCTCCAGGCCCCACCATAGAAAGCTAGAATAAACAAGAATAAACATTCGTAGTTACGTCCCTCTATATTAGGACCACTCAGTCCTCTCGATTCCAGCCTTTATTGTAGGAGCTACAATAAACAAGAATAATACTCATAATTATAGTCAATCTATGCTACGGCTACAAGCTTACACTAGTACATAGTCATATATTTAGTTATCTTTATCTCTAGTGATTGCAAGATCGCTTAACATTACGGCCCATGGCCACCTTCACATCATCACTATTATCCAGCCTTATAACACTGTCAAACACTATACTTCGTTTACGAGTGTGCTGTTCGGTAACTAACTTACGCTCAGCAATCCTTCTCCAAAAAAAATCATAATTCTGACTGAGATGCCTAGACTTCAACGCTCCCCCCATATATCCCGGCGACAGTGAGTTCACAACTCCGCCGAAAGCATGCCCTCGTCGGACGCACTCAGGTTGAGCATAACAATTATACACACACTATACTAAACTACTAACCGTCACCTCGTGACAGGCATTCAACCTGTCTGCATACAGACATGATTAAAATTGACATTTGATTCAGTTTGTGGTAATTCTTGCAGTTTTGCCCAAACATTTGATTCCATTGCCCATCTACTCAGTGAGTTCTGGAATTCAGATTACAAAGATTAGAATGAACATTAGAGGTTACTCAGCTGTAAGTACACTGCTGATGTCATTTGAAAGGCATGATTAGTACCAAACTGTGAGGTGTCTCCATGCAAAGTTTTTATGACCTCAGAGACAAAAAGAAACATTGATTCTAGAACATATTCTGCTGTTGTTTTTTTCAGCTTTCAAGAGTTACACACCCAAAAGAGTAGCACCTACGATGTGTTTAAAGGTTCTGTCCAGTCAGCTGTAGATATTTTCTTGGGTGGCTGCAATGCCTGCATCCTGATTGGTGGGGAAAGCAACTCAGGAAAATCTTTCACTATGGCTGGGGATGGGCAGAGCAAAGCTGGCCTCGCACCAATGGTTATTGATCATATCTTCTCTAGGCTTGCTAAAGGTCAGTTTAATTTTTGTCATAGGGATGGCGTACAGGCACTAGTGATAGTTTCTGATAAGGGCAAGGAATACTTGCATTTCTTTCACAGATAGGTGGAATGAAGATTATGTTGCTAGAGAAACAGAAGATGAACAGTGCATACAAAAATCAACATTTATTGGGTTGTGGAAATCAAGAAGAATACAGTTATTTTTGTACACAAGAATACTGATTTATGGGCAGTTGGTAAGTAATTGTGAATAAACCTGAGACTTTGTGTCTAAGATCAGTACATCTATTCTTTTATAAGGTAAGCTTGTTCTTTAATTGTAATTTCTTGGATTTTTTTACCACTGCCTGGAAACTCCCTCTCTGCTTCAAAATCTCAGGCCAGAAAATGCTATCTCAAAATATTTTCCCCTAGAGAAATAAATAAGTGTTTATATGACTTTATGTTGTCAAAAGATATTTATGTTTCAGATTAATGTTGTTATCATTTCTTATCGAAATGGCATTACTTCTTCTATTCCAACATACAACTTATACTCTAGTCTTGCACTGCAGTTTCAGTAAATCACAGACTTATCTTAGTGAATATCCACAAACTGTACAAAGTCAGAGCTGTTTACCTGATCTGGACATATTTTCCAGTACATTATGCAATAGAGGTATCATCAAAGTAGACACCAACAGTTGTTACAGTATGGCATTGAAGGGGGAGAACCCAGTTAAGTTTCCAGGGTTACTGACAACAACATCTTGTACAGACTTTATATGCAGCAATAGTGTAAACTGTTGTCTTGATTTAGTATGGTCAGATGATTAAAACTGTTGCATTAAAGATGAAAAGACCATGAGTTCACCTCCTGTCATGATCCTGTGGTAGATGGTTTGGGAAGACTTTTCACTATTATATCTTCAGTCCAGCTATCTGTAAAATGGATACTCAGGACAAGCAGAGAAAAAAATCTTATCGGTGTCCAAGTGATTAGAACCTACGAAGTGGAAGTTGCTCTGAATGACCACACTAATGGAGTTGAAAACACTACTGACTGACTGTATTCTTCCAGTGGTAATAGGATGCTGTTTAAGAGGGCATTCCCTTGATACAAGACTTTTATATCATACTGTTTTATTATTTGCAGTATATGTTGGTCAATGTCAGGTTCCTGTTTTTACAGAGAGTCACAGCTCAGAAAAGAGACTGTCTTTAAGTCGACCTCAGGTGATGATCCAGATGTTTGAAGTTTACAACGAAGTAATCAAGGACTTGATGCAAGTTCCAGTTGGTGGCTCTGGTTACCTAGACATTAATGAGAATGCTAACAAGGGCCTCCATGTGCGGGTGAGTATATAGAGAGATCATACATTTTGTAAAAGGTGACAGTAATAACATTGAAGTTGAATTCGTTTGCTTAAATTTGTCACTGAGTCTTGGCTTAAAGGAGCAGATAGAGTGTGAATAAGCAAATGAAAGAAAACAATGAATTTGAAAGATGTTGAAGTAGGGATCCAGTTAATAGATGGAAAGTGTATTAAGATCTGAATGAACATAAGTTCATATCTGGAGATAAGGTAAGAGGTCAACATCTGGGATTTAAAAATTAAATCACTGAGAAGTTATTATCTGCTTGCCTGCAGTTTAGTGGTAGTACTTTTAATTTGCAAGCTGACAGGTCTGGGTTTGATTCCTGGTAGGGGCAAGACAAATTTTTAGCATTCTAGATGACTTTCAGTGTTCTTCTTCAAACTGACCTTTCACGGTATAAGAAATCTTCACAACTTCTTAATGATATGTAATAGATTAATTATTAGTTCCTCGCATTAACTTCTCACAGAATAATTAACAAATGTATTGCCTTTCCACTTTGTCGCACAGATATTATAAAGACAGGTAAAACTGGTACAGATTCAAAGAGCTAGATTCAGATTGAGTATTTATATGGTCTCTGTATAACAAGTTCTAGAATTCAACATCCCAACATCACCTTAAATATTGTCTTATATGTGCAGAATGCCACCCAAGTAGCTGTGAAGGATGGGACACAGGCTAATGATCAGTTCCGTCAGGCCTGGGGCAGGCGCACAGAGGCATCCACAGACTATGGCCCGTCAGTGCACAATGCAGCGATCTTCTTTCAGATAGAGCTGGAAGTGGTAGGTCCTTGTACCTGTGTTTGTTGATTACAGCCCTTCCAGTTTTGTGCATAAGTATACATGAATACATAGTCTATCTCTCAAAATCTACTCCAGCTTTGCCAGGGTTGAAACCTATTTTGTCTGTGCCATAATTGAAATCTGTTTGTGTGTGCATCTTTTCTAGGGCTGAAAACTGTTTTGCCTTTATTATGAAAGACATCAGCTATACTTTTGCTTGGACTGAAATCTGTTTGATACATGTGAAATCTGATGCATCTTTGCTGTGGCTAAAATACTTTGCTGTGAATCAAATCTATCACACCTTTGCTGGGGCTGAAGTCTGTTCTGCTTTCTGATTTAAATTCCATCATATATTTGTTCACACTGGAACAGATAGTCCTGGATACTTTTATGCACTTTTCAGTCAAAGAATTTCTTCAGAACATGAAATCCCAGATGATTGTTATTTTATGTTTTCCAAGTTTCTTATTAGCAACACCTCAGTTCCATTGGTTTTTTCATAGGAGCAACACACAAATCACAAATAAACTTTTTACTACATTTGGAAGCATTATTGAGTATTTAAGTTACCCATTCTCTTTACTAAGAAGATTGGTGGAAAGCATTTGAGGATAAGAAAAGGACATAATAGTTTTCAGATACATCGTCTATAGTGAAGTGAGTTTGTGAATCTTTCTCTGAGCCATTTGAGAATACTTTTGTGCACTATATTTCATATAGCAAAATAGAGATTGTGGGTAATTTAATGCCCCTCTAAGGCTTCTAAAAGTGGCCAGTGAATGCCTGGAAAGGTTATTCTCTATCTGCTATAGAGTGAATAAAATTGCCGAGGTGTTTTCTTATGTGTCTTGTGTCTTCATGTTTGTGAAATATACAATGTGAAGGATTTTCCCAGCAATACACTAGCATCAATTTAAAGCTGTATCTTCCTAGTCTCCCCTCCCACTTCCACTCACTACAAAACCCGTCATGGAACCATGTTTGGTGGTCCCAACCCTCATGCTTTTGTCTCTGTTCTTTTCATCATTCTTTGTCCTACTTTTCTTCTCCTCTCTTGGAGAGCTCCATGACCCCTTGGAGCCCTCCCCCCTTCCCCCACACACACTGCCGGAATTACTGGGATGCTAGTTACAGCTCTACATCATTCATTTTACTTCACAGACAAGAAACATCTCTATCAACTTAAAAGGGTTTATACTGATATTCCTGCCAAACTAATTTCTTCTTTTCATATTTGTAATCTCTCTGTGTCAATACTTATCCCCAGACAAAATATTTTCACAAAACTATACAACCCCTAATGTTATCCAGAAATTAGAGCCGGAATGTTTTGCTGAAAAAATGTATTTTCAAACAGAATGACTGATTTCTCTCTGGAACTGTTTTGGGAAGGATGAGCCTTTTTGCCATAGGTTGATAGAGCTGTGCATCTGTGTAAGTGGGACCTTGAACAGAAATGAAGAGTGTTTTGACACTGAGCATGTATTGATGATTCAGTCATTGATTGAAAGGTGTGGCAGATATTAGCATTATCCTATGCAAGTTAAGCCACTTGGAAAATAAGAATAGACAAAACCCCTTTACCAATTATTCAAATTTCTAAAACAAACACTTTCCTGAACTGCACCATGTGGCCATTAATAGTCAACTCCATTTAATCGCAGCTAATTTGAAACATGCAAAAGTTGCGATTTTACAGTGATGTTTCGGTAGAAATGTAGGATTTTGTTATGGGAAATGATTATCCAGACAGAAATCAAGTAGAGTCAACTATACAACTTGCTCCATTCATCTGTGAAGTTGCAGTTAAGCAGGGTTGACTCTGCCATTGCATTGTCATCAGGATGCATCTCTACAATTTGTCATCTCAGTGTAGAAACGTTTAGTATAATCTTCAGAATTTCCCATGGTGAACTTGGGTTAGGTTAAAGAGAAAGGTTAGGTTAAGAGTGAGGTTAGGCAATAGAAAAGAGTCTCTATACAGAGATTGTCCAGGGACTTTCCCAAAGGTGCTGATTACTCCCTAACTAAACTTGTAACATTAAATCCATGTACAGCTTGGGAAAGTACCATGATTATACTAAATGGATACTTGCAAACTGGAGTGAGGAATTACCTGCTGTTATTATTGCATGTTAAGATATGAAGTGTTGGGGAAGGGGAGACTGAGTGAGAGCAGTTGACAATGCTTTCTGAATGTGTAGTTCTTTTCAAATTTACTTCCTCCATGTTTTCAGCCAAACTGACAATCTGTTGGAGAGCTACAGAGATTAGAGTGGTCACAGCTTTTGTTTCATACTTTTTTGTTTCGTATGTAAGTTATGCATGGTCTTATTCTTTCACATAGTTTTCACAGCTAGATAGCAGCAGTCTGTAGTTTAGTGTTAGCTCTTTTATCCATTAACTGGGGCACAGTATTTGTAGGCTTGTTATTTACTTCCAGAAACAATATACTCCAGACAGTTTAATATGTGCACTGTTTCCCTGGTCCTGAACCCAGCGAGGGGTCGTGCTACTAAATGTCCCTGTTGTTGTCTGGTTGTGGAGTCTTCATGCGCTTCTTGCAAGGTTATGGCTTCTGCCAGTGCCTACTCTTTTACATCCACCCATTTTCAACATTTGCTTAAGGAAGTGATGTTCTATTCACTGCTTTTCTTTTTCCTTCTTCAGTTTCCTTCTTAGTCCATTCTTCATATCGCCTTTGTTTTATTTCATGCACGTAGACATCGATAGGCTGTGTGTTGATGTATAATGTTATGTTACACACAAATGAAATTTGAAGACTACTGCAGTGGCATAGAGTGATTCTGTTTCCTTTGTGAAGCCAGACTGAGTATTTAGGACCTTGAATGTCTGAGTTTAAAAACATACATTAAGATAATTGAAGTTATGAAGAAATTGACAACAACACCGTTCCTTTGTTTTGAAAAAGACCTAGGTCATTTTTCACATGTCTGAGAGACTGCAGGCAAAATGTTGTTGTTTTTTTTTAAATGGCAAAGCAAAAAAAAAAAGGCAGAGTGTATTGTTGCAACTACAAATCGGGTGGGAAATGCTGGCACATTTTACTTTTTTGTACATGTCAACATGGGCCTTGATCTCACTAAGCAACAAGGTACCCTTGTGTAAAAATGTTTTTTTAAGTCTGACAAAGAACAGCGATGAGATTTGCATTTTAAATAATTTGTGGAATATGACTTTGTACACCAACAGGTATGTGTTATAAATATCTACAACTTATTCAGCTAAGATGTTGCGCAAGAGGATCAAGAAATGTTACAAAGACTGTAAACACATAAAAAACACTACAGTTGCTAATAACATTAGGTTGATGGCATTCAATTTATCTACATCTACATGGACGAGATATGTTAAGATAACACCACCTCCAACCTTTTGATAAGGAGTGCTCTTATTCTTGACTCACGGCTTGCCATGTGAGGCTCCCTCAGTCACTCATTGTGGTCTCTTGTCTGCTACAGTCTTTAGTCGTGAGTGCAGGCCACGATCTTGTTTGGAAGGGAGACAACCACGGGACAACAAGCTGTCGTTAATTTTTTTTTTGTGGTTATCTCCCTCCCATGCGGCCTGTCCGTCGAAAAGCCGTCGTGCGTTGTGGCAATATGTTAGGCACGAATTCCAATTTCTGTCTGCCAAACTATTAATTTGTCCTCAGCAATATTTTTGTACTGTTATATTTTCAGAATTTCTTTACCTTTCGCCTGGTCTAGACTATGTCAAAATGTGGCGGTTGTGCGCCTTTTAGTAATCTATAATGTCCTTTTCAGAAGATCACGTTTGAAGAACAAACATTGTAGGCTGCTTGAAATATTTTTTAAAAATGTAAAGGCCAGTTATCTTCTGTGGTACATTATATTTTTGGGTTGCTCGGATGTCTCCAGATTGGGCGGTTCGCTCCAATGGCCGTATGCGTAATCCTTGCGTTAATTAACTTAATGCGTTAACTACGGTGAATGTCACATAAGTTTTAGAAGTTTCTTAGGGTTACCGCAGTGCGATAACTAACGTAGGCTAAGTTTTATGTAAACGGCCACAAGAGATAATAAATACTGCCAAATAATTGACCAATTCTACGTTTAGTTATTGTATAAGCCACTACATAGGTATTTTGATATGAAGCTGTAGATGTATTTTCACGAAGATGTAGACAATGTTTCGGTGTTTTAGATCCTCCNAGTGCATTGGAGGAAGGGAAAGCTCAGACTTGTTTGTGATAACTATACAATTATTTATTCCTTTTACTGTTCCTGCTTATTAAATCTTACAAATGTAATATTGTACACGTTCAATAAACTTGTTAAACTTGTTGTACACGTAGAACAACACACACACACACACACACACACACACACACACACACACACACACACACACACGCACACACACACAAACACAAACACACACATACACGCGCGCACACACACACAAACACACACACGCACGCGCGCGCGCACACACACACACACACACACACACACACACACACACACACACACACACACACATAGTCTACATACTATAAAGAAAAAAAACAAATCAGATACAATGAATATGAAGGAATAATATCAAATGTAAGAAAAGAAACAAACAAAAGAAGTAATACTTGATGACCCCAGTTGACTTATTCCGCTACCACATAGTTCCCCCATGTATAGTGTCAACACTTTTATTTGTAAATTCTTTCAACCTGTGTTTGTCGACCCTCGATCTCCTCCATATTCAACACCCCAAACGCAGTCCGTCTAACCATGGCCTTATCTTGTCACACAATCCTGTTCATTCTGTCTCGAGATCTCCTTTTTCTTCACACCAAAAGACATTCTTGCTGTTGCCCCCCTCTTCTCTTTTTTCCTTCCCAAGTGTTTGAAAAAAAAAAAAAAGACAACAACCCCAGACCAAATTTTCGTATCAATGAGTCGATCGATCCGCAGGACGAAAAGAACTGAGCGATTCTATAGCGCTGAGATCAAGCCCTGCGTCACCGATATTTGCAGCCAATCAAAAGGGCGAACGAAGCTGGCTATTCATGGCAGGTCCTTCTCATACCTCCACACTAGCGGAGAGCTTTTCTTATTAACTTGGCCTTTCAGAACAAACTTCTTTCTCATTTCCTGATCTCAGTCGTGGGCGAATGGCTGATTTTTTTTTTTTTTCGGTATAGGAGTGTAAGTGTGTGTGTGTGTGGTATGTGTGTCTCATGCTAGTGATGTGGGGGAGGGGGGGAGGAGGGATTGGGTAGGGGGGAAAGAAGAGAGAATTGAATGAACTATGTGCTCTATGCAGAATGTCCTTATCATCGTTTATTTCACAATGTTTATCAAGGAAACTTTTACCACAGACACGGAGACGACCTGAAAAACAACAACAAAAAAAAAAATCCTGTTAAAGCGAATTGATTTACAAGTCTACACAAAATTTGGAAACAATCCATTCAGTAAGCAAAATGATTTAAAAAAAACAAAACAAAAACAAAACATTGTTCATCTTTAAATGAACACATTATAATACAGTTGAATCCCAAAACCTTGAACTTAGATGTTCTTGATAACCTGACGGACTCATCATAATCTCTGCTTTGGAGTTACTTATTTTCACGGCCCCGAACACAAGTTTGCACTCTGCTGTATGTACTTAAAGCTAAGGGAAGACCTTTGAAGAGAACATTGCACTTGTCTACCCCTGGATTGTTAAGGTCCTTCTCATGACGTCACAGGATCAGCAGGGTAGCGTCCCCGCAGGTGGACCTCATACTCCAACACCCCTTCCCCTCACTTCCTCATTTTGTCAAGATGTATGCATGTGTATGCATATTGCTATAGTCATAAGCAATCCGCCTATCTCAGAGAGGAAGGCATTTGCAAACTGGGATACTTTTGTGTTGGCTGCAATCCAGTACACCGAGTTAATGTCATAGACAAAGCAAGGCACAAAGTTAATGGTCAGAAAACAGTGCTAAAGCATTTCACCTAACGTATGAAATTCTAACACATGAGAGTCCAACAACTCAAACAAGCCTTATATTTCGAACGGGGGCAAAATTGACACGACTTTTTTTCCTGTTCTGAAAAACTCGGTGAAATGATATAGGTGTTCTGTCTAAGACCGTGACAGTGTTTGTGGTTTTTGTTACAGAGGATAGCAACAACATGTCAAAATTGTTGGCGAGCACACGCCTGGAGAATGAAAGGAATGATTTTATAGAGGGAAGTAGATAGAAGCCGATGAAGTTAGGAAGTTGATATTCCAAAAGGAGCCGATGTTAAGATGTGGAGGAGGGGGACGAGGAGGGGGAAGTTGCAAGTGATGCATGTACCTCTCCTCGTTCCTGCTACAAACTGAAAGAAACTGCCGTAAAGCTCAGGACAGGAATGTGAAAGAGTAAGTAGGTAGAAAGCTTTACAGAACCTATATGTATAGCTATATATAGCTTGTATATTTAGCCATGTATAGAAAGCTTTACAGAACCTTTATGTAATATATTGTGCCGTGATTCTGTAAAGCTTTCTACCTGCTTACTCTTTCACATTCCTCGTTCCTGCTATCCGTTGACCTACTCGCCATGTCATGTTTCTCAAATGCTGATGTCACCAAAAATTAACTTGTACGTAGGAATTGTTCATTAATTAGGAAATAATTAATTGACGTGTGGGTAAGGTGGAAATGGCATAGGATTCCTATCTCTGGGAGGTACCCGTCCTTATGTCTAAGAGCTATTTGTAACAAGGAATAGAGACACGTATACCATATACATAGCAAAGGGGTTAAACCAGTGGCGGCTCGTCATTAAGTGCAACCCGTGCAGTGCAAGATACAATTTAGCTAAGAAAATAGAGAAAGTGGTTATAAAGATCCAGCGACTAAGCCAAATCCATAGGCGTTTATTGTACTTTGATGTATGCATTCAATTTGCCAATAAACTTCTGCACTGTGCTCATAATAGTGTTTCCTCGTTGGGTCGCTTATATGTAAAGAGGAAAGGGGAAAAGGGGGTGTGTGGGGGTGGTGCACGGGTAGTTTTGGAGGTCTGGAGCCGCCATTACTGACAAGCACCGTTTGTGACCCTTTTCTTCTTAATGCCACTTTTACCCTGCTGCTTTTCCCTTTCCATGCTTTCCTCCTACCCCATATCCATCTCCAGTGACTTTCACTACGATCAAGTACTCTCCTTATCATCCGCCACTGCATCACACCACATTCCATTTTCTCGAATCTCTCACACCGCCTCTCAAACACCTCTCCGAAACCTCCGCCCTTACATTCGTCGTTTATATCCAAATTTACCATTCAGCTTTGTCAAACCACGCTCGCTCTCTGTCGCCAGGGTTCTAGTGGTTTGTTATCAGCGGGAAATTGCCTGGTGTATGAGTGCAAATAATTCATTGGTTTGTGCATTCACGAATACTTTGTGCTTCTTCCGTTGGGAGCTACTGTAGTGAGGGTCTGGGGTAGTGTAGTCTTGAGGTCTGTGAACGTTTTTCTTTATGTTATTGTTGGTGGAATACATGATCTCTAGACTATTCTACGCTGAAAATTTCATAGGTAAGACCGTGAAATTATGCTAGTCTGCATAAGTACATGTTTGTTTATCTACAGTTTCTGTTGATGAAGAAAGTGATTACGGATCCTACCTGGTAATGTTATTCATTGCCTGTATAAAGTTATTGCGGCTACATAGAATATTTGTGTAGAGTTTATACTTTGTAGTGTTACTATGCCTTAACAACATTGCTTGATATAATTTTAGACCCTGTTTAGTATATTATTTCAGTAAATTTAGTTTGTATGTCTGGTATGTTTTAATTTTTTCATTCGTTCTCTTCACTGTTCAAAGTAATAGTGTTTATGCTTACTCTGAATGTAAAGTAAATTGAAACTTTGTCGTATTATTTAGCAAATTGACTTAGTTTAACCCCAGTAGCAGGATTATTTTTGCATGTTTGGACTTGTAATGATGGACATGTAACGATATTATTATTATAATGTAACTTTTACTTAATAATGTGTTATATTTGTGAGAAGTGTATTTTATAGGTGGTCTGTCACCTATACTACCTCTGGAGAAAAATAACCCAACCGAGAGCTTATATAGGTGGCATATCTACTGCTCCTGCACGATGAAAATCTGATCGAAGGGTTCTGATATATGTTAAAACGTATTGCTTGAACTTACTAACTTACTAAGTACTTGTCTGAATAAATTCAGCTTTTATTATAAATGGTTGAAAGGGTTTCTCTTTTACGGTCGTATGCCACATAGATAGAGCTTCGCAGAATGGTGTTTGCGATTTTACGTGGTCGAGACGATGTTTAATGCAAACTATCAACTGGGAAGATCGAGATGTGTACAGCTATTCGTTGGATATGAAAGACAGATAACAACGTTTTAGAATTAGTACTAAATCCTTGATTGTTGATGGTAAAACGTCCATTACCGTTATAGGTGGTTTCAGACTGTCATTATAGTGTTGCTCCATCTCCCAATGTCTCTACTATCAGCGACAGTCTATCTTTTCCCGTGGATCCATCCCGATGTTTCCGTATTTGTGCGTGATTGACCTTTGTATTTCTTTGTTTAATGTGATAAGATGATTGGTCTTGTATCTTGTTTCTGTGCACCTTATATGCTTCCATCTCGTAATTTTGCATTTCCGAGCTATGATCGGTTGAGGAAATAGAAAATAATAAGTGTACTGAGAAAGTAAAAATACAGAAAGAGAGCCAGACAGGCAGCAGGCAGGCAGGTAAAGACAGAAAGACAAACAGGCAGGCTGTCAGGCAGGCACACCGCTTGAAGTAGTTCAAGAGTCGTAATTTACATTTAGAATACACAAGGCGTTGTTTAAAATCGCTGGCCATATCATGGATAACAACAACAGTTACAGTAATTATGAATAAAACACCAGCGACAACAATTTAAAAACAACTGCAGAATCAGTGACACCAACATCGTAAGCAACTAGAGAATGTGTTCTTTCAACAAAATCCCCGCTACCGGTTTGTGATTTTCCCAGTCGCCACAACAAACGTTTAAATAAATCGTATCTATTATAGTATACACCCAGCCCGGCCCCATTTTATATGACAGGTTTGAATAGGTTTGAATGTCTGTCTGTACCCGTCCTCCCACACTGCTGCAGGTGAAAGTGGTTGAATGCGATCCAATACCTTTGTTAGTGTACAGCGGTGGGGCTGTTATCTATCGATACGGCGGTGATTTAGGGGACAGTGTATTTTTAATCTGACGGATCAATACCAGGGTTTCACTGGATTGGAATGATAGTCACTGAAAGTGTCTTCGTAAAAACAAGACATAGCACAGCACTGACGCTGTCGTATTGTTGTATAAAAACTTTTCCGAGTGTCCTGACTTTACCGGTGATGAACAAATAGACAGTTGCGACTCATTCATGAAAGTCGCTGTGTTACATTTTCTCCCTTGAGACTTGGTAAGTTTTGTTTCTTTCGTTAGGAAGACAGTTAGCTGACTGTATGTTTGGTAGGACAGGTTTAGACATCTTCTTTTTCCTGATTGTGGCTTTGGTGTTTGATAGATATTCCTACCTATTCGTACAAAGACACAGTGTCACCTTTTCTGTATTGAGTGTGGTAATTGTTGGCTTGAAGTGTGTTTTCAGGGGCAGGCTATTTATATGTCAAGTCTAAGTATCCCAATATTACTATAGCAAGTCTTTTGATAGGTATCCGAGTTTTGTGCCAGTCAGAATAATCATCTTGCCGCCACCTTTGTAAATAACTGAACTGTGTTTCCCCTACGGAAATCAGTAATTGACAATGTGGTGCCTGAAACACGACTATTAGCAGAGGGTGTTGATATCCACTCTTTTAACGAGGGAATGTTTATTTTTTAAAGGAGTTCCATATACCAAGGTCTGTTTTCACATGTTGGTTTAAGCCGTAAGAAATTTGTCTGAAATTGCAATTTTCGTTGAGAATGAATACTATATAACATGGATACAAAGGAATGCTATGATTAGCTAGCAAAGTGGCATTTACTTTCATTGTCTTTTTTAATCGTGTTATTAATTTTTTCTTTTATTGTTCATGGAATATAATTGTACAGTTTTTTTGTGTGTGTTGGGGGGCGCGGGTGGGGAGGTTAAAGCTTTGGATGGACGGTATCTCAGCTCTTGCATAGATTCGTGTTTTTTACACCCTCTGAGATGTCAAGCTTGCTTTACTGTCTTGTATTTTTTTCTTCTTTTCTAGTCTAACAAATTAGTACAATGACATTACATTATTATCTTTTTAAATTTGTGAGATAATTACTTATTTAAACACATAGCCTAATGGACAGTAATGTAGCGCAGACAAATAACCCTTTAGTTATCGGTGTCGTGCTAGATGTTTTTTTTTCATGAAATATACTTTGTAATTATATTTATAGTCTGCACAGGTTAAATTGATTAGTATTAACCATATATATATATACAGTACATACATTGCCAGACGTGTCTTTTTATGATTCTTATTTTTTTTATTCGTCTCTTTAAAATTAGTTGTGGATATAGCTACTATTATAATGTCGATATATCTGAAGTGTGTCTAGGGCAGTTTGGGCTTCCAACATTACAAGACTGTTTTTAATTGCTCATTTTAGGGCGTGGAAATGTTGTAATTGCTGGAAACACTCCCCCCCCCCTCATCCCCCCAAATGTGCCATGGTATTTTGAGATCTCATAGAGCATTCCCTGTATATTTTAGTATGAAAGCTCTCATTTATTTTTTATTCACTCATACTATGTCTGGTATCGTTATGCAAGACCTATGAGATTACTTTTTTTTTTTATATTTCAATTTCAAAATTTGTAATATAGGATTTTCAGCAAAGACATTTTCCTTTTGGTGTTTCTAGGTTGAGCACCTCTTTATCTGTCCATCCATCCATCCATCCATCCATCCATCCATCCTACCCTCCTTCGCGTTTCTTCTACATTAAATTTCCTCATGTCTCCTAGTCCTATCTGTTCTCTCGTCGCCCTCACATCAGTTATGACCGATTTCTTCACAGCTGGTTGGCGCCAACCCCCAGCCATACAGGTCAAAGTTCACCATAGTAGAACTGCCCGGCTTAGAGAAGTTGGTTACTGACTCAGGTTATCTCAGTCTCAAAGACGGCCCAGAACTCAGTAAAGCTTTGGTAGCTCTCAGCCGGGTGGTTACTTCCCTTTGCAGCAACCCTTACCCTGACAGAGTCATCAACTACAAGTACAGTTTTTAAGCAAATTGTTGTTGTTATGGTTGTTGTTGTTACTGTTATTTGGTATTGGTTGTCATTGTTGTTATAAGGAATGTTATTGTTGCTCTCATTTTTATGACTGTTGATACTGATGTTATGATTGTTGTTGTTGCTGTTATTATGGTTGTTGTTGTTGTTGTTGTTGTTGTTGTTGTTGTTGTTGTTGTTGTTGTTGTTAGAGAGGTCAGCAGGGTTTTGTGTGATCCACTAAGTAAAGTAAATGGCTTGGGTTTCTTAATTGTCAGTGGCAGCTGAGAAGACAAGTGGAAACTAAATGATAGTAAGCTGACCTCATCTTGATGTTCTCCATCCTGAGAGATTATATTTCGGTTGTATGGAACTTTCAAAATAGGACAGCTACTCTCGGAGACTATAAATATCACCAATTAACCAACTGGCCTAGACAAGAAACAGGTTTCATGTAATTTCTCTGCAATCTTTTGTTTTGCCTAGCAGCTTTGCAGGAAAATTGCAGGGGGCCATTAGATTAAAAAATGATATTGAAAATTCTTGATAGTGAGTAGATAAGGTATCAAGTGATGGATTCAATGACATTGATGTCTTTTTGCTGTTGTCCCCAGCGACTCCAAGCTCACCCAGCTCCTGAAGGAAGAACTTGGTGGCAACTGCCATACCAGATCCATTATCTGTCTGAAACCTGAGTCTAATCCAGACACCGTCACTGCAATACTCAAGTTCTGTAACAACCTTGCTCAAGTCAAGAATTTCCCTATAGTTAATGACGCACTAGCACAGGTAAGATTTCCATTTGACACCAGGGGTGTCATTTTTAACAAGGACTTCCTGCTTAAAAGGGCATTTTTTATCAATGTAGGCTCTTGTTGTCAGATAATGGTTTGTTGCAGTCAACTATGCGTAATCACAACTTCTTGGGAGAATAGAAGTTTTAATTCAATAATGTACTGTATCAGGAAAGCAGGAGTGAATGATTTATTTTACATTATTTGACTAAGACCAGGTGGGTGAATTTGAAACATGCGCACTGGATTCTTAGAGGGGTCAGGGGATACACAAACCAAGAGAGTTTGGGAACCCCTGCATTAAATATAACTTGTTTTTCTTATGAAAAATGTTGTAATTTTATGAATGATGCGAGTAAATGATGTCAGCTGAACTTCTCTGCCTCTTTCACTCAGGGCTTGGTAACTCAATACAGGGCAAATTTCATTGATCTGAAACACCAAGCCGGTGTTGGTCCAACCATGACGTCTACAGCACCTTACGCTGGAGACGTGAACTCAGAGGTGCGGCGGTTGCAAACAGAAAATGTAAGTCACTTCACAGCATTTGAATTCTTCCTTCATTTGTATCATTAAAGTTATAAACTAACTAGACACTTTGTAGTGTGCCTTTCATTGAACTAGAGCAAAACTGCAGTATCAAGAAAAATATTTGAAAAAACTTCACTACAACCAAAGTGCAATATACATATAAATACTTTATATCCACTGGGCTAAGAATCCAATTTCCCAAACATCAGGTTCATCTTTAGAGATAGACTAACTTGCCTTCCGGAAATAATACTGTCACAAGTCCTTAAATGACAGTATTATTTCTAGGTGGCATGTTATTTCTAAGTGGCAAAATATAACCACTCATATTACACACCATTAAATTCAGGTGAATATGCATCACAAACAATTAAGAAATTACACGCTGAGACAGAAATATGTAAACTAAAACAGGACTCAAAAGGCAAGTGAATATATAACAAGTGAGCGATAAAAGAAAGACTTCGGATAAAAGAAATATAACAGAAAATTAATGGAATAGTAAAGGGCAGTGAATGAGGGAAGAAAGAGAAAGTATTAAAATTGCTTTGCCTTTCTGACTACGTAATAAGAATACCAACAAATGACCAGTTTGACCACAGTTGACAGGAATGATAGTAGCCTGTCTACTCATTGGATAGAGATCAGTTCATTAGCAGTTCCGTAAAGATCTATAGCTTTTATCTTTGGAAAATGGCTTAAGAACAAAAAGTTTTGTTTTTTTTTCTTACTGTGCCTTCATGTCTAGCTGTTATATTGTTAGTTATTTGTTTCTATGATGAAAATCACATTATTGTAGTGAAAGATATTGTGCCAGTGGTAATGACCATGGCCTGCAAGACAGCAGTTGCACTTTAATGTCCCCGCACCCAAGAAGTTGAAAAAGCTACTGAGTGAATTGATCTTCTTTGATAGTAATGTGAAGTCACATTAGCTGATATTTATTGGATGTAATAAATGCACACATGTTATTTTTACTGCCATTTGCAAGATAGATATCACTCTATGATGTCTTGCTTTTCTGTTTCCTTCAGTTGGTTCTTAAAGATCAAAATGAAAGGCTGCAGCTACGACTGGATCAGCTTAGCAACAAGTTTGGCCATGTCGCCACCACAAAGACAGACTTGTCCCAGCAATTATTACTTAGTGAGGAGGAGAAACTGAAGGTAGGACTTAGTCCACCATTACTTCCTGGTATATTAGAGATGACCATGGTTATGCAGTGCTTGGTCCCACATGCAGCAATATTTCTCACTGATCACCCAGACAACCATTCAACAGTACTTATCTTTTTTCATGGGAGTCTTTGACACTTCTCCTCATCCCCCCACCTCAACCCCACTGCTGCAAGATTTCTGTATGAAATACATATTTTTATCTGCTGAACAATTGATGAGACAAAGTAAGTGCTTTGCTTAAAGTCCTGCTTATAAGGATAGGAACAAATTGCAGAGGACCAGAGCAAAGTCTGAATTTTTATGGTGTTGCAGTGGGTCTGTAATATACTCATATTAATTCACCATACTCATTCCACATGCCTAAGTCATTTTTAGAGGTTTTGAGAAACTGAGTGCTCTCAACTTGTTGCTCAAAGCAAAACAGTGATTCAGATATGGCTTAGCTTGTAAAACTAGGATATAATAACAAGTCAGAACTCTACATTGTTTTAGGAGGAAAAAGAATATAAATGGAAGATCATAGTAGTATACACACATCATTTACTACAAAAACGACTTAGGCAAATGTGGAATGAGCATGACGATTTACAGACAGCAAGGGACGTGGGATCAGAGCATTACTATGATTTGTGGCTTTTCAGGTTCAGAAAATCTGACTTGATCAATATATTGTGTATAGATATGCTGTCTGGATCAAATGTGAAGGCTATTCAGTTCCTTTTTGTCATCTGTCACCAGGTGTCACAGTCCCTTGTAGAGATGCAGATTGAAAACAACAGGATCAAAGAGGAAGCAGAGGCTAGCAACTTTGAACTCACCAACAAGGTGGGGTATTTTTGCATTGTACAAGGACATGCAACAATTGTTAGATGATTTTTAATGGCTGAAGCTGTAAATATTTTATCTCTTGAAACCTGTTTGCAGCATAATGCAGTCAGTGTGTACAGTGTAGTGTGAGATGCTTTTCTGCAAATGCCAGGTTGTCTGTATGATACAGCATTGCTGCAACCTACACTTAAATTACTGAGGGTAACAGAATTTCTTGTCTACAATATAGTTTCAGAAATTGCATGTTCTTCAGGGTTATTCTACAAATCACCCATTGATATCAGGATTGTTAACCCCTGTGATGCTGCAGTAGAACCAGTTCTCATCTTCACCTCACTACACTGGATGCTATGGTAGAATATATTCACACACACCCGTGCCAACCTTTTGAGGTGGCTGTCAATATTTGCAGCCCATTGTCAATGGGCAGACAACACATGCAACTATCTCTATCCATAACATTGGTCAAGCAGCCAGTGGGAGGCTAGACCAAAGGCGTTTTACACTTCAAGAGTCAATGTGTCATGCTTGCAAATTCAGAAAGAATGCTTTTTATGGCCTATGATGGAATGCAATAATGACAAACATACCTTTTAAACCTGATCACAATGATATACAGCAGTAGCATTTCAGTAGATAGAGCAGAGGTGCCCAACCAGAATACAGGCATTCCTAAGGACACACCATACAAGTCCAATGGGTATTTGAAAAGAGAATCATATCAACAACACTATGAACTACTCTTTGACCTAACCATCCCTCCATCGGAATTTGAGGGGTGTGGAAAGATAGACCTGCTAGCATTATAAATTATTAGTGACTATACATATCATCTTTCAGTTTCAATCTTCTCTGCCAACTTTGTCATGTCCCCAAATTGTCCATGGAAAGACTGTATCATCCACATTTTCTGTCATGTCTGCAGATTATCTTGTATGAAAACCAGTTAATAGAGGCTCAGAATGAGAAGGACAGGTACCAAAAGCAAGCAAAGGCAGCCAAGGACCGGTTGGCTGAGATGGAAGCAGATAGAAAGGATCTTGCAGATGAATATGTGGTGCTGAAGACAAACTATCTAGCTTTGACCACTGAGCACAAGAAGGAGGTAAAGATTTCATATTCACATCCACCTACAGTGCTTCCAGTTTTCCGTATTTGTGCAGAAATCCCCATGTTTCAGAAAATCCGCACATTGTCAGTTTCATTAATCTGTATTGTCTGTGTGTCAGTATTTGTTGCTTTTATCACTGCGTTGCCACAAACATTTCTGCCATTTTCAACATTCCTTATTGAAAGCGCACACTGAATCAGACTCACTGTATTTTGTTCATAGGTATTTAGTTAGTCTGCACCAGTATCGAAAATTTGGAGAAAATCTTGGAATTCCACATGTAACTTCAAGGCATGAAAATCGAAGACTGGCAAATCTTCAGTTTCTTCAAAAAGTCTTCGAAATTTTCTGATTGTTTGGTGGATAGATATCTATGAGATATATTTTTGGAATTATGGAGGCAGGCTTGACATGCTTTGATATCAGAATAAAGGTTTTGTGGACTGATGACTCAAATTCCAATGTGAAGAAAGTAATAATGGTAGTTGTTTCCCCTCAATAACAGTGGTGAGGAATTTCAGTGCAGTGACTGAGGTACTGAAACTTATTGTTGATAGATAGAGTGAAGCTTATAAAGACTAACTGAAAGATGGGCAAAGATTGTATTGAACCAAATTATCTTGCCAACAGTGCACAAGGAATGAGAATTTGGCCATTGAGCTGCTAAATCTGGTGAACAACAAAGCAGCCCTGATGAGGCAAGTCATGATCCTTACGAACGGAGACCCCAGTGTCATGGATGATCCAAATGCTGAAATCGCCAGAATCAAAGCCATTGTCCATCAGAATACATCTGGAAAGATTAAGGTATGTCATTCTTATAGTTTATGAGATGTATGAACAGCATTATAATTATTATTAAATGAAGTACTATAATGGTCCGTTATTTGTGTGGGACTAAAGTGAATTGGTAGTGTTGGAATAACAATCAGCATGCAGTACTTGAATTCCACATTCCTTTAAATAAATCATGACATCCTTAAACCTGGTCCTCTGTCACATTTTTTTCTTCACTTTTATGTTTACATTTTGTCAAATGACAAGTAAGGCAAAGGCATTGAAGATGAGGAAGAAAAGTCGGGTTCAGGTGGGGTGGGAAACAAAGTTTTGGAGGATGTGTTCGGCTTCAGGTGTATTTTATCTGTCCTTTGTTTCTGGTTTTATCTGCCCTGAAGCTTTGTAGCCTACCCAATAAGGGTGTTTTTCCAAAACTCACTCAATACATTTGCAAACTTTTAAATGAAGGGAAATAATTCAAAAATAATTGCTCTTCACACATATATATTTTCTTTTTTGACTTTATAATGTCATAACTCTTGGGGGAATTCAGATTTCAAGCTTCGTTTTGTTTTGAATGTCTTATTAAGAAAAACATCTCAAATGCACATCTAACTTGTTTTTCAAGGAAAGTGCACTTACCAACTTTTGGAAATACGTTCTTCTCATGGAGGATAACTGTTCTGAATAAATGAAGTAACAGCAGTATGTTTTTGTCAGTGTGATAGCTTTGTAACCTTTTCTGCTGAATTTTTATCCATTGTAATAATTTGTTTAGTAGTATTTTTATGCAGATGTTTTTATTCAAATGTTTTAGACTGACCAGATTTTGGGCTCACAGAAGGACAGAGAGCAAGTGGAGGAAAGGGTGAGTCAAAGCGGTTTTTCAAACATGCAACACAGTGACATCATTATGGAAAGATAAGATTGAGAATGATTTGTCCAGAGATGTCAGTAACAATTATCGCTGCAGGATATTTCCTGTATTAAGGTGTATTCAAGAGAAAAAATGCCAACAGAGTATGTGTTGTTGGCATTTTTCTCTTGAAATTTCCTGATTTGCGTCTTCAGATAACTTACCAAGCATGGGCTCCATAAACCTTTAGCGTAGTGTTATACCAGGCCATTGAACCTACCTGGCAGTCTTCATTCAGTTTTCAGTTTCTGTGAAATGAACATGATAATTCCCTCCTATTGATAGCCATTTTGTTTGTGGAATCTTTATTTATTTTCATTTCTAGGTAGAAAATCTCACTAGAATTTCCCCAAACTCAGTTTATCCCTAGGTGGCAGGGAATGACTTTGATTACTAAATGGAGAACAAATGTCTTTAGCAAAGGCATATTGCATTTGGTCATTGTGGAGTAAAAAGTTATTAGCAGTTTAATCATATTTCAAGAATGCTGTGGTATAGAAAGCAATGCTTATTATGCCCACAGTTGTTTGCCAGCCAGAGGAAGTTTGACTCTGAAATCAACCGCCTGAAGAATGAGTACGGGGATGAGCACAAGAAATATGAAGGCAGAGTGTGAGTGCAAAGTGTCATTTTCAGTGTTTGTTCTGTGATAATATGCATTAAGAAAATGTAAGAAAGAGAGGATGTGAGCTGTGACATCCTGGTATTGTCACTGTGCTTCAGAAATGATCCAAGTGATATTCTGAGCGATTATAGGGGAAACATTTATATGACAGAGCAAAAAAAAAATAATCAGTGTGTATCTCTGTAGCTGCAATACTCACAGGAAAATATTGGCGCATTTTAATTTTTTAAACATTCAGGATTGGTCATTATCTCAGAGACAACATGGTATCCTAAATTAAATATGGCCTAAGTCTGATTAAACCATTTTCAAAGCAGTATCGCTGCCCATGATTAATACCGTTGTAAATTCAAAAATGACTTTTAGGCCTTACAACAGTATTACTACCAGATGATGATAATATGTTCTCCATAATAATCTGTTACCTGTAACTTTTTTTATGAAACGCCATGTCATAGGACTGTTTCAGGACAAATACCGCTATGTTATTACCAACTGACGAATTTGTGTGATGAATTTGCTTTTTGGACATATATAATTGTCTTTATTTCCCTCCAGGAATAACCTGTTCAAGGACCTGACAGACACTAGGACTCTGGCAAGAGAGAGACAACAGAAAATTTCAGAGCTCAATGCTGTAGGTATCGTGCACTAAACAAATAAATAGATTCGACATTGTCTTTATTACAGCTGCAAGCGTAGTCGAAAATAACTTTGTGGCATACCTTATCATAAACTTATCATCCTCTTAATTTCAGATTATTGCAATTTCTAATTGAACTTTGCGGATTAACTCATTCTATGCCAGACTGAAGCTTTATATTTGTACTTAGAGTTGTTTTCTTGCACAAACAAATAAATGGATGGTGTTGCAGAGATGTACAAAAAGCTGAGAATAATACTATTAAGCTCTATATTATACGGCATGTGAAGATGATTATACTGTATTAATAATTTGACTGGAAAATAGGTCACATCTATTGAGATAAGAATGAAAAATATCAGAATAGAGGTCAAGATACAAAGGGGGATAATTTGCTTTGACAGTGCATTGTGAATTGTTGATTATTTTGTTTCAGTTGCCACTACTTGCACACCATCTTGCACACCATAACCGAAACAAATCTGTAATGATAAAAAGAGTTCTCCTTTCTTTATCCCCAGAAACTGATTACCCTCAGAGGAGAGAAGGAAGCCCTGGAGACTCAGGTTAATCGCTTGCAACACAAGGTCAAGGATCTTGGGGAAGACTTTAGAGCCAGGCTGGTCAAGTACGTGGAGGACATTGCTGTGAGTTGGACAGAAACATCTTGCTATTGTTTTCTCAGGTGCTACAAAAAGCTCAGCATGGGTGCTAAACCATTGTTTGTGCAGAGTGACCTTCCTGTCTGGTAAAATGGTTGCACTTTCATGGGTGACATCATTGCTTATTGTTGTGAAAATCCATATTCACCAGTTTATAGTAAGGAGGTTTCATGTAAACTTCTGAGATCCCTCCCAAGCAGGGTGAAAAAGAAAAAAAAACAGACGGGCATGTGCGAATCATGATCTAACTATGTTCCAGCCTTTTCAGAGTGTCAGGTAATCAAAGGTCTGATACATTTGCTAGGTGGGGTATCTTTGTTTGAAAATCTTCTGTTGCCTTACCCTTTGAGTAAGAGAGTTTCCTATTTGCGATCGCCAGGAATATGTGGACAAGGGCAGTGGTGTCCCAGGACAAGCACAGCAGAAGCAGATGCGGGAGTACATTGACGGCATGCTCAAGGACATTCGAAGGTCACATCGGGAGCGAGAGGACCAGCTCAGCCAAGCAGCCCAGACTTTTAAGAAACGGCTACAGAATGCTGTACACAGTTATGAGCAAGTGTTGATTGCTTACAGGTAAGGGCATGGCACTGTTCTCTGTCTGGCTATACAGTGGGGTAAGGACAATGAATATACCTTGGGACTGACCAAAAGTGTACTTATCAACATAAATAAATATTAACCACACATGTACCCTTAGAGAAAAAGAATGGGGACTAAAATACTGTACTCACTATCGATGTTTACTTACTACGCATGTCCATATTAAATGTGCCCCACTGTATTAGCATGCTGAGAGTTTTGACTGTACGTGTTTCTGGGCATTATAGTTCTCTCTCACATTTCTACACTTTGGTGTCTTCTTTAATGCACACACCATCAGTGGTTTTTTTTTTCATCACAGGCCATTTAATCACAGCCATCATCAAATCACCACTTCTATTTTTGTCAGTGAATGTGTATTTTGTGTTGTGGAGCTACATTGTGAAGTCATACAGGCAATCATATGTGGTAGGTGGCAAGTGTGTCATTCTATCTTCCTCAAGAGCGGGGCATTCAAGTAGGTAGTGCTGAGGTCATAATTTTTTAACAAGAGAACGAAGATTAGGTTTTACGGTATTCGTGTATGATTTCATGTCTTGCAGAAATTTGAGACAGACATGTGAAGCTAGAGGTTTTGACCGTGTTGACCTGGGACCTGATGAGTATGAACTGAAGTTGGGAGACACAGAGATCCAGTCATCTCACTTGAAGGAACTGGACAAAACCAAGGGGGAACTGGGCAAGCTCAAGAATGAGCTGGATGCTGTCAAACTGCGGGTGAGTGGGGATATTGTTTCATTTACTAGTACTAAAAATGTCCATGTGCTGTCTCATTGCATACTGTATTTTGCCCTCGTACCATGTCTGTGATCTGGGCTTATTCCTAATAAACTTGTTGTTGTTGTTATTATCTACTTGTCAACACAGAAAAAAACATGGATGTGCTATCCTGTGCTTCTCTCCCCAGTGCCCAGTGAAAAGTCTTCATGTTGATTGTCCCTACTGGTGCTGATTGTATATTCGTTTTGAACTGCCTGCAAGCTTCTATATTCTTCCTCAATCCCTATATCTGCATATAAGTGATATTCTTTATAGCTGTGAGTGGTCATTTTCTTTCTCCTTCTCCTTTCACATGATTATATGATTATGTTTTTCTAATGTCATCATAAGTAGACCATTATTTTTTTGTTGTTGTTGTCTATTTTGTGAAATGTGAATACTAACTCTGTTGGCCCATTCATGAACCTGATAAGCTATACATTCTTAAAAACACCGAAGAACTGCCACTGATAAACAGAGTAACATTATGTACAGTTTTATAGAAGTGGACACATATTTTTGTCAAACTCACTTATATGTCACAAGCAATGAAATGCTGGCAAAATACTAACTGAAAGGCCTAGTCTAATACCAGGTGACCAGAATAAAAAACTTCACTCTCCAATAACTTTAAGTGATGAAGTAAAACTGGGATTAATTTTCAAGTGCATGAACAGATAGATGTAATCTATAATTGCTGCAGCTAACATTGACTTAGGTTGTTTACTTTTGTCATAGCAATAAAATATAAAATTTAAAAACAAATGTCAAAAAGTGATCTGCTAATGCAGTGTGTAAGGCCATATATATATATATTATGTTTTTAATTTTTTAATAGTGACATATTCCTGGCACATAGAAACTTGAAATTGGCAGACAATATCCATCTACATATCTATGTACAATTTGAAAGACATGAGATTTGGAGTTTTGAAATTATTAACCATTAAATGTAAGTAACTTTTAGTTTTGACCACCCAATAATAATTTTCGAACATTTTTGTAGCTGATTGTACTGTTTTTACAATAAATGATCATGTTTTCCTTTCACTGATTTCTTCTTCAGTATGGTCTCTTTGGCGATGACAAGAAAGAGAACCTTGGTGACTTAAAGTGAGTGAAATTTTACGTTCTATAAATGCCTGCTTTCTTATGTCCTGCATTGTCAAGCTTGTGACTTGGGTTACATTCCTGTCTTTGTATAATAAAATGTAAGAGTTAACCCAATCAATGAGAAGTAATTGTTCAGGGTTACATCAAAACATTTTTAATATGGGGTCTTCAAGATATTGTGATACTGGAAAGCAACTCTTTTGCTCTTCACTTTGAAGTAAGAAAGTTGATTTTTTGAAGATAACTAAACAGGGGATAAATACCAGCTGACAAGTCACAGCTTTATAAGATTTTTCTTTTTATTCAAACTACAGTCATATTCAATATGTTATGGATAAGCATGAAACCGCCCCTTTTTTTGTAATTTTATTAAAATAATGTCACTTAGAGTGGTGATGCAGTTCGATGAGAGCATTACACAGGTATTGCCCCTCTGGAATACATAAAAGTAATGGACACTCACAGTCATTTACTTGAATGTGGCAATGGTAGAATACATGATCATGAGCTGAGGAAGTTGCTGTATATGCTGGCCTGATGGTGTGATGTAAGCCATGACAGCCATGCCTAAAGTGGGTGACATCAGAGGTGATATATTGGCCTTTGGCAATCATCAATTACAAAACTTCAGCGAAGAGCAGGTGATTGGAAATAAGCTACCAGTGAAAACTAGATTCAACTTTCAACCCTAATATGATTGTCTAACTTCATGATTCAATATAACAAACGCAGGGTGAATGAAGTGCAAAGTACAGACCTTCAAGTATAATTCGTGGCTTTGTTTTTGTGCACAGTACAATATCAGCCCGATCTGACCTTTGGTCAGCCTTGAGGAAACAGTTGCGTGAGTTCACCCTTAACACTCAGCAGCAGTTGGAGCAGGAGAGAGCCAGACTGCTCAGTGAGAATCAGGTCCTGCAGCAACAGCTCAGAGAGAGTCAGGAGTACATAGACAGTCATCTTATCAGGTGAGGCTCAGGGTCATGATCTTCCTATTAGGTGAGGGGTCAGAGGTTGTGGTCGTCTTAGTAGGTTAGGGTCATGCCTCGTGGTCATCTTAGATGGTGAGAAATCAGGGGTCATAGTCTTCTTAGAAGGTGAGGGGTCAGCAGTTGTGGTCTTCTTAGAAGGTAAGAGTCAAGGGTTGTAGTCTTTTTAGAGGTGAGGGGTCAAAGGTCGTGGTCTTCTTAGAGAGTGGGGATAAGGCGTTATGCCATGGTTACATTATTAGATGAGGGATCAAAGGTTAAAGCATGAGTTATATTAACTTAAGGGTTGTGCTATATTTAGCTTGTTAGGTGAAGGATCAGGGGTTAAGGTCATCTTATCAGGTGAGAGAGAATTGTCATGGTGTGAGGTTAAAGATCAATGGTCAGAGGTTAGTAGATAATTAGATTATCCTGTCATGGATTCCCAAATGTGTNGTGAGTTCTCAACATTGCAAATAGGCAGAAAACAAACTGAGAACTATGATACTGTTGAATTAACAGGACACTGAATGAGTTGTTAATAACAATAAAAAAGAACACTTACCTAGCACTCACTCCCGACAATAGGCTCTGAAGCTTTACAAAATGGCACATTGATCTCACACTTAAACAAATACAAAGGCATAAATAAACATTAACGCACACCTTTCATACCCTCTCATGTTTGAACGTAATCCAGCATACTTGCAACCAAAAAAAAAAAAAAACCAAATATAAAATCATTCATTCCAAAACAACTTGAGAAAACAGATATTACAAACCTACTGAGGTCTGCTGACCAAATTTTTTAGTCAAGTGGTATATGTCAAGAGATTGTTTTTAAACTGTATCATGGAGACATTTATTGTTGTTTATCATTATGTGGACACTCACCCACAGGTACAAACAAGAAATCCTGCGACTGCGGAAGTTGCTGGGCATGTCAGAGGCAGAGAATGCCATGTTGACAGACAGACAACCTATCAGGACTAGGAGAAGATGAGCGAGACTGTCTGAAGATTGTCATTTATGTATGAACACTGGGGCAACTGTGATATTTGTGATAAATGTGATAAGGTTGTGATACTTACTTTGTGTAATGAACTGTAAGCAATACCTCCCAATTACATGACTCTGCAGTTCTCAGATTATAAGCGTGAATCCTTGGTAAGATTTCAGAAGTCAAATTTTTAAATAAGTGGCATCCTCATTTGTGATAGATTTGTAACCTTTACTCTTTATGTGGATCATGAACATCTGAATTCTTGTTTCATGCTAAGAATTGAAAACAGTAAAACAAACATGTGGTTGGAATGAGTTCTTGTTCGAAAATATTTTTTAGGCATTCCTTCTGTCAGAAATAATATATGAGTAGGAGAATAATAACATAGTCTTCTGAGCGAGGAGCATGTATTTTAAGTTTCCAAAATAATGATAACTTTGTTTTTCACATCCTTTCATTAGACCTAGTTGGAGTTGAAAGCTCACCTTTATAGTGAAAATGTATTTTTACAGTATCTTGGTTGTAACTCTGTTTGTAGGGAGTTCAGAGCACTAACACAGTAGAACCTGGAAATTAACTTTGCCCTTGGTGCTGGGGAAAAAAAAGTACAGTTGTTATTAATGAGGTATACTTAATATTGAAGTCCATCATAGTAATGAAATGATAGAATAATAACAAATATAATAGTAAACATCTGAAATTCATACTTGATTCTATAGTAGTGCTAGTTACGGGTGTTTTACTCAAAGCCTTCGCTGCTTGATCCAGTATTTGCCATCTTATCATTTTGCCTTGAAGTTGGAAGCTCCCTTGCCCATAAGGCAGTATACAAGTTTAATACTAGCACTTCCTAGGGTCACCCTTAACCCCTTCACTGCCAAGAAGATATTCTCTGGCCTATTTTAGGTTTTTAATGAAAAACATGGAGGAACTTGCAGTATTATTACTTTATATATCTGTCAATGTATGCAGCACTGTCTCCTCCTGAGAAAAAAAACAACTGATTGTAGACTCTAGGTTTCAAAACATTTGGATTTTTTATAAAATTGTATGTCTTGGTTTGGTAGATCTAAGGGTGATACCAGGCAGTGAAGCAAATTAATTTGATGCTAATGCTTCACGGGTTGATATAAACATGCAAAACAACATTACATTTATGCTTACATGATTAAGAACATATCTATTACATGAGCACATAATATTGAGGTTCCACTGCACTGGACACACTGTTGACCTATACACTCATTTAGGAGAACATGACTCACATGAACAGCTGCATTTCTTTTTATCAGTAGGAGCAACACAGTTCATCCCTGTTTCACCTTTTTACACTGAATGAATGTGTAACAAGATATGAACTAGATCTAGTTATTAAGCACTGTGTGTAATACGTTAAATGGTTTTGAACAGAGATTTTAATGTTAACATGGAATACAACATATTAAAGATATGTGGGCATTTTAAAACATACAATCATTCAAACCAGCTTGAGGTGAAAGAGCTGTTGAGAAATATAATTCATATAATGATATGGTCTTTGTGGAGGCACCCCTCGAAATGTGATATGTCATTTTCAACATCAAGAAGTAATTAATCTGTTACTAGGTGTAACTTGTGATAAAGCCTGTATTTAATTTTAAGTCACATGGACAACATGCCATCTACACCACACATTAAACAAAAGGAACTATCTGGAGATTTTTAAAATTATTATTGTTTGTAAATTTTGTCACTTAGTTACAAAAATGGCCTAAATCATTCTTCACACATCTGAGAGAACACGTGTTAAGTATTTTTATGGCAGAGCAAAAAAAATGTCAGTGTGTATCTTTGCACCTGCACTTTTGGCGGAAAGTATTAGCACATTTGAATTTTTTTTTAAAACTTGTCAAAACTGATCTCACAAACAACATGATATTCTAATTTCAAAATGGTTGAAATCTGAAATAGGTTATTTTCATACCACAGTGACAATACAAAGCATTTTTATTTTTTTACTGACTGTGAGTCAACAGTGTGGCAATGAATGCAGTTCTTGATATACAACATTCTTATTTTTCACTGACTGCTTGTCAGAATGGAAATTTTTATAGCTGCAAAGTCAGGGTTTTTTTTTTCACGTGTTTTCTAACTAAAATTTGCATCTGCATGATGCTCCTTTTATCTGGACTGTGAGATTTGCAATTCTAAAATGTTTTGTATATAATTCTGCATCATAATTATCCTTAGTGTATTGGGGTACCATCCATGTTTTCTGTCTTGCATAAATAATGTTGCATTGAAAATTATTATGCTCTGTCATGAGTTTGTCTCATGAATGTTTAATTTTTGCAAAAAAAAGGTAAAATTTAGAACCACAAAAGAATTAATGTAATAAATAACACTTGTTTTGAACTTAAACAGAGGTGAATGCCCAGCATGGGTCTTAGTCATATATTTTGTGGGACATAATGGAGGGGTGCTGTTGGCTTGGTTGCTCATCCATTTGGGGTTGAATGATTGAAGACCCAGCAAAAATGGAGAGAGATGGGAGGCTGAGGGTTAATGGTGTCTGTGTTCAAGAATAGTGAGTATTTGCTAAAGGTGATGCTGCACATGTGAGTTGGTAATGGGGAAAGAGAAATGGGAGTCTTAGCTGAAATTCTTTGAAGGACATCTGTGAAACAGTTAGGTCCTTACATAAGCCTATAATTGTATTCCCATTTACGACATGCATAACTGCCCCATAGCCTACTTGTGACTCACATAGGTATTGTTACATTCCATTGCATGTACAGAATTTATTAAATTTAAGGTTTTTGTGATTATATGTTGTGCATTGTCAGTGAACTATCCACAATCACAGCAATATGCAATATTATAGCAACTCATTTTTACAAAGATCATGCAATTTTTGTAATTTCTTTTTTTGAGTAGATTATGGCAATAAAACTTGATAACCTTTAACAAATTTCTTGTTACTATTTTTTTTTTTTGCTTGCTTGTCTTACCTTTATGTGAACAGTTGCGTGTTGCAGGCTCACGGATGAACACAGGGCTCGCATAAGGAAGTAAAAGAACAATATTCAGGTTATAGTAGGTATTGAAGATTTAAATTGCTGAGAAGTTAGCGTCATTTGAAGTAGTAGTAGCACATTCAAACTTGCAAGCTGAGAAACAATCCCTGGATCAATCCCTGGGTGGGCAAGAAGTTTTCTGGTGGTTGTTGTTTTTTTTTTCCGCCCTTTTCTCTCAGAGTCGATCTTTCTCAATAGTTA
Organism: Ellobium chinense; assembly: GCA_033807755.1. NCBI lineage: Eukaryota > Metazoa > Mollusca > Gastropoda > Ellobiida > Ellobiidae > Ellobium > Ellobium chinense. The sequence continues at coordinate 934,779 of JAWQUT010000029.1, forward strand.
AGTAGAATCCCTGGTGACATACTTCCATAGAAGAGCTAAAGAAAAATTATCAGTTTGGGCTCACATTCCTCCCCATCAATGAATATTAGAAAACATACCTTCCTGTCTAGGTACACTTATGTTGCCGGTCTTTGAGAGTTGAATTTTCAGGAAGTTCTCAGCTTTTAAAATGTGTAATACTTCAGATCCGTTGAAATATTTTCCTCAATATTTTTCTTGGAGAAGGCAAACATCGTGTAACATTTTCTAAATGCAGTTTATCTCAATTTGATTAACTTCCTCACAATCGCAACATTTTTTCAGATAAAGTTGCATTATCTTCTATAATATAAAGATAACTGGATAACGGCAACTTCTCTGTTTAATCATGAAAGGGACAAGGGCAATATTTGCTTTATAGCCTTAAAAGTTTAATAGCGCTAGCTGACCACGCGCTATGCAGCTCGCTGGCTGTGTGACCTAGTTTTACCAATGTTATAGCGGATCAGCGCATACTACCTATCAGTTAGGACCCGTTGCCAGGCTACACGGATACGATCACCGCAGGTAGAGGTTTGTTGAGCGATGCGCATAATATATATATACTATTGCCGCATGAATGGTAGCGAGCGCACATACTATCACCGCATCACGATGGTTAAAAAAAAAACAAAACATGTATATACTTCCCTTCGCCTTACAGTTTCTGAGAAATAAGCGCAGCATACGCGGGCGTCTGCACTAATCATCTGCTAGCTTTCTCCTCGCTTTATGACGTCACACTGCACGAATAGTGACGGGGTATAGTAGGTGAATATCCCGACATTCAAGCATTGTTTTCTCACAAATGGTCAGGCGGAAGAAAAATATACGCGGCTTTAACTTTTTGAAAAAAATAATGTGGAATCTTTCAGTCTTTAAAACAAATATCTACCCCTGTTCCTTTAACAACACTATTTTTTTTGTGCCTTTTAAGGGGTTCATACTAAGCAGGATTGAATTTTTACAGTAATTACAGATATGCTGAATTCATCGCAGATTGATTTTTCAAGACAGAGGGGAAAAGATCTTTGGTATGCAGTACTGCAGATGCGATAGCTTGTCTGTCTTTCTTTATTCTTTAGTTTGCTCATTCGTTCATGCTTACTCTTTTCCCTCTATCACGCATGCATGCATAAACGCATGCCCTCGTGCACGTACCTTTGTCACCTTTATCAGGCATCCTCTTATTCTCTTTCTCTCTCTCTCTCTCTCTCTCTCTCTCTCTCTCTCTCTCTCTCTCTCTCTCTCTCTCTCTCTCTCTCTCTCTCTCTCTCTCTCTCTCTCTCTCTAAATTAATCTCTGTTTCTCTCAGCGTCTCGCTCTCCCCTTGAAACCTCCATTTTGAAGAAACAGCTTACACCATTCGTGACGTTTTCTTTAGTGCTCCAGCTTTCTCGTCACAACAGCCACAGAAAATTAATTCGTTCATCAACGCGTTTTTCGTCTCTACCGCTGTCAGCTCCATTGTATTATGCTTTCCCTTACTGGAAGACCTCAACATTAAGAATGCCTGAGTCTTTCACGGCGAGAAACGAACCCATTCACCCTAGGCGGAAGATGTATGAACATCATTAGCTATCTCC
>JAWQUT010000029.1:943760-970520 GCA_033807755.1 Ellobium chinense
CCCCTTTCCTCCTCCTCCTCCTCCTCCTCCTACTACTACTACTGCTACTACTAGTACTACTATTACTACTACTACTATCATCACCACCACTATTACTACTACTACTATTACTTCTACTATACTACGAATACTCGTACTCCTACTCCTACTGCTACTTCTAATACTATTACAACAATAACAACAACAACAATAAATACTACTACTGCTATTACTACTACTACTACTACTACTACTATACTACTTCTATTACTACTCCCACCACCACCACCACCGCTACTACAACTCTCACCACCACCACTATCACTATACTACTACTACTATTATTACCACCACCATTATTACTACTTCTACTACTACACAACTACCACTACAGTACTACTACTACTACTGCCGTTGAGGCCGTATATCATCCACCCATCACCACAAAAACTATCCTACTATTACAATACTACCCCTTTTAGTGCCGCTGGATCAGCTCTCCCTTTGTTAGCATACAACAGATGATACGACGGCAATAACCAGTTATTAGAGAGCTTTTATTTCCATGTTCCTGTCTCCTACCGACCTTTGTGGCAGAGGAAAGCAGGGCATTTCCTGCAGTTACAATCATTATGCACATTACAAACTATTCATTTAGTAACCTGCAATATGCGTTACAGGACTCAGCCCTAATGGTCCGTATAATATCCGAACTTGAAAATATACCAAAAAAAAAATAAAATCTCTATTGTTTTTCTACTACCACCTTTGCAACGAAAATGCAACATTCGGTACTTCACCGACGAACAACAGCATTCACGACAGAGGCAGAGAAACAATGACAGCGGAGAAGGGTCAACCAGAAAGTCCGTATCTCTCCTAACGAACAACCTCACCAGGTATAATAATATGTATTGTAAGTATAGGGATGGCATGGCAGCGCACGGGACGCAACCCCAACCTCATTTTAAACTTATAGAGCACTTTTGCAAGGACAGGTAGCTTTTCGTGTAATAAACGGCGCCACGTCCAAAAAAAACATTTACGTGGTATTTCTCTGCGTAAGCCATGCATAGGAGAAAGTAGGCCTGACTGCATTATAATTATCAGGACAAATGTGTGTCACTGGGGAAGGAGTGTAGGGCATAGCATGAAGGACACATTAAAGAAATGAGCATATGTGTTATGAAGGGTAATTAGTGCTCGCGTTACTTTCTTGGATAATTTCAAGTGACGAGAACGGTGTGAGGGCTCATGTGGATTCACTAGTCAGGTGAGTAGTTACTCGTGATATTACTAGACGCTTCACAATCCTGACAAAGCGGACTCCCCAAGATTGCGGCTATATGACCTTTATGTTTCACTTTTAGCATAATAGCAGTTTTTTTTTAACACGGTAAAGAAGGCAAAATTAAACAGATTACTTAACCATAACATCCCCTGAATTGTATTTCTTCTCAAATCCTTATGAGGTTACCAGTGAGCCAATTCAGTTGTAATTGAACCAAGTGCATTTGCGAGGAGACAGTGATTAATAATTAGCTAATGTAAGTGAAAGGTGTAAGATTTTGTACAAATAATTTCACTGAATACGGCGTTTTCACCAATACCAGTCAATCTCGGCACAAAGCCTGGGAGAGGAAGAGGGAAGGAAGAGGGAAAGAGGGAAGGAGGAGGATGGTTAAGGTAAGTGTAAGTGGAGTCCTTGCCCCAAATAAAAATGGTGGACACAGTGAACGTGAGTAAGAAAAACTCATTTCTTGGCTGGAATATGTCAGCCTCTGCATAATAGCACATGATGTCAATCAGGAAATGTGTTACATTTGAAGATGTTACCGATCACCTGGTGACTTAAAAGAAATTTACCGTCCATGATGGTGTATGATATCATTTTCCACCAAAAACAAAAGTCTAAATAAATATAGAAGGGCATGCAACTATTATACTAACATAAAGAACCATAACTCATCAATAGTTCCTAAGCCCTTGAGTTTTTGAGCTAATACATGAATATTGATTCTGTCATTAGAAAATTCTGAACCAAATGATACCAAATTTTGCACTTGACACACTTTGTGGAATACAACATTATACATCAATACTCATGTTACAAGTGTACGACGATACAAGCTGAAGAAGATATAATATGTTCAAGGCGATACAAGTTCATAGTGATACAAGTTACTGAGTATTGACCAGTAGCCTCAGACACAACAGCTCCTCAACTTTCAGCTCTCTTGCGGCATATGAAACCGAGTGAACGGCTGTAATAATAATAATAAAAAAGAAGAAGAAGAAGAGAAGAAGAGGAAGAGAAAGATGAAGAAAAATGATTGTAGAATTATAATGGCACAATTATTCATTTCTATGGCGCTCATATCCACATAAAAAATTTCAGGCGTAATCATATGATCTCAAAAACTCAAATTGCACCCCCTCGAAGAGCTCGAAAAAAAAACCCCACTAAAAACAGGCGTTTCCAGGTGGCCAAACTCGACCATTTGACGCCCTCTTTTTGCTTACGTTCACAATGCTTGCTTATCAATACTATAAGTATTATTCAGTAATTTATGCTTTCGAGCTTCACTCCCAATACGGGATAGTTTGTTCTGACTGGCTGATTCAGACAGGTGTATTGAAGGGGACTAGTTCTTTGGCAGTATGCATAACCATTGCGTTAATTCATGTATTGCATTAACTGCAGTGAACACTACTAATGTTTTGTGAGTTTCCCGTGGTTACCGCAGTGCGTTACCTAACGTACGGATTATGCATACGGCCACTTATACTTGAAAATCGGGGAGAATTTTTACAGTTTTATACAAACTAAAGGGTTGAAGACCACAGCAGTTGCAAGAGTACACAGGTGTTTCAAATATGATGGAAGTCGAGGCCATAAGGTCTTTTTCCGCGTGTCTTTAATTAATGGAATAAGGATTTCCTGACATCGCATTACAAATGAGTTTGGCCTGTTTTAGAAAGTGAGGCTTCAACAACATAAAAAATCATAGGGGCAGAGTGAGAAAGACTAATCTCTTCCTAATTTGTGTGTCCATTGACTGTGAAATTTTACCACCGTTTTGTAATTTCAGTAAAGTCACGTTAAGCGATCTGGCCTTCACCTTCATGTTTCATTAGTCATGCCAAATTGCACTGGCCAGAAACAATTTGAGAGCTTGCGCATTTACGGTGGGATCTTCTACCATCGTAAGAATTACATTAGTGCATCGGTGCTGAGTACATCCCTAGTAGCGTTCAACAAATTTTACATCTAAATCTACGTCACTTTTTGCTTTTGGCAGCGCACAGCCAGGCGTGCTTCTCGTGTCCAGAAGTGTCTCGTCTTGTTCCAGATTAACCTTGTACTGCTGACTTGCCATTCTTAAAGTAGAAATTTTAAAAATTGTATTATGTTATACAATGAAAACCGCTGATGCAAAATAAAACCAAAAACAACCGTGACAGCGGCAGAGCATGTCGTCTTGTTATGTAATGTTAAATTACAGTCGTTGTCAGTGACAAATGACCAAACGTTATGGTCATATTGCCGTTAAAAACCTGTCGCTTTAGAAAAGTGTTAAAATAGATGTGAGTTACAGTGCCTGGTGAAAAATACAAAAGGGTTACTTCCGTTTTAAAGCAAAAAAAAAAAAACGACGTCAGAACGACGTCCTGAATTTCTGCACGTAACTTATAAATCACCTGTAGAAACATCAGTATTCTGTGATAAAAGATTTGAGATGGTTCGAAGTAGTTAAAATCATGATAATTCTAGTAATGAATGACATCTGTGGAATACATAGCAACATTGTCTGATAGCTGATTTGACACTGTTGAGTATCGCTTTCAACAGATTCAGTCATTTGATGGTAACTGCGGAGTATATGAGGATATTTTATTTGACTTTTTGAATCAGTTTGTAGCGAGAAAAAAAAACAACAATACCCAACTTTCTGAAGAGACAGACTGTGGTCAAGAATATTCCTGTCATGTTTGAAGTAACCACAGAGTCCTTAAGTATAATAGCTATAATCTTTTGGGGCTACCTGTTGAATCTTTCTATGTAACCGCTGGAAATTTTTACACAAGAAAAATATATCATTTGTTATTATTAGTAAGGATACATTAATTTTCTTATACCCGGAAGAGACCTTGAGGTCAACAATTTTAGCGCTGAGATATTTTTGCAAACTGTTAAAAAGTTTGACCCATGCTAACTATGCCTATGTATGCAAAATGTCGGCACTCCGCGTTTACAGACGATGTGGCTTCATAACATCAGCCACAACACAAAGATTATCCATTTTGTCTGAGAATCAGTAGAGAGGAAATGAGATGATGACGTCTGCAGTGTTGGACAGAACTGAGATCATATGAACGCAGTTCATGAACTTCCATCAAGTTCTTGTGAAGTTGATCTGAGCTTAACAGTATTTAAAACAATTTGATCTGGATCTGATGTGTAGCCATTTTATCAGAAGAGCAAGTGAGTGAGTGAGTAGGAATACTCGAATATAAATATCCCAAAATGACACCACTGTATAGTTCTACGATACTATGACCTTCGTGTGACAAAAACTCAGTTTAAAAGATTTACAGCAAAAAAATCGTCTTGCGATTCCGCAAGACCTTCGCAGAATAGATCTAATTTAATCTGGAGGTTTGGACTAGATCTAGATCTAGATAGGTCTCGTTCATATTTTGCTTTGGCGTTTGGTGACTCCATCTTTGATTTCTGAATATTATTGCTGGAGAGTGATGAACTATATGAACAGGCTAGGTAAACAATGTCAAAATTTGCACAGTGTTTTTCTGGACGCTGTATGATTTTTATTGGACTATTGTCTGAGATGTCTTGACGCTTACAGAAAAGAGGAACCGGGAGGGGGAGGGGGGAGGGAGGGGAGCAGCGAACTCTTAATAAACAAACAGATGTTTTGTCATGTAAATATTAGATTTAATAATGAAGGACATTGTGAGTTTGTGAGTAAAAAATGATCCCACCCTCTTCCCTCCCTCCCCCTTCCCCTCTTCTCGCCATTAGAAAACAAAAGAGTACTTTTAAGAATTTTGGATACGTACAGATTACAACTCGTGATACAGCAAACCATGTGCCGCATTGCAGGACAGGGCAACGCACCTGAACAAAGAGCTTGCGCATCCCTCTAAAAGGTGCTCCATTTCGCACCGCAGCGCAATTCTTGAAGTGAAGAAGTGCTTCTTATTATAATCTCTTCCCCTGATTCCAGGAACAGAAGGATCTTTCTAAATTCCATGGATCCCAGTGGCATCACCAAGGCTAACGATATACCTATTACGGTCTCTTCCTGGTGATTGTGAGAAATCTTGCAAAAGCAGAGTGGTGATACGGCATAGATACCAGACAAATAAATTCAACCAGCTACAGCTTTTCCTCTCTATTCACTAGACTGATCCATCTTCGCTTATGTAGTCGTAATTAAGTTCAGATTGGTGCATAGTATATTCAGTCTAAAACTTACTATTATATTAAGTCTAAGACTTACTATATTCTGTTACTGGTGTGTTAAACTTTGTACCATAAAATATACGATAGTTGTAGTTTAAGCCTATGCATAACGAGTCAAAATTATTGAAAAATTTGTCAGCGTATGATTTGTGCAAAACGTATCACGAGTGAAGTGTGTACATGTTCTAGTAGGATCGAGAAGTGCGATCCTGTTGTGTTACAACAATCCTTACCAATATTTATGCACAGGCCTATTATATCAAGACGAGAAATAACTTTATTGTGAAATTTATAAAGTGTGTGATTTTATTCATTCAAATTTGTACACACTGTAATTTAGTATGCGTCTTAAAATGAAGTCGTGATTTACTGCATGTTACCATAGGGTGAGCTCCATAACAGTCATAATTCATCGCAAAAAAAAACTCCTCATCCATATTACGCGTGTCTTTGGGGCAGTTTATCTTTTTAACAAAAACCATAGTTTTTATGACGTGTAACTCATTTTCATGAGTAATTCCATGTTCCTTGTCATTGTAAATTGTAAATCGTTTTGTCAAAAATGGCCTATGAGTGTCTTAAAATTACACACGACATTAAAGTACAAAGGTATGTTAATTTAGTGCTCACATTATGGGTAGTGATGAGTTATTCATTGGGCAGACATGACCAGATATTCTGAAACTGCTTCCCTTTAAACTTCGACGTTAACGCTGACAGCGTCATTACTTAGGACACGATTTAGACCTCACGGACAGAATCAAAAGCAAGAAAAAATTTGAGTGTCCCATTAAATCCGAAAAATACGACTTACAGGGCACCTAAAGATATGCTGTCAGGCATCCTGTATGTAAGATCGTTGAATATTTCTTGGTATTTTTGTAACAGCGTGCTGTCAGCAGACAACACCCTGCATTTCCGGGTTCCCCGGGTAAACTTGCTTCAATGAAGGTTACTGGTTCGAAACGCTAGTGAAAATTGAAAAGAAAAAAAAAGGCGAATAAATGAAAAGATGAAAGCAGAATAGGACTTCACGACCTTGAATTTCACCCAGTCGAAAAACCTAAATACTTCTTGGAATGGCTTACTGTCCCCCATCCACTGTATATCAGTTCACGTACTCTCGAAATCGGAGACCTCACAGACCCAGAAGTATGGAATGGTCCCCTGGAACTCGAGTTAATGAGATTCTCGGGTACTTTCTTGAGGTTTTTCTGCACTGAGACAATTAAGAAGACTCAACGTTATATTATCCGTTAAATTTCATAATTACAAGCCTAGGCATCATTTGCGTTTTAAGGTTACCGACACCTATTAAAAGGTCAAATCACTCATTTTGTACAACCCAGTTACTCCGCTAATATATTATTAAAAAATCCCCCTTTTTGGGGGCCCTGCCAGCCAGTGTCAGAATGTAGAAATATATAAAATAACCTGTGATCTAAATAAAGTATCAGGTTTAAAAGTTTCAAGTACAATTTGAGCCTTCTAGATGCACAAAAAATAAAAAAAAGGATTTAAGTCTATGTATCAGCGCGCGGTCAAATTCAACCTAATGAAAAATTGAGGACCAAATCAGAATTCGAGGTGACCTTTTTGAAAGACATTTAATTTGTGAAAAACTTTGGGCGTTGACTCCCTTTTTTCTTCCCCTTAAAAGATCGGGCAAAAAAAGTACTTTAACCTCCATGGGAGAAATTTCCCCAAATCACAGTGGTATTTGTAGAATAGCACAAAATGTTAATACGGCCGAAAGAAGCAAAAACAATAGGTTCCAACAACATGATGCTAAAAATCATGGCAAGGGACACAACTCTGTCAAAATCAGCAAAGACATCAGTCACAAAAATTTTAATACTGAGGCTGTGGGAAAACGAATGGGTGACAGCGGATTCTACATTAAATTTTAGGGCGGGCGACGGCGGGCAAAAGCGGACGATTAATTGCGGACAATCTGATAAATAAATGGTTGATTAAGTGTTTACATTCTAATGTCTATGACCCAGTGTTTTTGAAGTTGATGCGTCAGTTCAAAGTATCACGAAAAATTTTTTTGAGATGAGGTAGTTTTGTGTCTGCTGCAATATAAGTTATTTGTATGACAAGGGGTAGATTTTTTGCACGTTAACGTTTTCCGCAGTTAGCATAAAATTCAGTTCAAGCCATACAAATGATACCTTTTGGGAGAGGCATTATCTAAAGGGCCCTAATTTCCTGGGTTAGTGTCCTCTCATGAGAAATTTAACACGGCAGTAAAAACTCTAATTACAAGCAATATATTGTTACTCGGCATCGGGATACCCCCTGGGTCATTCTCATGAATTCACGCACCACGAATAGCAGAACAATGGGCGTTTGGTGCCATGGAAACTTTCAATCAGAACAAGAAAAAAAAAAGACAATCTTGGTCTGTATGCCTAATATCCGTTTAACGCAATTCCAATGCACGTAACTACTTCAGCCAAAAGACGCTAGTAGGTCATATTGCATAGGGCGCCCCTACTTGACATCCCAGACCATTAACTCACACATTGTGCTGTATAATTATTTATGTGACGATTTGATGACAAATTAGCAAACCTTCCTCCCAGTTATATTCCGATTGTGAGCTGCAGTGAACACGCTGATGTTGAATGTCTCTCAAAGGCCGATCACTCTGCTGCAAGAGAGTACATATTAAATGTATTCATATGCGAAACATACCATATCAATCTATTCATTCATTCCACCAGCCCAAAAATATGCAGACAGGGGCAAAAGTTCGTTAGCAAACAAAATGTCTCGAAACTGAAAAAGAAAAGGCTGATTTTTTTTTCGGGGTGGGATAGGAGCTGAATTTGAAAGTGACATTTGAAATTGTCAACTGGCTCTAGTTTACACGATATTATGGGCAAGGGGCGTGTCAGGAACATTAATAGTAGGCATTATAAGTGACGGATAATTAATTTGTGGCAATGAAATTATTCTCTCCTAATCAGACTAGCACTAGAGTAATTCTTTAATAAATATACCAATTGGAGGCAAGTAACGACAATCTTCTGCAGTTAACGTCCAGTATAAATCAAGCCCGAAGCAGAAACGACGTTTTGAAGATTGCGTCCACCCCTCACATGAAATTATTCACCGATTCATTCAAACTGACTTTTAATGCGACAATGACCATTCAGAAATTTTGAATGAGATTATATTGGTATAATGAAAATGCTTCGACAATATGAGAAAACAATAAAGCATTGTTTATCAGGAGATGATATTATCGTGAATTCAGTAGGCCTAGCTATATACTGTGTATGATAAGAACGTGATATTCTAGTCTTTTCCTGACCCTGTCATTTTTTTCTGGATTAACCAGATTATTTTGCGGCCTTTCTGATAGTGAAAAAACGAAACTGTTCTCCTTTCTTTAACGTCAATTATACTGTTGCCGTTTCTAGATAATAATAGTAGCAACAATGATGATGTTTGTTATCTAGTATCCAGCTGGCGGGGACATTCAGTACATTTCTCAATTCCCCGAGAAACATACAAAAGCACACCATTTTAGAAGCAATGATTCTGACTCTTTCTTTTGTTGTTTATACTCAGGAACTCGTTTTCTAGACTGAGAAAATGTGAATGAATAAATTCATTTCTCAAAATATAACCACGGCAGGAATCGAACCTGCTGCGGTCTTAAGATTTTAAGCCCAGCCCTATAGTGGGTTTATTATTTCTTTGGTCAGTGTTGGTACATTACAGAAAAAAGTCTGTCTTATACTATGAGGAAGAAAACGGATCTTTACCGATATAGTGATATGAATTCCTTTGTAGGCGTTATTGAAAACCATACCCTTTTTCTGATTTTTCATCTCAGCGGCTTGATACCATTCACTAGATCTACGCAGTAGGCTTTGTGCGCGACAATGATACCTGGAGTGATGCCATAGACTTCGATGGATAAAAGAGACAATATGGATTCCAAATAGCCAGAGGAGCGCGCAATGGCATAAAAAAAAGTCATACTTGTTTTTCATTTCCATCTTAAGAATTTATATATAGAATTAGATCTTGTTGGCCTAGCCTCAGATTAGACGTGAAACCGCAAAAGTATCATGTTTTACCCGTATCTCCCCCGATGTCCTTATACCGAATCCAACTTTGTACGTTGTAATAAACTTCGGTGATGTCCTAAGGATTTCAGTACTTTTATCGTTACATGACATGACAGGATCTTAGAATCCCTGTTCAACAGCGGCAAAAATGTATCCTTTCACAAAATCAGCGCCCACTTTCTAAAATCCAGCCCAATAACCTAAAAATTATTTCCTCATCAATATCTTATGATCCAGTTTCTTACCCTTTGTTCTCTTAACACAGATTATACGTAAGTTTTTCCACTTCTGAAGGTTTTAAACATGCCAATGACATGCAATGATAGCACCAACTTTGATTCAGTGTAACCGTATTGTACCAGCACCCCAGAAACTTTAACTCACATTCAAACTCAAAACCCATCTCTAGTCATCAGTGTGAGCTTAACTCTGTTGCTCTTTACTCACCAACGACATCACAGACGGGTGTCGCTTCAAACGAATGTAGGCCCAGCTTTAAGAGTACGCTTCAGCATGTTCTACCTTAATAAGCTTTCCACGCTCTTGTACTCTTAAGAAAAAGAATTCACGTCTTAAGATGGGTGAGAAGAAACAAACATTTATCACTACAACTACAATCCTGCCGTGGCGTTGGCAACATCCGCGGAAGCAGGTTTTATTGTTGGGCAGACCAGAATTTGTCGCTTACACGCAAGCCCCTTAAATCAGGGGCTTAAAACCAAAAAGACACGAATACAAGACATTCATCATGAGGGGTCATAATAGACTGTGACCAAGATGATGTTTACAGCATGAGCCATCATGAGGAGAGCCTGTGTCACCGGCAGTTGTTCAAATTTATGATGACTTCTTCCATCCTCGGAGATGCCTTTGATGGCATTTTGAATGTAGGTCACGTGCGAAGATGCTTATTGTATGATTATTTTATGCAGGTGTAGTTACATTGTTAGGATTATGCGGGGATTGTGTAATAATTTAAAGCTTCATATGTTATGCAAGTGTTGTTATTAAATAATGTAAAGGAGTTTACGAGGATTAGGTAACAATTCTAGCCTCCGGCCGCAGGGTGAGGAATTGCAGTCTGGTTGTTGGACGGAGAAGGAATCGTGAGCTTCTGGGAACAGACTCGTCCTTCATTAAAACACCTCATCCGGCTGACTGCTTGTCATATCTGCGTTTTCATCGTTAGTAGCCTAGCTAGTTCAGACTCTTGCTGCAGTCATTGCCATAGTCAACAGAATCACAAAACTTGCACTGTTTTGTAATTACTAAGCCGAAACAAGGTATCTCATGTAAGAGTAACACATTGTAGTTCTGTGTTTATCTTCTGTACCTTTACGACGAGGTGGGCTAAAATTATGAAAGTGCGTAACACGATACGGCGTTCAGAAGAATTACCGTAATTGTTTTCTTTTTCAGCCTTTACGTGTTTTTGTAAACAGGACAAAGGCATTAATTATTTGTTGCCACTGGCAACCTCAAGTTGTCAGCAGCTTCCGCTTATTAATTATGATGAGTCCTAAACATTTTATGACAACAACAATTAAAAAATACACATCATACACAACAATGTGTTGTGTGTTAACTGTACCATGCATAGCTGTGTTATCACGCAAAGTACGTTAGGGAGAGAAGATGATTATAGTACTGTGTTTCTATTTTTAGTGTCCAGCAGTGCTGTCAGGAATTTCATTTTGTCACTATTTTTTTGTTGATGTTTCTGACATTGCCCCAGGTACGTGCTGCCAGAAAATGGGTTTCTTAAGCTCTGGAGATTTACAATGTAATTTAAAAAAAAAATAAATGTTGTTCTCATTTCTCTGTAGAATTTTTTAGGTTATCCGTTTCTCTACAAGTTTTTCAATTTCTGGTTGAGTTTGAAGGAATTAGAAGTGACTTTAGATAATCAAATTTACTATAGAGGTACTGTGGTTTTGTGAAGTCTTGACGTCATTATGTGGATGCCCTCCCTCACCGAGTTCTGATTTAGTGATATTTTACTGATGGAGTGACGAAGAAAAGGACAGAACATGGTTATGAACCTTTACAATAGGTACTAGCAACATTCGTACTGTGTCTGGGAAGAGAACTGTTACCCTGTTATTCAGTGGAATCAAGGTAATGGGCGACTCTCTCATACGAAAGTGGTGATTCCCTGATAAGGGAGGTATACATAACCATTCTTCAAATTTTACTAAGTTGCCAACTTGTTTACTTATTATGTATCTCCGTTACTGTTTCTACATTTTCCCTTGTTTTACTCAATTTTTTTTGTGTGTTTTTTACTTTTTTCTCTTCTTCTTTTGTTTTATTTGAAAACGTACTTAATTATTGTGTATTTATTGATACGGACCGGTGGAATATATAATAACTTATTTTATCTATTCTTATTAAACTATTATGGACATGTCTTCTCTTCCGTATTACCTTAGACTTGTAATTCAGCGTAACGTTTCGATCTACAGTACTATTTTTTGCAAAAAGTATGCTCAAATGAAAAAGAACTGACCAAAATAGCCTGGTCGACTACGAAGAAAAGTTTCATACATGTAGTAAGATGCCTTGATTTTGAAAGTATATGAAAAATCGGCGTGGGATACTTTTCCCCATAACGGCTATGATTTTCTTATTTATTGTTGATTACTTAAGTCTATGCATGTATGTCTACTGAAGAAAATTATGTTACTTTGCTACTGCCATGTAGCTGATACTTGCCATGCAGCCAATGACGAAAATGGTAGGTCTATTCCCGTGAGTTCCCACTCTTGAAAGTTATTTTCCCTTTTATGTGATTGCTAGTGTTGTTTACATTGCATTTATGTTCCAACGGGTACCGCAATTTTTATTTGTTCGTTCGTTTAAACTATCCGGACAGCACAGTGCAAGACACGGCAGATCTTTCTGTCGATCCGGCTCTCCCTTGGTCTACTTTTAAATACCATAAAATCCCAAACTTGACATTTTTGACAGGAAGATGTTTTCTTTACGTGGGCTTTCCTGCCAAAGGAGTGAACAGAACTGATAGACAATGGTCGAACCCTGTTCACGACCAACGCTGTTGACCTTAGCTTGGGGTCACAGAAAGCTTGGCTATCACTTTCTCACATTACCTGGCACAATAACTTTGACTGACACCTAATCAAATTCCTGGCGTTCTACGACCTGCCTGATGGGGCTAGGCTATAGAGGATGGTGTTGCCACATTCATTGTCGTAATATTTACCTGCCTATTTTCGGTTTAGGCAAAATAGATAAGAAATTCTCTGACTCGGAGAAGGAGGCAGCAGATCTTTAGAGTAAGAAATCCCCTTCTAGCATGTGTACTTGGCCCTTTGACTGATTATAGCTCAGCATCTACTGCTTGATAGATTGATAACGTCCTGTATGTTTTTGCGTTATGTCGGCCTGATACAATATACGTTTTCATTTCTCCGCCTTTGGCTACATAACGGCATCTTTTTTTTTCTGCACTCACTGAGTACTTCCGGGATGTTTTGGGATACTTGAGATTTCTTCCAAGGATGATAACCTCTCATCACCGCTACCACCACTACCACCACCGTCACTACCGCCACCACCTTTGTGATGTCAGAGATCTTTCTTTGCCAAGAAATGCATGCTTTGGACTAGCCTATGTAACTAATATATTATTATTTTTTTCCAGCAAAACAGTCACCGAAGTAACCCTCTCAAATGCTACCCAACTAGATAGATGGAGATTATTCATTTCAACCCGAGAATTTAGTCCTGTGCCTTTTATAATTGTCATAATTAAAATCCATGCGCTCAGTATATATTTTCTTACTTCCAAACTGCAGGCGACGAAGGCAGACTTGACACTGCCCACCGCCCCATGGCCTTGAGATAGTGGGACAAAGATGTGTATGATAAATTGGAAAAGTCTCGCAGTTTTTTTTGAAGGGCTGCCTTTACTATATGGGTGGAAAATCTTTCCTGACACTCATACATGCTGCGAACAAGCATCTAATCACTTCAGAAAGGTTGCGAAGGTGATGGTTATGACCATATTTATCCCCTAGCTCTCCACTGCAAACACCCATGTCCATTCTTCCGGAGAAGACCGCAGCTTTCCTGCGCACCTGGCAATGTCATCTTGTTATCCCTCTTCCTTTGTCGTCCCCTATTACTCTATCCCTTTAGGTGATGAAGGATAGATCCCACTGTCCGAGATATGTGTGGATAGGTAGTCAGTCCTGTCATGAGAGCTAAGATCCCTTGTTGGCCATGTCATCATAGAACCATCATGGTAGGAAATCACTTAAGCATCGTTTATCCAGGCGCCTTGCTTTCCTGGAGAAATCTTGTTTCAAGTTGCGCACTGCAGTGATTCTCAGATCACCTGCTTAACATGGTGAACCTGAACTGAACCTGCCTACTGTTTCTGTCTTGACCAGGACCTTTCCTAGAGACTGGTGGACTGGTCATATAATTTATGTGAACGCTGAAATTCCTCTCCAAGCAGGCTGTTTCAGTTTTGAGGGGGAAAGCGCTAAATTTAGGCATATATTGTAATGTCTTAGCACGCATCACACATCGTGAAGGATTAATATCGCGTTTTCTAATACACTGCGTCAGCCCCGCGCTACTTTTTTTGACGTCATAAAGGTATCCGCGAGATTGCAGTCTACAGCAGTGCTACGCTGCATGGTCTTTTTTTTATTTTGTTGTTGGAGGGGGAGGAAACGCTCGTTTCTCATCTTTGTCCACAAACTAGTAGGGATTTTAGCAGCACACACTGTCAGGGTTTCTTCAACCTTTTGAACCCGGAATTCCGATATATTGATATCTTCCTGATTTTCCTGACTGCGGTAATCCCGAACGACCAGAAGTACCACTGGCACTCCAAAGGTCAACAAGATAATGTCATGACGGAAATGACGTCACTAAAGATTGATCTCGTCTCTCAGTGTTCGAGCTCAGAAGACAGGTGAATATGAGACATAAGGAGTTAGGTTCAAAGGGTCAATACTATAATCTCTGGTACATATATCTCATCTTCACCTGTATTATTTATGGGCTATTGACAAGACTGTTGAGGAAGAAAGTTGATTTTAGCCCCTTGTATATAAGATATGTGTGTGACTATCTACCAAGGACTACAGCTTGAATCTCACTGGCAATATGGTTTTCGCAGCGCATGTACTTTTATGATCGGCCGTCTTTTTCTAATGATCTAATGTTATGGCCTCTTTACTTTGTGGTGCGTTTGACTGTATGTTGAGGTGTCTGACACAGACTCTTGTTTAGAGTATAGGTCCAGTCGGGAGAGTAGCTCATGAAGACAATTTGGTACGGACAGGCGAAATTTTTGAATCATTCATATTTAGACCAATATTCTTCACTTCCCTTTAAACTGTATCCTTGTCTGTGCGCAGGGGAAGAGAGGGGGTCGGCTGCGATTGGATGTAGACTAAAGATAGTAGCTAATTTATCTGTTCATAATTATTTGAAAAATCAAAACCACGTTACAGTACCGGCCGTAGATATCGTCTTTGCACCTTGGAAGTGCCGAGATAAATAGGCTTTACGGGGCTATCGGGCTCAGAGACTGAGTATTGTTGAGGTGTGAAAAAGCAACTACTTTGATGATACATGCACTGGCATGATGCCTCGGTCCAAACTTAGGGTGGGAGGAAATTAACTCAGAGATGAGCAATTTGCAAACTGGGCTATACATCCATCAAATTAATATCACTGAGAAAGATAAGTCACAAAGTCATTGATTAAGAAATAGCATCAAAGCGTGGATTGACATTATTTTCTTGTGTTGTTCACTACAATTTTTCTCTCTCCTGAGAAACTCACTTAAATGAGATAGATGAACTGCCTCTAACGATAATATGTAATGAACGACAGTGTTTATCCATTCAAACCAATCTGTTCTTTTTTCACAGACTCAGGAAACAAGAGAATCGGAAGAAGTTACACAAAAGGAATAAAGAGTATCTGTGACAGATTCCCATACACGATTGATATTTACCAGTAGAACTGTCGCACTGGTGTCCAGAACCTGAGGATGGTTCATCAAATATGTCTTCGTCAATAAGCATGTTTTCAAACAGACCTAAGATGACCAAATACTCCAAAAGACAGCCCAAGGTTCTCTACTGACTTCAGTGTGTATTTGGTCCGACAGCCCTTTTTGTTAATTTCGAAGCATCGCCACATCTGCTTTGCTCTCCTGTCCACTCACCAATGCATTGACTGAAAATTGATGGCTATCATCGCAATCTAGTTGAATATCATCCAACATGTACATCCACATCTTAATTACCTTCTCTCACATCGCCATCACTATTATTGCCATCACCATCTCGACAGTTACTGCTCAGTATGGTGACCCATATGGGAGTTCAGGAAATTCTTGGCTTCCCGGATCGCACATAAATCCAGCATCCAGCTCTCATGACAACGCCTCGCCAATATCCTCTTCAGGCCTGGATTTCGGTGGAGATCTGTTCAGTGCTTTACATGAGTCTGCGGTAGACACAACAAACAACCGAATTAAATCTTCACCAGCGCCATCAGGAGGGCTTTTCGCAGCTTTAGAGGCAAGAAGTCCACCAGCTTCATCGTCAGGAGGCACTTCTACTTCCTCTGGCTCAGGTTTCGGGGGTTCATCGGGCGGGTTATTTAGCGCTTTATCCCAAAGTGCAAAGACACCATCCCCGTCGCCTTCAGGACAGGGTCCTTCGAGGATAATGGATGTCAACTCGTGGGACAGCATCCCACAATCGTTCTTCGAAACTTCAGCCCCAAAAGTCCCGTCCACAAAGAAACCGGCCGCCTTTTGGTGGGGAGATGTGGCTTCCGAAGGCGGCTCTCCCATTACGAACCCCGGCGGGGCAAAGGAATGGGATTATTCTCAAACCGGACTTGATACTGGTGCAGACCCCACCGGTGGTCTAGACCCCTTCGGTGGACCAAGTGAGTCTGTCGGTGGTGCGGATGTTTTCCTACCTCTGGCTGACCACTCGCCAGGATCCACCATGGCTGACCAGATATTCAATATCTATGAATGGTCTGTACCGCCAGTCAGCAAGGATACTGCCACGTATGCTGAGGAGCCCACCCCTAGCCCGAAGCCTAAATATTCTGACGGAGAGTCCATGGCAAGAGCCATTCTCAGAGGACAGGCGAAGTTGTGGTCTTGGACCTATGGTAGTGCCTTGGAGGCGGCGACATATAAAGACGACCATCAAGACGATTATGGTATGACCTGTTGCCAGCGCCTGCCCTATATTTGTGGCGTTGACGGCGTGTGCGTCATTGAACTTGGTGAGTGCAGAGAATTCTGTTCCTGCGCATCAAATCCAGGGGCGTTGCATTGCCTCAAGGTTATCCCTCGAATCAAGCGCACCATGCGGACGCTGGAGCGGAGAATCATCGCCAAAGTGGCTAAGGAACTGAACATGACGACCCCCGCAGCGGCAACGCCTGTACCTATGACAAATCCCATAGTGACGACTACGACAAGGAAACCAATTGCTAGGAAACCTACAACAACCAAAATTGTCACAGCACCCAGAAATCTTGCTTCGGCAACGCCGAGTCCACTGTCACGAAATCTAAATCCAGCCACAATTAGGCCATTGGGAGTCCCAATCCAGACTACAGCAGCAACTACCCCACCACAGACCACACGGACTTATATACCAGTTGCGACACCGGCACCGATGACTACCTTAAAACAGACAACTTCACCACCAACAATGACAACTACAACAGCCTCGCCAACAACAGTAACCGTAACAACAACAGCAACCTCACCCTTACCAACAACGACAACCACCTCAATACCAGCAACTATAACCACTTCACCAACAACAATCGGGACCACACAGTCATCACAGACACAAAAAGCAACACATACCTTGCCCAAAACAGCAGTAGCGACTGCCTCAGCTCCGCAGACCAGTTCATCTCAGCATGCAACAGAGATCACCACTGCGGCTACGCCGTTACCAAATCCTATTGACATCACCACATCAGAACAAGCGCTAAGTCGTGACGAGACCACATCTCCAACGATCGCAACGTCGTTCATTTCTACTGGCAGACCACGTGACTTTACCAGCGAGAGCAGTACTACTAGTGTGATCATGACAAACACAACTCTTACCAGTACCACTACTACCTCCCCAAGCAGCAGTGCCAGCACAACCACTGCAAGCACCTCTGACAGGCGCAGCACCACCGTCACCACCTCCACTTCCAGAGTTGTCCCCGAGAGCATCAGTGCCACAATCGCTGCTCCAAGCTCAAGTCCAATTGTTGACAGTGACATAAGCGCCAGCACCACCACTACGACCACTATCATCACCATCACGTCTACCACCACACCCACCACCACAGATACCACTGAAAACCTCGAGACCACCAAAACCACTACCCCAAGCTCCACTATCCCTATCATCGCCACCAGTACCACCAGCACCGCGAACACCACTCAGCCTCCTGCCACAACCACAACTACCATCATCACCACTGTGCCGCCTACCACCACTCAAACCTCTGCAACAACCACAACCACCGAATCACCAACCACTCAATCATCAAGCACTACTGCAACCACAACAAGAACCTTTTCAACAGTGCCAATCGGCTCCGAGACCGCCATCCCTCCAAGGCAGTCGACAGCTTTTTCCTCCACCACGACTTCACCCACCATGCTGACATTAACGACCTCTTCACCACACACAACCACAGGTGTCAAAACTTGGTTTCCGAGTAACATTGGACACTTCCCTGGTACCCCTGGACCTGCAGAAGGCGAGCTACTTCTCAATGACTTATCCACGAATGTTACAGATTTGATAGATTCTGATCAAGAGCAAAACTTTCTTGACTGGTTCAGCCGTGGCACTCCTTCTCCGAGCGAGAAACAAGCCAGCACCCCTGCGTCCGAAATGGGATCGTCCACTGTCCAGGCATCTGCGGAAGAACCTGACGAGCCTTGCGACGAAGGCTGTGAGGCGAAGGGGGGTTTCTGTATTATGGGCAAGAACTTTCAGCAATCTTGCGTGGTTGTGGAGGGCGATGGTTGCGACCAGTTTCCTTGCACCCATGGAGAGTGAGTAGATTGCGTTTGTACCGTTAGATTAAGTTGCAGTCCACTCCGTTTAATCGTAACGTCTGTTTAATTACAACATTTTTAGATAACGGGATTTTTCTGTGTAACTTACTGGTTGTTTACAAGACCTTTCAATGGAAACGTATTTCTTGAACCCGAAAACTTGCACTTAAGCGGAGTCATTGAATTACTTACGCCGATGGAGAAAGTGTAAGGGATAATCTGGTAATTGAAACAAGCAGACAAGTATATGAACAGACAGACAGGCACAGGCAGACAGACAGACAGACACACACACACACACACAAGCAAAACCAGCAGTTACGCATGGGCAGTAATAGAATTATCATTTGGAATGAGACACCGGGTATAGAACGTTATGAAAAGACACGACTGAAGATTGATTTCCTGGGTGCATCACAGGAGTTTTTCTCTGTGTACACAGTGATGATATCTACATGCAGTCCACCCTGAGAATTACAACTTCCACCTGCATAGTGGATGTGGCGTTAAAATATGCTCCACAAATGAGAACGTTATTGAATCAGCTGGCCTGCGAGGGTCATAATGGTGTACAGATCCGTGGAGGGAGTACGAATCCTATGAACGTTATTATTATAATTATTATTATCATCATTACTGTTATTATAATTATTATTATTAACATTTACAGATGTGTGTCCACTGATGGCGTCCACACATGTGAGTGTGACGAGGGATGGATGGGCAGCTTTTGTGATCGGCCCTGCACACTGGATTGCGGAACTCACGGTTACTGTGGCCGTGTGGACGACAACGATACTGTAGGCTGCATTTGTCACTGGAACTACACAGGGTATCGATGCGAAGACATCAGGAAGATATACCCCAAGATCACAGGTATGTGGACTTAAGATAATCTTTAGTAACCCTAACTGAGGGGGACTGTCATATGAGACCAGCCGGCTTGCCGGCAAATATTCATTGTTATGCACCGATTACAATGCCACGGCTGCTATCTCGAGCTCAAGGTTTTTAAATACTGGCATCAGCAGCAGCACCAGTCCCGCCATTGACACCATCACCACTACCACCAATACAGAACTTTTAAACAAAGCCATATACGTATGACTGAAAATAAAAATGTGTTGATTTTCAAGATCATATTTTTGCCAATTCTTATAGGCTACTGGCCTTACAGAATGATCCCTTCAGAATTATTGATTCTCTTCTGTAAGTTTAACTTGCAGAGATGACTACCTCTGTGGTGTGTATGAAAGACTTAAAATTAAAATCTTTGCGTTCTCTGGCGCTTCAGTTTGTATTCAGAACTGCCTAACTCTTCGTAGATAGAGTTAGACAGTTTATAGATAGATGTCAGTTTCACATGCCATTGGCTGAGCAGCAGCTGTGACACACACGTTTTCAAGACAAGGCACCTCGATTAAAAAAATCCTTCTCACATTTCTCACAAAACGCAAGTAAACGTTAGCGTCACTTCTCCTTCGTCAAGTTCTATCCCATACAGTTCAAATGGCCGTCATCACTATCCAACACGTCAAGCTTTAACAGCAGCACTCCTCTTCCAAGCCTAATGATATTGGGCAATTTCTCCTAGACAATAACGTAACCACAGCCTTGATAATTGCGTGATGCTGTCAAGCGTTGCTTAAATCCTGATGCTGACCGGATTCAGACACCGCTGCTCAGTGCTCAGTACAAGTTTGCATTGTATTACTGCTCACTTCTCACCCTGGAAATATGCAGCTTGTACAACAATGTCTTCATTCCCATGTCGTTTCATGCCTGGTGTTAGTTTTTTAAGAATGCTATTTTGGGGTTTATGAGCTGTATGTCACAGCTGCTGCTCAGCCAGTGGCATGTGAAACGGACCTGGCCCTGAGTTGGGCAAGCAATCTTGGGCACTATAAATACCACAACTTGCCACAACTACTGTCAAGTCAAAGACATTGTTCCATGAATATCATGAAAGAAGACGTTGTCCAAATCGGGGGACATCACGACTTAGTTAAGGACATTTGTTCCTCAACAGATGACCTAGCCTCCCTGACTAGGTCGGTGAACACAAGAAGCACTCAGTGACTTCGCAAGAAACTGCACTTCTTCAGACCAATAAATTAAAAACTGCCTGAATTTAGTTCATGCCGTCCATCAGATTTATAGCTCATGACTATTCATGAAGTTCTGGTGAAAGACAGCTATCATTTAGCTTAAGTTCCCCTTGCGTGAAAGAAACTGACGTGGCCATGAACAGTGGAGAAGGAATTAGGTCGTATGACGGAACACACAGCTGATGGACGATATAACAGGATTTGGTGATGTCAAATGTTGAAAAATTAGAGCGTGGAAAAAAAAACGCTTTTCGAAGACCCAAAATAAATTTATGAAACTTCTGGTCTCACGCGCCAGATCTTAGCCCCTCCCAATTTCCTTATACTCCTTCAGAGGAATCAGCTTTTCTCAAACGTCTCACTTCCCAAACCCCTACCATTCTCCTCTAGATCTCAAACCCTGTCAGCCATTCTCATCCCCTCTCTTAACCACCACCTCACAAACTTTCCATTTTCCTAACAGTCTAGCTCTCTCAAGGCGGTCAACCCCTCCCAGTTTTCCCAAGATCCTTCGGAGAAATCAACGGTTCTAGTCTCAGTCTTAGTGAATCCACCAGTAACTGACGTAGGCTGTCAAACTTACTATCTATCCCTTCCTTGGGCTAGTTTCCACTTCAATTCCAGTTTAGTTGTTGGTTTTCTTTTTCTTCGAACAATACCATTTGGAGAGACTTGGAAGAAGGGCAGGTTTCTGTCCCTTCCTCTTTATTTGCAATGGTTTCTCTGCTTTCACGCCATCACACCGATTAGGTGCGTGTTCCATCGAAAGTCCCGCAGCCTCTCCTTTTTTGTTTCTTTTTTTTTTTTTGATTTTTTGCGTTGTCTCTGTGACGGTAGGTGCTTGCTCAGAGAAGTAATAAATTTCAACCCCCTTCACACTTTTTCTTTAGGTTCATTTTTGTCCTGCCTTTTTTCCCCCTCCTCCTTGTCTCTTACTGTTCTTTTTAAAAGTAGAGTCTTTACTTATTCTTTGCATATGGCCCTGTCTCATCAGTTTAAAGACAACCAAGAAGCCACAGTTTCATGATCACATCCAAGTTAAATTTATCCATTTCATTTTTATCACCTCCTCTATTGAAGAATAGGACGAATGATGATCTTCGAAGGAAGCTAACACTGACAGACTGTCGTTCACGCTTTAGTAATTTCCAGATCCTCTAATTTACCTCCAGTTGCACTAGACAGCTTATGACCACAGAGCCCATCATCCGTTCTAATTTATAGATGTTAATTCGTGTCCGCGGTAGTTCAGTTTACGTTCCTCTGGCGTAAGTCAATCTAGCTTGCACATCTCCTTTAATTTATTACTCATTTTGCGTATGTCATAGAACAATCAGATTGCCGAGATCAGTAAGTAAGTAAGTGATTTTTTTCCCTATTTTTCCTTTATTACTTCGGTGATTATGATTGCCTGCCTCGACTGGCATTTCAAGTATTTCCAGGGCCTATTGTTTCATCCTCGCGTCCAGCACGTTGCTGTCTCTATATCGCTTTGTTACTGTAATGACCATGCCAGATGACAGTAGCCTACATACAGTAGATTCGCTCTTCATGAATGTCAATACCGCTCACTTGTACCTCATTTCTTAATGTAAAAGTAATCCTTCCTCAGAGGTGGCCGTGCACGATGGTGGCTTGAGAGCATGGGAAGTTGCTGTTGTGGCTGTAGTGACGGCAGTTGTGCTGGCGCTGATCTGCGTGTTGTTGCCGTACATCCTGTGGAGGCGTCAGTGGCTGCCGATGAGAAAACTCATCTTTTACTTCCAAGAGTACGAAGACGACGGTAAGTCATTGTCATTATTGTGGTCGGTGTCCTCGTCGTTTATTTATATGATTTTTTTTCTAGCCTTGAGACCAACTTATTAAACGATTACGCCCATGGGTTAGGAGATACTTTTACTGACATTAACGACGGTGAAAGATGGGATCGGCGGCTATTTAACCTACTCCTACACCGCTTTAATATAGAAAGAATGAGAACGTGTGCATTTACGATGAGTTCTCTTACCATTGTAAGAATCACGTGCACTTTGCATGATGAGTGTTACGTAGGGATCATTTAGCACGGATGCACTAATGTGATTCTTACAATGGTAAGAAATCCAATCGTTAATGCGCAAGCTCTCAGAAGATGGCACATTACCACTTACCACTGAATTGGATGTTCTTCAAACATGGTGTATGCTACGTTCCAAGGTAAAGCTCATGACTTTTAGTCCAGATATTAACTAAGAGGACAAGTGATTTCGTGTCCATGTAAGTTATCGAGGATGAGTGATAATCTTTATGGAGAAAAGCGCTTTGGAAAGAATGTTGACGTTATGCTGCAGTGTGCTCGAGTTAGCTCAAAATTATTCTCGTCAAACGTTTTTTGTTAAGGCTGACAATACAGTAATCTTCTCTTAATTGGTTTATGCTCAGTGACTTCTTCGATCGCGAACTGGAATTCCATTTCATGATTTCGAGGTTGTGCGCTATCAGAGTTTGTACATGAAATTAGGTGCATAATGCAAATACCGGGGTCCAGACTAGAACATTATAAGACAACTGTGCGAAATTGTTTGAGTTCATAATATACGGTTTGAGATCGCAAAGTTTCTCTGGAAAGTGAAGGAGTCCATCCTTATCTGCTACTGCCGTTCTGCTGGAACTTGAAAGTGTTCATCCTTCACCGTCACAGTCGCTCTATTGGGGACTGAAAACGTCCAATCTTAACTGCCACAGTCGCTCTGCTGAAAACTGAAAGCATCCATCCTGAACTGTCACATTCGTTCTACTGGAAACTAAAGGTGTCCATCCTTTACTGTCACAAACAACTTCTTGCAAATGACCAGACAAAGACATGCTTTATGAGACGGTTGGGCGTTCATTTACCTACTTATCGCTCGCTGACCGTCATAATGTCAAATGTCATGTTCCCAAGTCACCTGCCATATGTATCTGTGGCAGGTCGAGATACTCTTGCGCCGTGTTAGAATATACCGTTTGTTTGGTTGTTTTTTTTTACACCTTTTGCATTTCATCAAAGGACTGGTCAACATAGATAATGAAACGGGATTAAATTTGTTTTGTAGGTGTCATCAGCTGACTTTTATAAAGATATAGAAATGTCTACATGTTGTTTAATTAGGCTTGTATTCATTTTATGACCTGAAGTAACAGGGCATCTCCAAGAGATTTAGCGAGTACTCCTTCCCTTTTCTGTGTTTTCGTCCTTGAAAGAGGGGGAAAAAAAAAGATTTTTAGCTCGACACTTTTTTCAACGAAAAATCGGGGCCTGTCTGTGTCATCGTCCCATTTACAGATATTAATTGTTGGATTTTTTTTTCTCTTTTTTTTGCGTGCGTTTTGTCTTATTTTAGAAAGGGCAAGGAGTAGGGTGGTTGATAGAGTGTATTCTCAAGAGAACAAAGGTTCCTAGTCATATTATATGAACAAGAGGTCAGCGTGTGAAAATTAGGGGCGGCTTCTGTCTTTTATGTGTTATTGTGCCGGGTAGAGATATTCTTGGGCCCTCTCTTGACCTTCCTTTTCAATCTTTTCTGGCAAATCGCCTGTCTACCAAGTTCTCAGATGACAAAGAGTGGTAAGGGTTTGCCAAATCTGGTGTTATCATAAACGTGATTAAATCCCCATTCTACGAAAGGGACCGACATGGCAGAGCTGAGAAATTTGCAGGCCATACTGACAGTACTTGAGAGAGAGAGAGAGAGAGGAAGAGAGGGAGAGAGAAAGAGTGGAAGAGAGAGAGATATAGAGAGAGAGCAACACTCTTGCCATATTTTAATTCAAGGAAGAACAGCAGCTTTTGCCATCCACGATCAGTATCTGTATTCACCCGTTAAGTTGAGACTGTGAGTTTTCTCTCAAACATCCCTGTCGAAATTTGGTTGAAAGTGGAATGTATCGTAACTTTCTCCCTACCGGTATATAAAATAAACGTTCAAAAAGCTTTAGCAGATTTTATGCGACAGCGCCCTGGGGACGATCATTACAAAACAGTTTGGAATAGTTATGAAGGCCTCAGAATCAGTATCAACAGAGGAATAGAACAAGGTGAGTGGCAGGCGATGTCCCAGAGGGTTCTTTTTATTAGTACATATGAACTGTGGTAAAAAAAATTAGGGAGGACTTCTGTCTTTGCGGCTTTTTCTGGAATAGAGACAGTTTTCTTGTACAATTTCATTCTGTTTCCAAGGCATGTTTTGGGATATCGTCAAGTCTTCAAATGTTAAGAAGAAAACGTGTGGTCAACACTTGAAAATAAATAGGTGTACTACCCATTTATGCCATAGAGAATGGGAACGACTGCAGTTCTTTATATCTGTCTTGGGGTAGAGATATACACTTTATTTCTTGTTTGGGTTGACAAAGTGTATGCATATTACTTTCATGACAGTGATTGCTTTATATACATGTATTGTGTAAATGGGACAATCTTGTTTTTGTAATTTTTACATCTGTGACAGTTAGAGATATTCTTGTACAGGTTTCATTTCTTTCAACTTTACATTATTTCTGGCGACGTTGAGTCCCTAATATAGTATTGCGAAGAAGAACAGACAGTGGCAAGCATTTGAAACAAGGGGTAACAAACTTATTAACTCCCTGATGGATAAGTTCTTAGAAACAAGCAAATTTGTGTAAAGGATTTCACTGGCCTTGAGACTGTAATGAAATTCTCCATTTCTGTTGATGACAGTATAATGTGTGATGCATTCTTCATTTCTCTAGTCTTTCTTTTATCTTCTCACATTTGGTTCTCTTTTTTGTTTGTTTCCGTCTCTCTAAATCTATTTCTTTCTTCATGTCTTGTCCTTCGTCTGTCTCTCTTTTTCCTCTTCTTTCTTTCATTTTTCTGTCCTTTTCAAACTTCATCTCTTGAATTCGTCTCATTTCTTGAAGATTTACTCAAGATCTGAAAGTCGTGGGTTTGATTCCCGACTACGGTTGTGTTGTAAGTGCATTGGGAAAGCATTTCATTCATATTTTCGTTAGTCCACTCGTCTGTGAAATGGGTACCTGGTTGTAGGCAGTGGAAAATATTGTCAGAATGCTAATGATCAGCGCCTACAAAAGGCAGCAGCACCTGTATGCTCTCCAGGGAGTTGATAAAGTCCTAGAGCGATCAGTCCTGCTGGAATAATAACAGTGTGAAGTCGTTTGAGCAGGCATTAACCTGGATACGAGACCTTAACCTACATCATCATTATTATTATTATTATTGTTATTATTATTATTATTTCTTTTTTCAAACCCTCTCTATCTAAACACTCCAAAGCATATACAAATACACTCGCGATGTATCTAATGGACACTGATATAGTGATAATAGTTTTTTTGGTGTTTCCCTAGTTTCCTCCGGGAAGGGACGCCCCATCCAAAGACTGTCTCCAAATGTCATGTGCGGTATTTACTACCTGCATCAGACGGTCGTGACCAGGAAGAGACATAATAAAAAATCTTGTGGTCCATATACACCATCTCGGACCAAAAGACACTCTACGACACACACGAAAGAAATAATCATGAACAGGTCAAACCACATTCAAACAACAACAAAAAAAAATATATGAAAAGACGGCAATGCCAAATAAAGGTCACATCTAGACAGCTTTGAGGAGTGTACTGAGTATAGACGTCAAGAAAAATGCTTATGGTCAGGGTTTAGGGATGCCTCCACTCCCCCCCTCATATGTTCTTTCTTTTCTTTTTACGTTCTTATTTCTTCTATTCATCCTCATCTCTCTCTCTCTCTCTCTCTCTCTCTCTCTCTCTCTCTCTCTCTCGTTATTTTGCTGGAAATTATGGCTGTCCCAAATTTCAATGGGGCCATTTTGACCGTGGGCTTGGGGCGTGAATCTGCTCAGCCCCATCGTGAATACTTCTCTGTGCTTGTAGTAACCATTAATAAATACTCAGATTGGGACATTTTTCTCTACGTTATATTTAAACAGTCCTATTAAACTGAACAGGCATGCGCACGCTTTTTTTGGG
>JAWQUT010000029.1:970534-981706 GCA_033807755.1 Ellobium chinense
AGGAGGGGTCATACTCTGTTTCACTCGCTCTGTTGCAGAGAGTACAGTCAGTGAAGCCAATACCACAATGAAAACATATCCAAAAGGAACTTTAGTTTTTTGGTCGTTTATAATGTCCCGGAAATATCTGTTCCTAAAGTACAGTTCCCTAAACACAAACATATTACATCTTTGCTCCATCATGACTAATGTCCGGGGTGTTCTCCTAAAAAGTTTCTGATGTATGGCACAATGGAACATCCATCCATCCAATAGGCAGTGTTTACACGTCCCCCATGGCAAAATGGCCCTCTTCCAAGAGGACAATGGGACACGAGAACCGGTGTTATATAGATGTCACCTGGATCTGTTACAGCATAGGATCAAAGGAAACCACCAGGTCCCATGGAGAGATGACCACGAGAAATCAAAGACATAGTCATTGATCTTTCACCTCACTTTCCTCAATCATCGTGTCTTGACCAGTGATAAAGACTTCACATATTATGTCGCGAGCATATGTGGTCTTTTTCCTTTGGTTGGAGAGTTGCTAAGAGGGTCGGGAAGGTAAGGCCAGGGGGTCAGAGATGACTCTTCACTCTCATAGAGGTTTGTGGGCGATGGTGTTGTGGGTTATGGGTTATGCTTCGATTTCAAAGAGATAGGCGGAGAGCTAGGGTTGAGGTCATGTGTTAGGCGTTATTCTCAAAGACATTGGTTCATTGTTTATAAGGCTGCACTGGCGACCCCTTGGAGCATACTGCCGTACTCGGAAGTGTACAGACAACATACCGTATACTATATTTACCCCACATGAAGAACATCAGGCAAGAGATTGAGGAAGAGATCCGGGTCGAGGGTCACAGATTAGGCTACCGTTTCAGAAAGATTAGATAGAGCTGAGGGTTGTAGACAAAGTTTCGTTATTAAAGAATTTGGGAGCGGGGTCGAGCAAGGTAAGAGATCTGACGTCGCCAGAATGCCATCAAGCTTTCACTGTAAAGTGAAGACCAAAGAGGGGAAGAAAGTGGAGGTGAAGGAAACAAGCCGCCCTTCTCAACCCCTCTTTATTTATCACCATCCCTAGTGGCGGGCAGTATCGTGTCTGAATAATAATACTTTTGATATTTAAGAATATCACTTTCAGTATCGAAAGTATCCGATATCATCAGATCAAAAGTATTTGAAGTATCGAAAGCATCGTAATTCTTTTCGATTATATTCCGATCCTTAGTCCCAGTTTAGCTGTTAGTCTCTTCACTCCAGAGCTGGTGATATCAAAAGGATTGAAAATATCGGAAGTATCAACAGTATAAGAAGTATTGAAAGGTATCGAAAAAATGGAATGTCTTTCTGGTATTAAGAATCAGACTCAAAACAGAATCGAACTATTGATATCTGCCTAATGGTGGCAATCTGAGTATCGCGATTCTGAAAAAAGGCTACCGGCCCACGATAAATCACCACCTGTTCAAAATGCCGAGATATTTGGCAGTTGCTTGGTGCATCAAGGGTCATAGAGTATGGCTGTCTAGCCACTACCTGACCAGTTGTCACGATAAATCGTGACCATTGCAACAGAACAGAACAATGATAGCAGCAGTGGTCGTGGCACCTTTGGCAGAAGTCACAGATTTGGATCAAGCGGTAATGCCAATAATAAAGAATAGTCACAAATACAAGTAGGAGTGACAGAAATGGTAGTAGTAGGTGGTAGTCGTTGTTGTTGTTGTTGTTGTTGTTGTTGTTGTTGTTGTTGCTGCTGCTTCTGCTGCTGCTGCTGTTGGTGTTGTTGTTGTTGTTGTTGTTCTTCTTCTTCTTCTTCTTCTTCTTCTTCTTCTTCTTCTTTTTCTCCTTCTTCTTCTTTTTGACATACTGAGGTAGGTCTGAATATCATTATCCTTAACAGGCCTCTTCAACAAGTAAGAAAAACTTAACGTCATGTTTTTTTTTGGTTACTTAGTCCAACCTGAGACAGGGCGCAAAGTATATCACAGTTATTGTGTCTCCATTAATCACAGACAACACGAAAGTGAAGCAAAGTCAAGCCAGCTCCTTTATTTTTACACTCACCCGGAAATTTACTAACAAACACATTCTTATGTGTCTGTCAGCCTTTCAAGTTTTCACCATTTTTTAAAAATAAATTTCGCTTGTGTATATGTGTGGAAATTTTAAAATAGATTCTTAGTTTACATGAACACAACTAAGATGAAATAACTCCTAACTGTGATATTTTGTTCCATAAAACGTGATGTTGATTAATGACTTGTCTATATAGGGTGGCAGATTTTAGATTTCCCCTCGCCAGAACACGGACCGGAATAAAAAAGTTGCCAGAGAAGATGATGTATAGTGCAATTCGGTACCTTCAGTATTTAGTTTACTACTAAGCAAAACCTGACACTTACAGGAGTAGTAGGTGCATTTTACCGACTGTCCGTTTACTTTTGATGCTAATTAATCTTTGGCAGACATGACAGAAGTCGCGGAATGTGGCCCGTTGCGAACAAAAATTATTAAGTGGACGCTAACCGTTACAGAGTTTTAAGTATGGCGTTGTCGTGTTGGCCATGTTGAAATGCAAACGGGCAACGAGGGAATGATGGAGTGTGCCAGTGGCGCCATTTAGAAGTGGGATCAGCGAGGACACGGAGTCTGACACGACTTCGGTCTGGACATGGCGTCGGTTGAGAATCTGGCTGATGGAGAGTCACGCCTTTGAAAGCAGAGAATAAGGATGGAGCTGTAAATCTTGTTGCACCTAAGACAGTGGCATGGAGTAAAAGGGTGGGGTGATGCGTTGTTGTGCCCCCATGTCCAGTATTCATGTGTCTGTTTTGTACCGTGAAGTTGCCAATCAACTCAGTCCCAGCCATTCCACCCCACCCCCCTCCCCCTCCNACTCCTTACCATTAATTCATAATTTCATGTTTGTTCCTTCATGTATAATCATTATTATGAACGTGTCCTAATTCTCAATGGCCATATTGCTACGTTCACTCGCCCCAGCCTGAGCTTGTCTTTGCGGTTCCACTACTTTACAGTTGTTTATGTTAGTCTCATAATATAACATTGCTGACAATCGTCGCATACTGGTTCATCCACCTACGTTACGACAAAAGATTTTTGTTCCCGCTATTCAGCCCTTTGTAATTAAGGTCATTATGTCGTAATATTCCAATTTATGTCAGGAATACGCATCAACCTGTTGCTAACTTTGGAAGTTTACAGCTTGGCACAGGACTTTGTTCCCTCTACGTTAACTTTGTACTACTGCTTGTACAGTGGTTTTTTTTTCCGGTAGGTTTACACCAGGACCTATCAAATTAGAATGTAAACAGTTCTTTAAATTTCTTCGACTTGCAAGACTGCGAGTTAAGTGGCTGCGTCGGGGGGCGTGTCTACCTTCATGCGAAACATGATGTGATGGATGACAGACCTCTACACACGAAACTTCACAATACATCAGATAGACACTTCCATGTCCACTTGCGGATTCTCAACTGTAAACAAGTCTTTAAATTTCTCCGATCTGAACACCAATTTAAGACTGCGAGTTAAGTGTCCGCATCGGGCTCGTCTACATTCATGCGAAACATGATGTGATGGATGGCAGACCCCTACACACGTAACTTCACAATACATCAGATAGACACGTGCATGTCCACTTGTAGAGATGCGTAAGGGCGCACGAAAGAAAATGACTGAATGATGTATAATGGGCTCCTAAAGTCATGTTCTAGTGTCTAGATAATAAATAAGATCTCCAAGTGATGGCAGTGGTATTGGTTGTGACCGAGATGACGACAGTGCTGTTGCTTTTTTATTTTTATTCTTACCGTGTTATTTCTTCTCCTTCTTCTTCTACGCTGTCTTTCACTTTCTCCTCATCCATGTTTTGTCTATTTCAAGTTAGGGATTTACTCGGCGATGGTGGTGACAGTAATTATAGTAGAAACAGCAGTAAGAGCAGTAATAGTAGTAGTAGTATCATTTGTAAGTGCTGTAGTAGTGGTATAGTACTGATAGGACATCTGCTGACCCACCTATCAAATCGTGATGATAATCTTTGACGGTATCAATACTGTCAATACTTAGAAATTTGGATTCAGGTTCAAAAGTATCGACGATGTCACTCGAAAGCATCTGCAGTTTCAAAAGTAGATTGAGTATCGAAATAATATGAAGTATTGAGAGTATTGAAATTAACTTCGAACCTCTTCCGATCCCCTGAAATAAACTTCTCTGCAAAGCCTAGCAGTATCCAAAGGTATCAAAAGTATCGAAAGAGATCGGAAATAGCGAAATATCTATTCAGAACTATGTGTCAAACTCGAGATATATTCGATACTTTCGATACTTGGAGCCTGAAGGTGAGTATCGCGATACTTAAAAATTCAGATATCAGCCCACCATTACAATGTACCTGTGGACACCACGCGTCACAAAGTAATGAAAAAAAAAAGACCAGAAAAACAATCAAACGACATAAAAAGGCTTAACCCTAGTGATCACGTGGTTTCCTCCTGTCAATCAATATTTAACTGCCCTGGCCCTGGCACAGAGGTCATCATTGCTTGTCTGGTCTGGCGCCCGTGGGAAAAAAAAAAGATGAGCAGGCAGTCAGGTATCTGTCTTAATGCCTGTCAATCATTTATGGATTATGCTGTGGACAACAGCAGGTCGCAACCTGCCCTTTGAAGTGGTCATTTTGCCCAAGTCAAGCACATCATTTCCTCTTGAATATTCATCATCGTGGTCCACGATCTGTAGTAAATCTACTTCCTTAAGTGTAGTAAACGCGTGAGGATCGTCGGGAAATAGTCTCTGATAGCAGGCTTGAAAATGACTGCAGTATAATTTGGCACTAAAAAGGATGCAGTGATAGGCATCATGTTGTCTTAGGAATCGTCATTGAGAGGGGAAACATAAGTCACAAATAGAGGAAAGAATAAATTATTTAAACATTTACCTGGCAGCATGTCTGCCCACATGAACTGACTTGTATTGCTAATCCATTTCTTTACATTTGATTTACGATACACTGAAGTAGTTATTCTTAGCAATCCTATCAGACTGGTCAGACAAGAGTTTTATGACATGGCTGTAGTGGATGTTAACTGTAATCAAGGGACAAAACAAGGGAAAATGCTCATGATAGGGAAGATAACGTGGCATGACCAACATTTCTCAAAATAATATATAGAGAGAGTTATTCCTAGTGCACTAACAATAAATGGTCCTTAAGAATCAATGTTTTGACGCGGCTGTCATGGACAATAGCTGTTTTGGACGGATATCCGCTTATAGAATGACAAGGTCAGTCTCATTTTGATATTTTTACCGTATTTTCGCTTCCTTGTACTGATACGACAGGAGAGGACCGGAGTTTCCGTCTGTTCGTAGGATTGAAGACACGCCTATTGCGCCTATGAGCTAACGTCTTCCGCGTACTTTATCCATTCAGTCAGTGCGTCACAGCTGTCATTCGCTCAACAAAACCTGATGACCTCGAACCTCTTGTATAGTAGCCTTCCTCGAATACCCCTCATATTCGTACGTTGCAATGTTGTGATCGTGACTCCCTCATTTTCCATATAAATTTTTAAATTTTACTCACGAACTGGAATCCCTCACAAACTCAACATTAGTTTACCAGCTGGTCTCCTAGCGTTTGAGATCGTGCTTTAGATCCAATCACAGATGCTTTAACAACAGATCTGGTTGAGTTCTACAGGTCCTAGTCCTCATACCTCGCTGACAATAAACCCATTGAAATTCGAGATTAATGGAATTTTGACAGAAATTTGACAAATAAGCTCTAGGAGGAGGCGTAAGACCCCTTGTGTCACTGAGAGAGGCGGAGGGTTCTTTGCGTCATTGAAATAGGCGTAGGGTCCATTGTGTCACTGAGAGATGCGTAGTGTCCATTGTATCACTAAGAGAGACATAGGGCCCCTTGTGTCACTAAGAGAGGCGTAGGGCCCCTTGTGTCACTAAGAGAGGCGTGGGGCCCCTTGTGTCACTAAGAGAGGCGTAGGGCCCCTTGTGTCACTAAGAGAGGCGTAGGGCCCCTTGTGTCACTAAGAGAGACGTAGGGCCCCTTGTGTCACTAAGAGAGGCGTAGGGCCCCTTGTGTCATTAAGAGAGGCGTGGGGCCCCTTGTTTCGATAGAGAAGCATAATGCCCATTGCGACACTGAGAGAGGAGTATGGCTCCTTGTGTCACTGAGACAGGCGTAAGGCTCTATGTGTCACTGAAAGAAATGTAAGGCCCTTGTGTCACTGAGACAGGCGTATGGCTCCTTGCGTCACTGAAAGAAGTGTAAGGCTCCTTGTGTCATTGAAGAGTAAGGCCCCTTGTGTCACTGAAAAAGGCGTGGAGCCCCAGGACATAACTCCCATCAGCCTTATGGTTAGTCCGACGCCGCCCGAGTTCACGGATGTCAAGATAATGTCCCCAGGAGTAGTCACGGGTTAGGGAGGGAAGAGTAAATCTTGCTGCCTGCGGTCGTTTGCTTAGTACCTGTCGCTAGGCCTACTATGGCGTAATGTCATTGTATGCAATTATGATTTATGGACGATCTTGTCAGAAACAGGATGGCTGCACTGTAGGTGCGAAATATCAGGTATTATAGATCAAATCACTTCCTCAGCCGGAAAGTTCAGCGTCAAAATCGACGCCAAGATTTACATCTGCCTTCGGTTATTTCGCTCTTCCTGTGCCCTCTTACCCTCCCTTATGCGTCTAGCTTTGAGCAGTCGTTCTCTGAGGGACTCGGCTATACTGTAAGTTCCTAAATCTTATAACAATGACAAGGTTTTCGGTTTCATTAATTTGATCTAAAATGCGTAAAAAACATATCTTCATAAATCATGAGCGTCATAGCAGAAATCCACTCTATTACTGATCAAAATTAATATCATATGTCTGATGGACAAGTGATTAGATAAGCAAGAGAATAAGACATGCCTAAGCTTCCCCATTTTGAAGACGAAGAAGATATAGGAATGTAGGATCATTGTGACTGAAGCCGCAGCTACACCTTAACGCTTAAAGGATCCCCGATAATCTTGTCTAGTTACCTGAGAATTCATCATCTATGACGTCTACAGATGATGATTTTTTTTTCCTAAGGGGAAGAGGAGATGGGAGATGGATATTTCCTAACGTTTGTGTCTGAAGTTGGAGGAGAGGAGGTAGTTTGGTATTTCAGTTATGGATAAAGTTTCTGAATAAAATGCAGCCTAGAGGGAATCAACCTTGTATTCCCATAGCCCTAGTTTTTCAATGTCAATATAAGATACTCTCTATAATGACGTCATCGGCCCTACTATACATCCCATGCGCCCTGAATGTATCATCTAAATCAATACCATACTTTCTTTTTCCAGATCAGTCATATTTTAGTTTTATCCAGTTCATCTTAGACTAATCACTGGATTGTTGCTACCATAACATGCTGCCTCAACTTCATAAACAGTGACTGCTCATGCAGTATGAGGAATTTTTTCATGGTTATTGTCAAGGATATGGGAAAATTTATGTTGTTGGCTTTGTTGTATATTGTGACCACTGGCTCATTTCTTATGAAAGCTGTCGTCTGGGTCAGACGGAATCCTTATACAGGTTGTTTGGGACATCAAGATATTAGAAAAACCTTTCACCTCTGGTATTCAAGTCAGAGTACCTTGGTCGCAGGCTTGGATGTTCCGTAAGGGATTTTAAAGAAAACAAACGGTACATCAGAACTAAAAAGACAAGTTTTTTTTCAGTCCTAAAGTTGGACATAAATCCTTGAATAGTCCTTGTGAAGTGTCAAAATGGCAAATTGACGGTAGCATTTTTCTTTTTACTTAATTTTATAGAAGTAATGCTATGAGAAAGGTCGATCGTGGCCATGCTAGACAGATGGGTGCGAAATGGGATCAAATATAGCAATTTCATGATCATAATGAAACCATGTTGCAACAGGAGGGTGGTACCGTCGTACAGGTGGTCATTAGACCTGATTTGACTATAGTATCAGTAGCAACAGCGTCGTTGCCTAGGAAAATAATCACGGAAATAGCGAAAACAGTTATACTGCAGCAAGAGAGGCAAATACGTCAGAATAGCAGGGTGTCAGCAATTACAGAAACGACACAATTTAGTGGGAACATCACCACTTGTTGTTTGTCAAGTGAAATAAATTAAGAAAGATAATCCAAGGCATATCGCTGACAGCTGACATCGACATAGCCGTGTTCACCACCTCTCACCCACCGGGGACACCCATCCCACGTCCAGACGTTTTCTTCATAACACAAGAAAAAAGAAGTAGACAAGAGAAGAACAATTCGTTCTTTTGCAAGCTGTTAAAAGAGCTGAATCTAGATTTCTGCAGGAACTTTGACCTGGCTCACAGTAAGGTCTGAAGTCCCTGAATACATAAAATCGTCTGCTTTTCACTTTGCAGGACTGTGATGTGAGTTTTGGCTGTAGCTTGATGGTAGTCACGATGCCTTCAAAGTGAGAAAATTTAGCTCTTTTAAAACCAGTTTTCAATTCGTGAATGTCTATTATTTGTGGGGCCTGTTTAGATTATGCATTTTTATTACAAGGGAATGCATATTTGTTTGTTTATGTAGGTAAAGCATGCCAGTCCCTTCATGACAATGCAATATGCATTAATTTTATAAAATACATTTATTTACACGCAAGGATGTCTTATTAACATGATAATTTACATTAAGTGTTTGTAAACAAGAGATTATACGACTGAGGTATTTCAGTTAATGAATGTGCAACATGCATTCTTCATAGACAAAAGACAAAGACAAAGTGTCAGAGATTTTTTAAAGTATGAAATCCTATCTAACTGACATTTCAGCAGCAAAATGCACAAAAGTTAATTTGCAATGTAACCAGTCAAAATAAAGCTTAAGTCGTTTTTTGGGGGGCAAATCAAATTATTGGCAAGACGTAAAAATTAATGTGTCAACTTTTACTGGGTGCGACATTTTTAACTAGCATGCTCTGGTCCGAAATACAACTGCTTGAAGTGGCAGGGCTCACTAAACAATGAAAAAAAAAGATCCGATAAAATCGCGATTAAAGAACAAATTTATACTATAAAGTCCAAAAACAGTAACGTATATTTTTTTGTAGCAGGTAAAATAAAGTTAAAGTCAATCAGTACAAACACATGAACAGACATGGAAACAGAGTCAAATGAATATCTTTTTATGACCTTTTTTCGCTATTGACTGAGCATACCTGGTTAGCATGTCATATATCTCAGGGAGACTTAAAGGTCAGTATCGCATTATATGACCCCAGTTTGCACCAGGTACTCACTGGCATCTTCCATTCCGTTCAGTTTGGTCGATAATCTCCTAAGGCCAGAAAGTATCTGGGCTGTCGACGATAGCAATAGGAAGTGATTCCTTAGGTGACGCAGATGAATAAAGCGATCCTGTGCTTGAGTTGTCGCCCTTGGCCTTCCGCTTCTAGGACGATATGCTGTCGAACTGGTTGCATTAAATCAGTTAGCGATACGACTTACCCTCGACTGAGACATATTAAAGTGTGCTGCAACATGATCCTGTCGTTTGCCCACCTGTAAACTGTCAGTAGCCTGGTCTCTTTGTTGTTGAGTTAAACAGGACATTGCGATTTTAGCAAAACTAATTACCTCCAAAAAAGCTCTAATCGTCTCATTTTATCCCAGCCTTGGTACTCACTCATATGCAAAATTTTATATAGTGGTCATGAATGATCACCGCGTTATGAACTGTCACATAACCATTTCAGGTTGATTTTAAACTTGCTTTCATGTGATCATTTTTAGAGTAAGGGGCAGACAACTTTTTGACAGTGTTAACTGTTCATCAAATGCACAGACCAACGTATAAAATACTTTCCCACTTTTCACTCCGTAATAAAATCTTAAGCGATATTAATGTAATACAATATGCGTTATTTTTATTTGACAGTGTATATATAATTCATCTAATAAGCCTCATAAAGAATCAGATTTATCCACAAGTAGATCTACTGATCATTTGCCCATTTAGCCTAAAACTTATCATTAGTTTATGCTGTCATGAGCGGCTGCAATAACCACTTAAACAGTGACTGCTCATGCAGTATGGAGAAAGATTTTCATATGTGGGAATAGATTAGCTACCAATAATTCTATGAAAGTGGTTGCCGTGGTACGGGAAGTCATGATGGCAAAGACTGCCCAAAAACTCAGACATCGTTCGACATTCTAAAACTGAAATACACAAAATATTAATAGATCTAGATTAGCACTTTAGGCAGTATTGGGAAGGAGACATCAGTAGTATTTTCTCTTTTTGGATTTCATAAGGTTGCCATGGCCTAGCTGGTGGCTGCAACAAACGAGCTACATGGCTTCTATGTCAGTCAGTTTACTCAGTCGACCCCGCTTACTTGCCATTCGCCTAATGTTGCACTCCCTTTAAATGCGACATGTTGCAGACCTTTTCAAAAGAAATCGAAAACAAAACAGCGCTGGTCTTTCATCACTCTCCGGTTATTTGCAACTTTGTCCCATGGTCCTGTGAGGTCACGATTAAGTGGAGTCACTTTAGACAGACATAAAAATACCACAACGGGGGACAACGCATTAGCGAAATGCAACTTAAACCACCCATGAATGTCATGCCGTGCGGAAACAGGGCAGGTTTTGGGTCATTCAGTGTGTGCGTTGCTGTCAGGTCAAGGAAAGGTGGCACATAAACTCGACGTCTGAGGGTCAGCACGTGAAAAATGTAAGATGAAGAAAAAAAAATTGGACATCACAACGTCTGACATATCATAATCGTTTAATTGTTTCGCGGGATTATATTTGATTGTTTTTAATTATGACATTTTGTGACATAATGCAGCTGTTTTTTGGCGACAAAAAAGACGTTATTTTTAGTCTAAAAGGATTAGTATGATTGTTTTAAATGAGGATAGTTTGTGATATATATCAACTCCCCAGGCGACAACAGGATTAAAGGACTAGGATACTTGGACATAATTTGTCATAAATAATAATACTCATGACTTGTTTGGTGGGTTTTGTTGCAAGTATTTTTAACCCATAAACTGTCAGTCTTGAGATGTCGCAACTTCTTTTCTTCAGTTTGAAGACTGTATTTTTCCCCCTCGGTTCAAGAGGAGGAATGGGACGGG
>JAWQUT010000029.1:993783-1009826 GCA_033807755.1 Ellobium chinense
TAGCATTTAGCTTTCTTGCAGATTAGCCAATTTTTAAAGTTTCCGTCTCTAGATTGCCTTCGGAGGCTTTGCACGGAGCACGGAGGACATGGGAGCGTTGAATCTCCGAGATTACCGGTGAAGGAAACTAGCTAACGTTGACAAAATCATACTGTCAGTACTTGTAAATGGCTCATTGGTGATTCAGGACGGAGGTGACATTTGATTATTACAGGAAATGATTAATTTAAACCGTCTTAGATAAATGTTGGTATCATAGATTACACGAACGCTACACCTCTGGTTATAACTTCTCTCTTTAGCATGGTAGATTTGGTCGATATTGGAGTTATCGTTATCGATTACATACAAAGTGTCGAAAAATAATCGGAACCTCGCTTCTAAAGAGTGCCAAAGAATAGGCTATGTCATGTGGATGGTGCCCTATGGTCATCATTGTTCTGGTCTCATTGTCTGAAACGTTTAATTTGGAGATTTGGAGATGGTTGAGAGGGAAGAGAGGGAAGAGAGGGCGACAGCTATTTATCCGTCATTAACGTTCCAATTTAATTCGCCCGCCCCGAATGAGTAAATAGTGGCGGTAGATCCAGTGTATTTCACTGACCATTATCATCATGTGGAACAGCGTGGCAAATGGTAACGATATTTCTCAATACCTGAAAGCCGTGCATTCGTATCCTATGATGGACATGTTAGGGGAAGCATTTATTTTCCACAGGTCACCCGTCTGTAAAATGGGAACCTGGCTGTTAACACTAACAGTGAAAGATATTATCAATGTGCTAGTGATTAGCGTCTCACCAGCGCTGTATGCTCCACAGTGAGCTGAGAATGTCAAATGACTGACCTGACCTGCTAGGGTAATAATATAATGTGAAGTCGCGTGGCCTTCATTATCATTACTTTGCATAAAGCCAAGCCTACCTCGGCACCATGATCACAGTAACCTGTCGTTTGTCTATGATTCATGGAAATTTGTTTCCTATGTCGACCATTCTGCATAGTCATAGGCCTGTTGTCCGGATTGGCGTAGAAATAATGTCTCATTCCACAAATACATAATTTAGAAGGGGAAAAATACCCTGGATTTGATGCAACCATTTTAGCAGTCCAATAGGAAGATACCCAATTCCTTTACAACTCGTTTCGTTATGAAGTCTTTGAGCTCTTACACGAATTGTAATGCTATTGTAAACCTGGGCTAAAACAGAATGTTAGAAATTTGCATTTAATTTGTGGCATCTAACTTTTTACGTTAAAACCGACGAATCAACACTTCCAGGCATTCGTTATTGGCTATCTGCCGACGTCTTCGTGCGGCCTCTACGTCACTATGTAAAAGTGTGGTGCATAAAAGTACCCAGCTTTGGAGAGATTTTTTTTACATTTGTATTTTACAGACATTCCAGCCTCTCTCCTCCCGAGCCTGGCAAGGGCGCTGGTAGGGAAGCTACGCTCCTGATTTAAATGATGTGCATGCAAAGCATTTGGTGCGAAGATGCATGTAGAACTACAGGCATACGGTACTTAACGGCTTAACATACCACATGGGGTCTTCTAGGTCAGACTGGCAAAAGGTGGGACAAACGCAGTCATTTTTCATTAGTGACGGACGGTAATCCCACTACGTTTCTCAGTAGATTAATGAGATAACAAGAGTTAACAAGGCGTGTTACCTCAGAACATTGTTTGCTTTCATAATTACTCCTACTGGCCTACTTAGTAGTAAAGCTTTTGATGTGTGAAAATTAATGGGGATTGCTGAACCATAATTCAATGCCGTAAGACGCTTCTGTAACTTTGGACCTCCTTTGTTGTGCATGGACTTTCGTAACTTTTGTGCGTGCATTGCAAGACATAGCTTTGTCGGTGGATAATGCAATCCCTCTATATATGAACTAATGGTGGGGGTCCCGCAAAAACAGACGAGAGAAATGAAATGCTTTTCCTAATTAATAGTCAGGCTAAAGAACCAATGCCTTCATCCCTCCCAAGTATTCATGGCTATTTTTTTTTTGGTTGTTGTTTGGCATTTCAAAATGCTTCCAGAACATGGAATCCCAGAACACCTACAGATATTCTCAAAACTTTCTTTAGAACACACTAGTCTATGTTCTGCAGCGCTTTCGGATGTATTCGGTGAATCTTTTTAAGATACCGGGACTCATGAATACCCTCCATTGTGAAGATGGGTCGCAGCACTTATGGGTAATAAAATTCAAAATGACCAATACTTTTCATTTTTATTGTGGTATTGTTACACAATTATCTAAACATCTTCTCCGAGGCATTCGTAGTTATTTCTATGCACCACACTTCATGACCTATGAAAGCTTTCAAAGGCGGTCAATATGGAATAACTGGGAGGGTACCGTAATCATTACGGATGGAAAAATGTTTTTACCACAGAGGCTTTTCGCATTAAGTTCTCGGAACCTCAAGACCAGATACCAGATATTGAAAGTGAACACCTCATAAGAGTTCTGTGAAAAGCTGCGGAGCTCCATAAAGACACAGATGATTTGAGAATTTGCCTATGGATAGCATTTGTTACAATACTTATCGTTCTTTGCCATGGAGTTTATTCTGAACACTCAATAAGAACAATGTTGACAGAGATTTCGTCCAAAAAAGTTGTCTAGAAATTGTAGAATGCTTTATGTCAGATCTTCAGCTTTAGTGAAACTAAACTTCCTATACTTAGTTTGCATGCTTAG
Organism: Ellobium chinense; assembly: GCA_033807755.1. NCBI lineage: Eukaryota > Metazoa > Mollusca > Gastropoda > Ellobiida > Ellobiidae > Ellobium > Ellobium chinense. The sequence goes on from JAWQUT010000029.1 coordinate 996,501, forward strand.
AATAGAATGGATAATAATGGAGAAAACTAAAATTGATTTTATTTATTGCATGAATCTAAACTTGTCTGAAATTTGTGGGATGATTCATTTCAGATCTCTTGCGGCTCAAAGCTAAACAAGCTTCCTTTACCTGGTTTGCATGCTTAGAATGCGCAGCAATTGGATGCCTGAGAAGCAGACAAATCTTTCATAACTCCAAGACTTTACATGCAGGTTATGGGGAACACTTGACCATCGATTTTTTTTTTTTTTAAACTGTGAACTAACCCATTCAGCGAGGCTTAGATTAATTTGGAAATCTGTGAATTTTATATCTGTAATTAGAAGTGGACCAAGCCATGAGAGATATACAAAGTGAATCATGAAGGAAGCGGATTATACTTGGAAAGCAAACTGAGCTACCTGAGGTTAGTTCTGTCCAGCTTAAATTGTGTGTGCAAGTTCAATTTGGTCTTGAAGTCTTTTGCTATGGTTATTTTTAGTTTATTATGCCGTATATCGCTACTAAATTTGTATGTGCCGAAAAAGAATGTCTGGAATCAATTTATCTGCTGGTCAAAACTCTCGAAATTTCACGATTCATGGCTTTGTTCACTCTGTAGTTCAGGTATCGAATTATTTTCCACAATTTAAAAATATTCTATTCCAGGTTTCAAGGATCAAAGCAAGCCGTCAATGGCCTTAGCCAGGGGGTGGATGTGGATAAAATAATTGAGATTTGAAGCACAGCGATTTTGGCCACGTTGACAATTACGCTAGACTAGATCTAGACCAGAGATTTTATATGTACAAGATGGTGTGGACTAGATTAATCTTACAGTATTCTCAATGGTGCTTCTGTAACTATGACGAATTGTCCTATCCCGGGGCTGGGAAAGGGGGGGGGGGTGATATTACACAATTTAATCAAATACTGTAATGCCATAATGATTCTGATGTCACCGAAATCTTAAAGAACACATTGGCATGTTTTACGATCCCACACATTTATTAGTCAGCGCAAGTGCGCGAATCAAGCTATTTTAGTTCAAATTTGTCAAAAAGGTTCACACAACCATTATTTTAATACTATTTTTCAGAGATATGACAGTTCGCCATACAGTCGAAGACCATGGCCCATGTATTGTTTGCTCTGGCCATGTGCGTAGCTTTCAGCCATTCATCTCATGCAAACAGACCTTTCAGTCATCCAACCAATCAATAAAGGAACAAACAACCCAGCCCTTGAAAGTATCAGTCAACCCACCCACTAAAGTCAGTCCTTTTTTTAATTCTTGCGGTCTCCCATATAATATCTTATCAAATCTACCCATATTCCATCACTTTTTATTGCAACACACCTGTATTAGCATAGTGAAGTGGAAATGATATAAACCGAAAGCTAAGAAACCGGATAAATCTTTTCGTACTTTTTAAGTATTTCAAATTAATCCTTCCAAGCATTGGTAGATATTTATACACCCTTTTGTTTTTCAGTTTAAAATATCTTCAGAACACCGAATCCAGACCACTAATACTTTCTGTGTTCTCCAAATTTCTTTCTACCAACACACTGGTACCACTGGTTTGATTTCGCATGAGCACACACACGACTAAATACGTGGCACGTCTTGAACACCTTCGGAGGCATTCAAGGATAGTTAATATTACCACTACTCTTTATTGTAAAGATGGGTGAGAGGAATTCGTGGATAAGGGAAAGGACCCATATATATCTCATTAGCTGACCATTTTCATTATGTGGAACAACGTGACCGGGTATTGGGCTCAAGATCTGATTATCGTACTTTCGTATTCCATGATGAACATTCTGTAAAATGAGAACTTGGCTTTTAGCAGTGAAAGGTATTGTCAGAGTGCTAGGGATTAGCGCCTCACCAGCACTGTATGCTCCACAGAGAGCTGAGAATGTCAAGTGACTTATCTGGCCTGCTAGGGTAAAAAATAATGTGAAGTCGCGTAGCCTTCATTACCATTACTTCGCATAAAGCCAAGCCTACCTGGCACCATGATCATAGTAATGTAGTCTGGCGATCTATGGTCACTTCCTCTTAAGCATTAGTGAGTATTTTTATGCATCACATTTGATGATCATCATGATACTAGAGAATGTGGGTAATTGATACCTCAACAAGGCCTCCAAAAGACACCCGTGGCAAAATATGCTTGGAAGGATTAAAAGATGCCTACCTCATCAAAAGCAGGACGGCAAAGAATGATCAGAGCATTGTCATTTGTGAACACAACCAGTGCTGTATAGAGTGCAGAGTTACGAGGCAACTAGAGACTATAAACGCACTCTCTCAAAGCAGTTACAAAATCACTAGATTTTTCATACATATATGGTCAGTTGTCAAAAGGTGACAAATAACAGCGATCCATTTGTATTTTTAAAAGTAAAGTGTCCCTTGTGAGTAAATGATACTGTGTCTGTCTTATAATTATAGAAATAAGAATAAAGATGACACTAGAGAAGTTTGGGGTTGTATTGATATCTCCGTAAAACATATTTGAAAGAAAATGTTGACTTTGGCTTGTTTTTTTCACCTCTGAGAGGACATACTACTTGAGAGCCCAGTGTGAAGCTGAACAACATATTTGGGATGAAATGAATGTTTGAACTCAAAATCAAGAGAATATAGCCCATTTTGTGATCAAATCAAATGATTGAATAAGTTTTTAAAGCAACTTATAGTTTTTTTCTCTACAGCCGTCACGCATGTGAATTGTGGCGTCAAAACTTTGACATGCCTATAAAGGGTCTTAATTGACGTGAACCTCCACCGGGCTAGTAGTTTCGTTATTAAATTTGTATGTTACTGGGCCATCTTTTACCCGAGTTTAACATGGATTCGCAATCCTAATAGTCGATATTTGGCGTGAAAAAAACTTTTGCTTCAGGAAACCACTTTTCTCGTCAACTTTTCACATGCGTGATGAAGGCATTTCCTGTGTACATCAGGGCGGTTTCTCTGTCATGACAAAAGTAATACTAAATTTTATCATTACTTGTTTTGACAGAAACAAATAGTCATTCTCTTTTATTTAGACCCATGTAAAGTCTTGGTTGAGGTGGTTTATTTTTTCAAGATTCTTGTCCTTCTCTGAAGAGCACCTTTTGGCAACTGACCATATATTCATAATTATATAAACACAGTAACATGACGAAAAGAACTCAGTGTCGTACTCCTTGTAAGCTTAGCTGGCATTATGGAGGCGTGGGGAATTTAGCAATTCTCTTCAGTATTAAGCAGAGTAAGTTTAAAATATATGAATGAGACTTTTAAAAACTTTGACTAGAATTGATTTTTCGGATTTACCGACTTTCACTATCAGCTGGTTTCAGTCATTTAAACAGTGACTTTACGTCGGATGGTATTGTCTTGTCTCTGAATTTTGCCTTTAACAAAGTATCTTTTCATGACCGCTTTCTTGGGTTTCTGATTACATTGTTTTCAAACACTGGAAGTCCTGTCCACACGACATGACACAGTTTGATCAAACGGGGCTCCAAATCTGCAGGGGTCGAAAGAAGGACTACAGCAAAACTCAAGCTGGCTGCATGCAAGTACAGGATTTCTGGCAGAAAATGTTCCTCATTCCTCTCAAGACGTGCCCGGTACGTGGACGATCCTTCCATGCCCGTATGGGGTTAATCAGCCATTTTCGAACTCATCAAGGTATGAAGATACCAAATGGACCTGGCAAAAAGTGCATACAATTATAATTAGTTTTTATAAAGTCATATTGACTGGCTTTGACGAGGAGGAATAAGGGCTTCATTTCTTGTTAAATGACTCTGAAAGTTTGGAAAGTGATTGTGGACTTGAAGACTTTAGAAGATGGTTTTTGATTTATGAAATTTCTGGTTGTTACCAAGGGAGTAAAGGCCCTATGTTTATTGAGTGTAAGAATATTAAAGTTTAGGTCATCTTTTTCCTGCCCAGAAAATTCAAAATGCAAATGGTCTTGATGTATGTTTTTGTAGATCAACATTTTCGTGCAGAGTGAAAGTGCGCCCGTGTAAGGCAATACTGACTTTTTTTCACACAAACAACAACAGGGGAGGTGAAAATGTTAAAATAGCTACTGTGAAAAATATGACTGTAAAGTACTTCACCATAAAATTCATTGTCCACCAGATTGACTATTCAGCTTAATCTGCTTATTTTTAGATGGCAAGAAAAGTAATTCAATAAACATGCTAAATTTCATTCCATAGAACCACTTTCATCCTACTGTGTTTCAGAATCAGATTTTGTCTTTCTCAGGAAACTTGCATTATATTATCTCGGTTCCTTTGCCAAGACTCCCCAGTGGTGTATAATGGAGTCCTTCACATTGTCACCGTCTTACCTCAATACCGCCCAGCCATCCAGAGTTGAGATCGTGGTCATTGTCGACGCCGATGGGCAAACAAGAACATCCAGGTATTCCCTGATAAGAGGAGAAAATAGACGAACGTTATTACCAATGGACCTGGTGGGACTATAGGTCCTAGTACATGATCAACATAATGGCATGGAAATGTGGAATGTTGAAAAAAAAATAGAAAAGACGGAGTGAGTGGCTGAATGGTTACGGCGTCGGACTCGGTATTAAAGGTCGCAGGTTTGATTCCCGACCACGGTCGTGTTGTAAGTGCCTTGGAAAGAATTTCATTCACATTTTCCTCAGTCCACCTGTCTGTAAAGTAGGTACCTGGCTATCGGCAGTGGAAGATATTGTTAGAATGTTTGTCATCAACGCCTGCGAATGGCTGCGGCACTGTATGTTCCTCAGGGAGTGGAAAAAGTCCTAGAGTAATAAAAGTGTGAAGTCGCATAAGCAGGCATCAGCCTGGATAGGAGACTTATAAACCGCATTATTATTATGAGTATACTGACTGGGCAGCCAGAATATCCCTGCGGAGTATTCTGGCAAGATTGTATTATTAACTGGGACAAACATTTGTCCGAGTTATCTCCCCTACTAGAAAGCCAAGTTTTTGGTTTGTGACACCTATTAGAGAGGTAAATCACTCATTGTGTACAACCCAATTAATCCGCTAATATATAAAATCCCCCTTTTTGGGGGGACTGCCAGCCAGTGCCAGGGTGTTGAAATATATAAAATGACCTGTGATCTAAATAAAGCATCCAATTTTAAAGATTCAGGAACAATTTGAGCCTTCTAGATAAAAAAAAAATAAAGTGTGAAGGCCTATGTATTTGCACGTGGTCAGAACCAGCCGAATGAAAAATTGGAGACCAAATCAGAATTTGAGATGACCTTTTTCGAAAGACATTTGTAAAAAATTTTGGATGTTGACCCCACTTTTTCTTCCCTTTAAAAGATCGGGCTAAAGAAGTACTGTAACCTCCGTGAAAGAAATTTCCCGAAATCACAGTGGTATGTGTAGAATAACACAAAATGTTAGTAGGGTCAAAAGAAGATAAAACAACAGTGTCAAAGACCTTTTCGTCCTGAGATCATGCACTGAAATTAGCTCCTAACCGGCAACCTGCTATCTAATTCAGCTGATTATCACGCTGATTCAAAATCTGAAGGAAGGCTCAACCTTCACATGAACCAGTCTATCAATAATTTCCATTTTTTTTTTCGATGGATGAGAAGCATGTTACTGGGCGTTGTCACACACGGAAATTTTGTGACAATCTTGCCTGTCCTGCCAAATACTCTCCAAGGGCTAGTCCAACCAAAATATCGCTGTTTTATTTTTGAAACTGATCAGCAGGATTTATAATACGATTGATTCATTGGATGGCGATAATACTTATGGCTTCTAATTGAAGTCTACTGTATTGTTGTAGGCGTGAAGTCAACAGCAAACCTGCAAACGTATGTACGAAAGTCGCTCGGTCTAAACTAAAAATTCACCTCATTTCTCCAGGGCATCACATAAAATGCTGCTGTTAACTTTTACAGAAATGTTTTGTTTTTATTATGGAGGTTAACAGCTGAAATCATGAAGAATTTTGTACAGTATATGAATGTCTTCTAGGATTTGACGTTTTTACCTCCAAAAATAGGTTAGGAGAAAAATGCAATCGCTTCCAACTATGTTGGCGTTAAGAGACCATCTTCCCCATGACCTTCAGCTTTTTTTTTTTTTAACCTTTTACATAAATTCCGATGACGTCATCAAAACCATCGTAAATTACTGAAGAGATAATGACATAAGGAATGAGAATGAGATGTGTTAACATCGTACCTGACATGGTAAAAACATGTTCCTGCCGTTGATCAAGGTAGTTGGGTTTTTTTTTTACATTTTATTGTTTTCTCAAAAACACGAAAGGGAAAATTACCTCTTTTACATTACTTTCAGATTATGCTCCCCTAGACGTCCTGTTCATCCATTTCTATTGCATCGCGTCAAGATCTAGTGCAGCCGCAGTAAAGCCCTGCAATGAAAACAAAAACCACAGCATCAAGAGGTTTGAATATAACTATTGGTCATGTTCTGTGTACTTACAGAAAACATTCCATCCAAATTTGCTTACGTCCACTCGTGTGTAAAATGAGAATTTGCTTCTGGCGATGAAATGAAATTATATTGTCAAAATGCTAGTGATCAGTTGAAGGCGTCTTATGACAAAAAGACACATATGAAATACAATTTGTATTGCATATTGTGTTGTTTTTCTGTCATAAGATGGCAAAGTGGCCGTACTCATACTTCATATTACATTAGTTAACGTATTGCGTAAAAAACAGTGAACGCTACTTATATTTTCGGAGTTTTCCATGGTTACCTCAGTGCGTTAACTAGAATAAGGATTTTGCATAAGGCGCCATGGCCATGGCCACAGGACCTGTAAGCACTGTATATTCTTCAACTTGCTGAGAATGTCTTTGAGTGATCCAGCCTGCCAGGGTAACAGAATTAAAAACCGCGAGTAGGCACTGGCATGGATACGAGACTTATAAACCTCATGGACATTATTAACAGTAAAATTACAGTTACAATAGTGAATAAATAGTAACATAAAAACCAACGACAACAACTGGACAATGAGTCAAAAGGAAAATCTAGTGCCAAGTAACTCGCATACATATGATAAGCTATCAAAACGGCTACTGGCAATGATTATGGAGTGAAAACGCAATAGGGCCACAGAAGACGCGGCATAAGGACATAAGACTACTTTCAGGTAAAGGGCATCTCAAGCCACAACTCCAACATCAATCCTTCCGATTTCTACTCTTCTATTCTTAGAGGAATAGATATGTTTGTCTTATACAGTCTGCTATACTGATTTATATTGGCTGATGCATCTTTTTACTCTCGGAAGCGATAATTGATGACGTACCATTTTACATTTTATATTCTGATTAAACCAGAATCGAGCTTTGTTGGAGTTGATTAATTAAGAGTGGTCTATGCATAAAACTCACAAATCGTCCACATCGATGTAGGCAGGATGGGGGTCTCGTGCTCCAGATTGCAGTCGTGGTGCATTCAGATCACGAAGGGCGCCATAGCTGCAGAGTTTAAAGGAACAAAGATAACACAACTCAAGCCTGTTGCACACAAGGACAGAGTATATTTATAATACTAATCCAGCAGTAAGAGTTTCGCTTTCCACTCTGAAAGATTCCGTGAGCTAAAGCCTTCCCTGCCTGTATTGGTAAATTTGGTTACTAAAACCGCTAAGCTATCCCACACTGTGATACTGGCAATTATGTTGTTACAGCATTAAACTTGAAACACTTTTTGGAGTAGGGAGGAGGCTGTTCCCTGCACATTGACGTCAAGGTTTGTGGCAAGTTTTGAGGGGTAAATCTCACTCATTGTGCACAACCCAATTAATCCGCTACTATTCAAAATCCACCTTTTTGGGGGGCCTTCCCAGCCAGTGTCAGGGTGTAGAAATCTGTAAAAAGACCTGTGATCTAAATAAAGCATCCACGTTTAAAGTTTCAGGTACGATTTGAGCCTTCTAGATAAAAAAAATAAAGTGTGTAGGTCTATGTATTCGCACGCGATCAAAACCGCCCAAATGAAAAATTGGGGACCGAATCAGAATCCGAGGTGACCTTTTTCGAAAGAGATTTGTGAAAAATTTTAAAGGGCCAAAAGAAGAAAAACCTATAGGGTTCCAAAGACCTCAATAGATGTCAAGGGACCTAACACCAAACATATGACAATGAATGGGGAATTTAATATGATTACGTCCCTTATGTTTTAACTCTTGAACTTTCTGACGACAGACGTCCGATTAAAAACGAGTGGATCCAAAAACGAACAAGCCAAACGTGACTAAACACCCTAAATGTATTCATCCAAGACAGCACCCTATTCTCTTACTTTGCACGAAATTTTGGAACACGTCCTATTTAGATATTTGTACTAATCATGAGACGGTATTTTCCGTCTGGGACCACATGAGTAGCTCACCCTAACTGGAAATAAGTCACTGAAGGAAATATAACTAGATTAAATAATATATTTAGACCGGCATCACACCGGAAAAGTCATTAGTCTCTTGCAATCTCCCCTGTTATCCCACTCCCCCAATTTCTTCAAATCACAAAACAATCTTCAGAGATCTATATCAGATCCACTGCTCTTGCTCTAAATAGCTATAACAAAGATACAGTGCTGCATCTTGAGCATAGCGTAAAAACTGAGAAAGAAACGAACAAACAATATGCAAAGAATAAAGGACAATGAAGGTCTCTGGATTTGTTTGGTCTCTGGATTTTTGGAAATCAATAACTATTCCTTTATATTCAGAACCAAACTTAATATGTACTGCATTGGACAGTCTCTGGCATTTTGATAGGAGATTTTAAATAGTTCCTATAAAATCAGAAAACTGGTCAAGGGCAGGGGAGGGGTTGGATATAAATTCCAGAGGCTTAGATGCAACTACATTTGTAGGCTCAGATGGGCAGGGGTTCCATGTTAACTGTGTAAAAAAAAGCCTAAAATATTAGGTAGCCTGATTCCCTGCCTAAATTCTCAAAACCTACTTTGTTTCGGGGCATTTTTCTATAATGTCATACTTTGGAGGAAGAGCTTATATTTTTGGAAAATATGTTGACATGGGACCCCTTGATAAGTAATGAGGGATGTAAATTCTTATATAGCAGTTGTGAACTATCAATTATAAACGTAAACGAACTAGAGGTAAGCACTGCGCAGTATGTTCTTCAGATAGTTGGGAAAGTCATTATAATTTGTGTGCTCCCGCCTGCCCCGGGTAATGGAATCGAAAATTGCGTGATATGGCACTGGCTTGAATACAGGATCTGAAAACCCCATTAATGGTAAAATTACAGTAAAAAAAAGTGGAAGAAATGGCAAGATAATTTCAACGACAACAAATGGACAATGAGCCACATGAAAGACCTAGTAGTGCCAAGCCAACATTTGACACAGGTGTGGCTAACAAAGTTTATCTTATGGTGGTATTATAACTGCCAAACTATGCTCCCTAATCACTCACACTCTGCAAAATTGAGAAGACTGCAGTTCCAAGAACTGGCCATGTATTAGGCATGCCAATGATAGCTACTAATGCGACTAACGGTGGAGTTAATAAGGAATGAAAGCGCAAAATCAGAGGACAGAAAAAGCGGCATAAGGACATAGATCACTCACAGTTATGCATGCTGGGCATGCACCTGGGCATTGTAGGTCACAACAAGCTTGTTGCACATAAGGACACAATCTCTTGTAATCTAACAGTAAAGTTTCTCGTTCCATTACGACATATTCAGAAAACTAAATCCTTCTCTGACTGTAAAGGGTTAATCAGCCATTTCTAGACTTACAAAAACCGCCAAGCTTGCCCAGATTGTGGCAAGGGCAATATAGCTGAGATATACTACACTTGAAACACCTCTTGGATCAGAGGGGGAAGGGAGGGGGGAGGGGGGGTGAGGAGGCGAGACTCCTATACATTAACGTCATACCAGATCAAGGGACCTAACACCAAATCTACGACCAAGACTGGGAAAGTGAATGCGATTATGTCCCTTGAATGAAAAATCGCGGTTTTTCTGACGACAGAGGGCTAATTGGAAATGAGTGGAACCAAAAACGAACAAACCAAAGGTGATACAACACCCAAAACTTTTTTGTCCAAGACTGCACTCAGTACTCTTACTTTGCAAAGTATTTCGTAACACGTCTTCCATGTATGGCCTGCTGGACAACAACATGAGACGACAATTTCACCAACTGAGCAGCTCACCCTTAAGGGAAACGGGTCTGTGAAAGAAATTTAAAACAAATTTAAGCAGCATATTTAGACCGGCTTCATACATAGAAATTCTTTGTCTTGTGCAACCTCCATCCTACACCACCCCACCTCGCCCATTTCTTTAAATCACTAAATAATCCTATGAGATGTATTTCAGATCCGCTGCTATTGCTCTTAATAGCTATAACATAGATACATGACTGTATTTTGAGCTTGACGTAAAAACTGAGAAACAAAAAAAAAATTCAAACGAATAAAGAACCATGAGGGTCTTTGGATTGTGCTTAGTCTCTGTATTTTTTGGAAATCAGTTACAATTTCTTTACAACTGAGCTCAACTTTACCCGGCACTGCACAGGTTGCACTTTATGCCCTGTCGCCACTGTTTATAACCGACATCGGACTACAGGAAGCACTAATGATTGCCACTGACCTGGTCAACGGCGAGTGATGACACTTGTTCCATATCGTCGCATTCGTTTTGTCCACGTGAGAAATCGGTTTCTTGCAACAGCAGGAACATCAGCACAAGCTCCTGGAATTGGAAAGAAGTGGTTCAACTGTCGTACACAGGCTGCGCGCCACCGACTTTACTGCACCCATTTTCGCCGCACATGTTTTGGCGTCCTACAAGCAACTACACTAATAACAACTAGTCTACACAGCCAGGATTTATGTCGAGTTTTTCTTCAGATTTGATACATGAAATGGGTTGGGCGAAGGAGTGGGCCTAAGTAAAGTTTTTCCGGGGGCAGCGGGGAGGGGGGAACTGGACGAGGTAGTTACGATCCAGTCTGTAGACCTATGCCCCGCATTAGAAATTTGTTGTGCAGGCACTGAAAGTCCAATCAAAGAATGGATACTGTTACTTCGGAGGATAATAACTCCATCCACTGACCAGAAGAGTTGAGTTAAAGACGAGGAGAGGGCCAGGGGTGCAGAACCATGAGTAGCGACATACTCGTTCAAGGGATGCAACACCAAAATTTAAAAAAAAAACCAACTAAATTAACATGTTTATGTCCCTTGAATACAAGCTGGCTATGCTTTTCAATGATGCCACCGGGAAAGGAGTAGAGTTTGTCCTAAAGTTAAAACACGCATACCTACTTACATATACACTCACTCGTCCAAAAAAGCTTCAGCTTTACTTTGTGAGTAATTTTGTCCCTCGTCTCCGGTGTAGGCTACCAGGAAGTGGCAGTTTCCATTTGAGAGCACTTGAGCGAGCAGCTCACTCCTCCCGGCGAACAGGTCAAATGAAACCAAACAATGAAAACAAAACATTAGCCGATATTTTGATTACGTAATGAGTGTCATGACACTTTTACTACGCACTTTTTTTTTTGTGTACAAATACGACAGTGTTCGTGTGACTGGGGGTTATCTCTAACGTCTGTTCTTGTATAATGGGTGCCTGGCTATAGGCAGTGAAAGATACTGTTAGCATGCTAATAATCGATGCCTGTGAAATGGCCGCAGCACTGCCTGCTCAGCATGAGCTGAGGAAGATTTGGAATGACTAGCACTGCTGGGGATAACAAACAAGTGAAGTTGCCTAGGCAGGATCTGCTCGAATATGTGGATATAAACGTCAAGATTATTAGCAGTTATTATAATTGTTACTATGCAATATCAATGAATGTCTCGTCAATTACTCCAGCAGTCGTCCACGCCAAAATCATGTCAAAACTACCTTCAAGTAAATTTGTATCTCAGACATATGTGAAAGCTGGCCAGTGCATAAATAACGAAGGAAGGTAAGAGAGAACTTCCCTGGGATCCCAAGATCAATGTTTACTGAGACATATGGCTTAAAAGTTAGGCAAAACCATATTGTGGCCTTTTCACTGATATAGCAACTGAGTTCTTATGCTTTTATAACATAGAATGGACATTATTATTTTACAATCTTACAATTTCAAGCAGTATTAAAGTACTAGGCCAGTTCTATTTATCATGAAAATATATAAATTTTGCCTAAATAGATGGCCAGCATAAAGTACAAAGATAATTCAGGCCAAAGCAGAGAGTCCCCAATCCACCTGCCACAAAGAGCAGCAGACAACCTTGCATGTCCCATAGATCTGCCCGGACTCTCCAAGAGAAGACTTGACCAGACGAACCTGACGTTAGTACTTTACTAAGCTGTGGAGGACTCTCTTGAACCTGCAGTAGACCATTAATTACACCAACAGAGCTAACTGAAGGCATGATAGGGAACGAAAAGAGGCAGTAAAAAAATGTAGATAAGAGTCTTCCTATATCTCCACGAAAAGACGTTGCTGTCACCGGAGTTCCTGCAACGCGTTTTGGCAATGAACTAGCACAGGAAGCAGAGGAGGCGATGGGCGAACTAGAAATGCCCTTGATGAAGCTGCAAAAGAAGCGGGCAAGACTATTTTACAAAAGAGTGAATGAAATCTACACGTCTCCTAGAATGAATGATTATATCATTCTTTAGGAAAATGCCCCCNCCCAACCGAAAAAAAACGTTTTTTCAGAAAGGCATTTGGATTGTTAAAAATAAATTACATCTAAAATAAACATTGGACTGCAAATTCTGTCACCAGAAGATTGTCTTGTATTTTTTTTAATCAGAATGGCTATCACCCATCTCTCATACCTCTCTAATCCTGAGGTTTAAGAAACTTTTTGGCTACATCAAGTTACTGGCTTGACATAAAAGCTTAATGTATGTACTTTTTATCAACTGAAAAAAACAATTTGATTTCGCGTTATTCTCGTCCGGAAGACAGTTGTTTGAAGTAGTAGGGGATCGCCCCTTGCAATGGGCAAATATTCGGAAAACATCGATATTGAAGAACAATTGTGTGTAATTCACATTTATGCATAAAATGAATATTTTTTTTTTACTGAAATAATTTACCTCTGAATTTTTGCAACATACACTGGATACCAGATGGTCCTATTCACCTTCACCTGATCGATAAATATACATATAATTCATTCATCTGTGTATATTTATTTATTTATTTATTTATTTATCTATCATACTTCTATCTCTAATTTTTAATTAGTAAAATAGAAAGCTGAACCAAAGACTATTCAATCTGGGCTATTCCTCCCCCCCCCTCCCCCCTCACCC
>JAWQUT010000029.1:1009852-1020950 GCA_033807755.1 Ellobium chinense
AGAATGGGACAATGTGCGTGCAGAGATGGTTCTCAAGGCCGATTCTCGACTTAAAAATGTTTGTTGACAGGATAAATTATACAGGAAGAAATGAAGGAAGGAGGGCAAGGAGGAATCTTATGGAGAAGGTGAAGAGGAAGAAGATTATGGAGGGGAAGAGAAACGAAGGACGATAATAATTTGCGGGAGAAGAGGAGAAGATAGCATGGTGGTGGGAGGAGGAGGGGGAGAATTATAGAGAAGAGAAGAAGAAGAAGTAAAAAGATGGTGAAAGGGGGAGAAGTTGTGTTGCCAGGAGGCGCTGAGAAAAAATATGTGTAAATATAAGTATGTGGAAGGGGGGGGGGNGGGGGGGGGTGTAAAATTATGAAGAGGAGGATAATTAGGTGATAGGAGGGAAGGTGAAATCGAGGTGAATACACGAGGGGATGTGTGAGTAAGACGGAGGGTGAGGAAAAGAAGAAAAGGAGGAAGACTGTAAGATAATGGGAGGGAAGAAGAAGATGAGCAGGAAGACAGCAAGATGCTGAGAAAGGAGGAGAGGAGGAGGAAGATAAAAAGAAGGTGAGAGAGAAGGAGAGGAACATCATAAGATGATGGACGAAGACGAGGAAGATTATGAATAGAAGAAGGAGAGGATGGTAAGATGGTGGGATGGTGGGAGGTGGGAAAAGAAGAGGACAGTAGGATGCTGGATGAAGAGTAGGACGATAATGAGGTGATGGAAGAGAAGAGGAAACATCTGAGACGTGTAAGATGGAGAGGTCATTGAGATGGAGGGAGGGCAAATAAGAAGAGGCGGAGGATGAAAGAGAGCTTTATACCGAGGTGGGAGAGAACAAAAAAAAAAAAGGAGAAATAAGTGGAAGAAAAAATAAGTGGAAGAAAAAACAAGGAGAATGCAAGGGCGCAACAGCAGCGGACTGTGGTAAAGGCGAGCCAAGGCAAAATAACATCGAAGCTATGGAGCAACAGTTCTGTAACTGACTGACTGACTAGACTAGACTGATGTCCTTATGCAGTTACAGCGAAGTTGCACACTATAAAAGATGGCATGATGACTGAAACTGAAAGGGTGAGCTGGGGATGGGGAGAATGCAGTGGGCTGGATGGGATAGGGGGAGGTGCATGGGTGAAACGAATGGCGCGGTATAGGTATGAGGGACAAGGGGCAGGATGGAAGGAGATGGGATGGGCTGGCATGGCATGGAATGGTGGGATGGGTGGATGAGATGGAACGGAATGGGGTGGGATGGAAGTGGATGGGACAAGTGTGGTATGAAATCGACTGGCGTCGCTTAGATTGGGAAGGGATGGGATGGGTTCGGATGGGATGGAATGGGATGGGATGGGATGGAAAGAGACTGGATAAGGCAGGACCCGGACGGTAGGGGATTGGGTGATGGGGGTATGTAATGCACTGGTGAGCGGAGAGATAGGATGAGATGGGATAGGATAGGATAGGATGGGATGGGTGGGGGTGGATGGGATTTGACTAGATGGGTGATGGATAAGATGGGAATGCCTGGAATGGAAATGGTTGTCCCAAAATGGTGAGGAGGATGGATGGAGTGGGACGGGGTGGAGAAGGACAGGAGGAAATGGAACGTTAAGGAGGCTGGATGGGTTGAACGGGATCTGGTGATAAAGTGGCATACGGTGGATAAGATAGGATAAAGTAAGGTAGGGTAAGGTAGGGTAGGGCGGGTTGGTAGGGTATAATAGGGTAGGATAGTGTAGGGTAGGGTAGGGTAGATTAGGATAATTCAGGGTAGGGTAAGGTAGATTAGGATAATGTAGGGTAGGGTAGGGTAAGGTAGGATAATGTAGGGTAGGGTAGGGTAAGGTAGGATAATGTAGGGAGGGTAGGATGGTGGGATATGGTAGGGTGATAGGGTAGGGTGATAGGGTAGGGTAAGGTAGGATACTGTACGGTAGGGAAGGGTTGGGTAGGGTACTGTAGAATAAGGTAGAACTGGGTGGTAGGGTATGGAAGGGAAAGGGTAGGGCAGGGTGGTAGAGTATGGCAGGAAAAGGGTAGGGTAGGGTGGTAGGGTATGGTAGGGAAAGTGTGGGGTAGGGTGGTAGGGTGTGGTAGGAAAAGGGTAGGATAGGGTGGTAGGGTAAGATATGAAACGGATAGGATGGACTGAGCAGGTCGAAAAGTGGTACTGACATACTCTCTGCTCCTGACCAATATAGCAGCCTATCTACCCATCGCAAACACCCGGACTCCAGCAAGAGCGAGTGAACAGCCAGCCCACCAAGCCCATACTACCCTTATGGGCGGTATCCTGCCAGGTCTTCCCCACCTCGCCGTGCGAGGACCCAGGATACAGCAGGCTGGACAAGACCTGGAACACTCTCGAGAAGATCTTGCAGTTTGCACTCCGTGCAATACTGACGACAAGCTTCAAGTATAAGTGATCAGATTGGTGACTGCGAAAGGAAATGGCTCAGCTCTACTTTGATACCTAGCACCTGATCTCATGTGTCTTAACGAAGTCCACAGCAAAAACAACCGAGCTGGGCTATAGCAGTGAGACGTAAAGATATCCTCTTTATTCCTATTAATCGTCCACAACAGAAGTGCTAGCACAGAGGTAATTAAGCAGCACTTGTGCGGTTCAGCTAGTATTTTGGTGTGGTCCGTTCTTGGGAATAAAGAGGGTGCCTTCGCAGTTACAGTGAAGTATAGAGCAGCTCTGTGGGCCATGGTCCTAACCTCCCCCTTAGACTACATTTGTGATTATGCATAGTGTATTATACGTATTATACAATCAAGGGTGCACGCTTGAGCAGCCTATTTATGATCTTCTCAGACACGATTGATTCTGACAACAAAGCCGTAAAATCATGCTGTACGTCCTCCTGCATCGAAATACACTGAAACGCCTGTCTACAATAAACGTCTTACTGCCATTAAAAGGTTTACAGGGGCAGGCGTTTAAGGTAAAAAATATATAATTCGATAAAAGAAATAATGAGAGCATATTCGGGTATACATCTTTCACGTGATAATATCCGCAAATCGCATTAATTCTTTATGATATAAAGACACAGTAAATCCATAAATATTTGCATTGATATCTTATATCGATTACGCATTGTTTTCAGAAAGACCTTCTGAGAGATTAGTGCTATAAGACGTGGTGGATATTGAAGCTTTCTTGAACGGATTATGAATCTCTGCAAATTCTAGGGTATGTTGTTCCAGTATATCACTGTCTAATTAGGCTATGTTTCACTATATAGCCATAACTAAAAAAAAAAAAAAACAAAAACAAAAAAAAAACAAAAACAAAAAAAAAACAGAACCTACGGCTTCATTCCATTAGCAGTGCTAAGAAGGATTTTCTGTCCATAAATCTTGTTCTCTTATCAGTCCGTAACAAACAGGATGTTTCTAACTCATCTTTGAGTACAGCCACATCTCCGACTCCACGAAAATGGGACCTGCAGTGTTTTGCCAGTTGGGGTGCTAGAGAAGATCTCTGCCTGCAATCTCGCTGTATTGCGGACCACAAAACACTAAAAATGTATCATGAACTGGCAATGCTCTATTTATTTTGGACAGTACAGATGAGCCCTGGACCTCCTCAGCTTGTAAAGATGTAATGTTTGACAGACTAGTTGAGATTTGCAGTCACTGCTGCAGTAAGAGCAGACCTTGCAGAAAGACTGTGATGAGCAATCTGCAGGTCGATTTCTGCCACTTTGGGCAATGCTCTATATATCGTTCAAGTGCACCACTTTTCTCATATTCCAGCTGTCTGGCCCTCGCTAAACAGCGCAGAGTACGGATGGTTGGATATATCGTGCACTGATCAACACGGTTGCAAAGTTTATTTCATTCTGAGCTTTCATACATGTGCTTCATTTGATGAGCTTGCTGACCATTCAAGCGGGCATACATGTATGTCTTTTTGTGCCAGTACCCTGAGCAACACCACAGAGTAGGAGGAACCTCATCAAAAACATGCTGCAGGGGAGATATTGGGTATTAGTGAGAACAAAAATTCCGCAGCAGCCACGTCAGTTATTTGGAATGGCCCAATACTGATAATTCTTCTATAACTGCGAACATTAGTGCTAATTCCGCTTTCATTCAATTATCTGAAAGCAGAAAATATCGTAGGATTTACATCTCTGACGCCGGTGTTAATGTGACTGTACTTCTGAGTTTATACCACTGTTCAACATATTGATTTTATACAACTATGAAATATTTGTATACCTCAGCGACCAAACCTTCATCTAGTGGCACAGGGTATAATGTACAAATTTGTATTTTTGCACTCTCTTTCAGGAGTATCATGTAGCGTGTTACACTTATACGCGTGGTTGTAAGCCAGAGTCCCTCATCAAAGAAAAAGTTTAGATACAATACGACTTATTATTTCTACCTGCATCTAAGTCAAATAACGGATATTATCTCGGGTGCAATTGATGGTCCCCAAAATCAGCTTTAACTGCTCTCAGAACTTTCGTTACCGGTCCTTTCGATGCACGTGAACATCTAACACTTTGTAATTATCTGCCTACTTCTTTGTTGTCGCAACCACTACTTTTAGAAGCCAGATCTGCTCTTTAGCCATTGCCAACCTGCTACCAGATTGACCAATACTATGTATCTTTTTTTTTTTCAATTAATATTTGTTTTTCTTCAGTACGTACGGTCTCATCCGTTAGTATACATTCTACAAGTCATTAAAGGCGACCGACATCAGACACCTGAGATCATGCAAAAATGTCTGAGAACCTGCGTCTGCACCTGGCCATTTACTAAGTATTCACCCCACTAACAACCTAGTTGTTTGCCCAACGCCCATACTCGTAGTTTCTAGGGATGATGTTTGAAATGGAGAAAAGGGACAGCATCATTGCGTCCCCTCATGGCTCCTCCTTCGTATCTATATTCCAATTTGCTATAACACTGACTGTTGGACTCCTGTTATCGAAATGAGGACCTTTGTGAAAACAGGTAATACCAGAAAATTATTATAAGCAATATTTAAAAAATAACAACAAAAGAGCAGATACTTCATATGAGCTGCTTCTTATCAGTTTTCAGTTTTCAGGTTTGCTTTTATAACCTTCCGCGGCTTTTGAAACAAGACAAATTATAAAGATTGTAAATGACCACACTAAACTTAAGAAAACAGTATGTTTTTCACAGTAATTATATGAGACCGATACAAATGAAGTACAATAAATCAACTGAAGCCTACACGTGCGCAAAATACCCACATCAGTGTATCGAATTCCCGTCCTTCGGAACAGATATAAAGTCAGAAAAACCCTGTCGCAGGCACCAACCTAATAACTTTCATTTGAAGCGTGTCATCAGCATTGTATCGAGCACAAACACCCAAGACCACCTGGAGACTGTTCCAGGCCTGATCCAGTTACCTGCTGAGTCCTAGACCTTCACACGTCGAAGTGAGGAAGATCTGGCAGGGTGCCACCCTCATGGGCAGCCATGGGTTGATGACCGGCGTGTCCCTCCTCTTCTGAAGTTCCGTGTTTGCCTCTGGTAGATCTAGGCCTGCTCCTGTTTCCAGTCTGAGCCTGAAAAGTGTTAGACCATATCTCTGCCCATCATGACTATCCTTCTCGCCTGTAGTCTGTCGAAGGATGGCTGTAGTCTGGCTCTGTGTTAGCGTAACTTAAACGTCAAGAACACACGGTTAGGTTTGGGTTAAAGTAATATACAGGATGGGCAGCTGCCAGCGGTAAAATTTTCGGAAACCAAGATAAACATAAGAGTTTTTTGTTCAATGTGAAATGTGAAAACATTTATTCCAATTTGTTTTCTTATACAAATGTCCTGTCTGTTTCTCAGATATGATTTGGGTTGCCCGAAAATTTTCGACACCCTGCATTCCTGTACGTAACATAAATGCAAGCGGAAAAAACGGGATATTGTCCGGGTTGACACATGACGTCATATTCCACCCACTGATATTTTAAGAAGAACCCACAACTAGTTCAACTATTCTTTTGGCAAGAGGAAAATAATGTACTCATAATATTTTTAACTGCCTTGAGTTGTTTTTTTTTTAAATTTTACTTTTCCTATCAGTTTTGATATTGCCATGTGATCCGATAGCACAAAAATATTAACAAAATTATACCAAAATATACACATGATTTATTTCGTGGAATGCGACCTCATACGTCAAAACGGAAGATAGTTACAGTGTTTTCTTCAGATCGTACGCTTCGCCTATCAAATTTAAAAAAGAAAACCCTCTTTTTTCCCCTATCCCTTCTCACCCCGCACGCCCCCCCCNCACGCCCCCCCCCCTCCCCCTTTCAAAAATAAAAATATTGAACGCACACCACTCAACTCCTCCGTTCCTGCATTCCAAACTTTGCATTACTTGAGAAAGACGTAAAATTCCTCGAAAAATTTACAAATTATCCCTCAAAATTATGGCAATGGGCTGATGTTTCCCTCAACAGATATCACCTGGAGAAAACACTGTAGTTATTTTTGGGATAATGTTACAGATACATGTTTAGATGAAAGGTATGTAAGCGAAGTGGAAAACAGTTTTAATAATAACAGTGCTGCTAACTGATGTTAGGCCAATGCCAAAAAACAAAAACAAAAAATAAGGAAAGGGTGGATTCTATTAGTTTAAGTTTTTTTAACGTGAAGAATACGGTAAGGATTGAATTCTATTAAAAGTTGCGTAAATGCTAACATAACAAAGTTAGGTTTTGTCAGGCTATGTAATCATGAAAAAGATAATGAAAACAAAAATGAAAGTAACAGTGCAGGCATGAAGAACAGGGTGTTTGTTTATAATAATGAAAAATATGTCAATGTAGGGAACGGAAGAAAGTTCTCAGAAAGTGACTCAAAAAAAAATTGTTGCTGTAGTTGATGTTGTTGTTGTTGTTGTTGTTGTTGTTGTTGTTGTTGTTGTTGTTGTTGTTGATGATGATGATGTTGCAGTTGCAGTTGCAGTTGCAGTTAATGCCGCTGCTGTTGCTGCTGCTGCTGCTGTTGTCGTGATGGTCGTGGTTTATTTCTCGTGCGCGTCAAGCAGTCCCATTTTGTACTTGAAATCATCTAAATGAAATGTTCATGTGTTGTGGGGCTGAGGTGTGAGGCTGCAAAGACAGGCACGGTGGCTATGGAAGATAAGTGTTTCCTCCTCTCTTCCTTAGGTAATGATGTTGAAATGATCCTTCTAGTTAGACGCCATGCCCCAAGCCGCCATCTAGTCCTTCTTGAGGAGATGCACATGAGCGCCCAGTCTGCAGTGACCAGTCTAACTCTGAAAGAGCTTAATGATATGGTCAGAAGCTTGAGTTTGTTTTTGGAGCCATTAGGAAGTGCTTGGGTTGGACGACATTCAATGTCGGTTGTAGCTTCTTCTGTAGACCCATCAGTGCAGACATGGATCACTGATGACAGCTGGTAGTGGTCAGCCGTCTTCAAAACTTGACTCGTCAAAACGTGTTGGTCTGCAGCCTTGAAGAACTGCGGTCATAAAGAAGAGATCTAATGAATAGGCGATCAAGTGGGTCAGTCGGCTGCTGTGGATTTCTTTCTTCCACAAATTGATAGACACTTCCCGGATTGGCAACTGCATCCATTAGTAATACACGCTTTCTTTTTTAAGGTTGCTGCTATGCATCAGTATCACAGCAGCATGGGTGGTCTGGTGGTAGTCTTGTGGCAGTTGCTGTGTACTTCTTAACTGAGAACGCAGCCTTGTTTCTGAAGATGGAGAGATGTTAGTCGCTGGCGGGAATTTTCAGCAGAGTGACACGTCAGTTACTCTGTGTTCCGAAAAGCGCTGACTTAACAAAGTCAGTTTCAATTTGTTTTTAAAGAATAAACTGACCTTTTTTTTTTTTGAAAACAACCAAAATTAATTCCTGTACAGTCAAAAGCTTTTCAGAAATTGGTTTTAACTAATGTGCATTCAGTTAGAACCTGCTCTGGCATCATTCTCGCATGTAGCTGTTCGAATTAATTTCAACCCTTCGTCAATAAAACAGGAAGCGCAGTTCTGTATTTTGTACAATATTTTTCTGAAAGTGCATACATCATCTGTAAGGTAAGGTTAGAGTCTCTGCAGTTTTGTACTGTTCCAGGCAGAGGTTGTAATTGGTTGACTTGTTTGCACTCAGATGGTGCTCACAGGGCCTTTCAGCAGGTTCAGTCGCTTTATTTGGAGTACATGTCCAAATGTTTTGCTGTACTTCATCCCAGAAACGCAGCGATCAAGTTGAACTCGTGGATACGTTGGTAAATCCTTCTATTGAACATTTCCATCCTATTTCAACAGTAGTGCCAGCTTCGCATCTTAAGACTTCAGTTTTTTATTTTCAGTTTGACTTCCAACTTCCAAACATTGCTATATGTGGAGATGGTGGCTAGAATTCTACTGAGAGAACAGATGTCGGGGTTCAAGTAAGGTGTGTCCCGCTGGTCCAACTGACATCATCTGCGAAGAGGGTATTGTTGGGCTGGGTAATATGTGGCACTTCAATGAAAGAGGACAAAGATTTGTAGAACTGCTATTCTTGATGAATTTCGTGAGGCGTAACCTCAGAGAGGCCAGTGGGTGTTGAATCCTCCATGAATAATAGTATGCTTGTGATTTGTAAAGCTCAACAGGTTCAGTAGTTGGTAGGAGGTACGAATCGTTCTAGAGGCGGATCTTTATGTTATTCCATTACATGTAGAAAATCTGGATATCTGTCTCGTCATTGGCAGAGGAGATGTTTTACTTCAGCTTCCTTGTCATTTCTGATGATCTTGTACATTTACAACGGTGGGGAGTAAACCTAGACGTGTAGATTCCCCTCTAGCATCAGAGTCTGTTGGGGCAGTGCGATGTGGGTGATGCCACAATGTTCTCTCCAGATCGTGCGAT
This sequence comes from Ellobium chinense, assembly GCA_033807755.1. Classification (NCBI taxonomy): domain Eukaryota; kingdom Metazoa; phylum Mollusca; class Gastropoda; order Ellobiida; family Ellobiidae; genus Ellobium; species Ellobium chinense. The sequence goes on from JAWQUT010000029.1 coordinate 1,018,756, forward strand.
TCGCCTCTGAACTTTCAAAATTCTCCACCCCCCTTAAAAATTCCCCCAATCTTCTATTCTTTCTGTACTCTAATGTTTGCATTACTTGCTAAAACCGAAAATCCCTTTAAAAATTTACAAAGACCCCCTTGAAATTTATGATGGGAAGAATGTCTCTCCCAATTAATATGACTGGCTCCGTCTACAAGGAGCTTTAATAAATTCCAGTGCTTATGTTGAATGCAAATAACGTTAAGCTGAAGATTATTCAATTTTGATCGTTGTTTTATTGACTGACTTTTCCCCCAGGCGACCGCAGTGCCACAGAACTTGGCGTAAGGCTTGAGAAACGAGGCGACATCTGAGCTCGAAAGGAAGTTATGTGAATATGAGCTGCATCAGCGTGATGTAAATACAGAGGTGCTCTTGCTTGGCTGCGCAATCCCAAATAGTCCACAACTTAAGATGGTATTAAATTCAGCAGTGGAATGGTCCGGTTGGGAGTCTGAAATGTGGAGGTCTAGAGATTTCGGAAGATTGTAGTCACTCTGCATCCAGAAATAAGACACTCGAGTTGTCCCCGAAAAGCTTACCTCATATTCAGCAATCTCCGCTGGCCCTTGACTGATCGAGACTGATAATGTTTATTCAACATCCGATAAAAGAGCGGAGGACTGCGATAGTAAGATCATCGCTTGGTTGTCTAAGTGTGTCTGTCTCGTCATGCTGAAGACCCAACAGTTGATCTGCCGTCACCTTAAGAGTTGACCTCTTTCTTGAATCACTTGCACGTTTGCAAAGTTTGCTGAAAGCAGGTATCCACGTCAAAATCATCTGTCAGAGCCGGAAGTGTAACAGTGATTTCCTCAGCAGCAGGTATTGCGATGGTGCGTCTCTTTGGATACTCCTCGAGGTTGATCTATATCTCTCTTAAAAACATGGCGGTTGTACCAAGTTACACGTCCGGCGAAGGCAGTGGGAACGCTGCTAAACTGAGGCACTTGGGTCGGCACTCTATAGCCAGAATGTAGACTTGTATAGAGCGTTGTTAGTTTACAGTTAAGTAACTGTGATATTTGTTTTCTATATATTCACACATTATACTAACCATGGGTCCTGTTTCACAGACCGTCTCAAAACGATTTAACATCAAGAAATCTTAAAACCATTCTTATTTCTTTGTATAAGCTGAATGCTACAAAATGTCACCAGATTAAGTTAGTATTTTCCCCATTGTGCAAATACATTTGAGAACTTGTAGTAGCTCTGCCGTGACGAAGTGAAACCCAGCCAAAAAATTGTTTAATAAAACCAGATTTTTTATATCTCTGAACCTTTGGTATATTAATAAAGTGTTACGTTTTGTCAAAACACCTTAAGATTTTTAACCCAAAAAGACCAAAGGGAAAAACGTCTATTGTACAGAACATTTTTCTGCACCCATTCATTATCTGAATTTCCTGAGATTTACCATGGCACAGTAGAGCTGCAAAGTTAAGAACGTTAGAATTTACGTTTCTCTGAAGCTCTAATATAAACAAAAAAATATAAAAGATGAAATGTAAGACAAAATGTTAATGCTACATACTGTGTTATAAAACATGAAATACAAATACAAACACAAGAAAAACAATAAACAAGAAGCCAGCTACATAAAAATCCTTCCTTTCTTCCTTCTTATTGCGTATCTGTATGTCCGACTGCTTGTCTGTGCCTGTTTTACATGATATTGAAAGTCGCAGCTTCCAAATTAGTGGACATTGAAAGAGGAGAGAGACAACGAGTGAGAAATGAGTAAAATTTTGAGAAAGTAACAGAAATAAAAAGTTGCGCGGGAAAGAGATGTGTTTGAGAAAGTAGCAAAAATAGGGCGACTACGAGAGACAGGTAGCAAGAGTCAGAGAAAGTGACAGAAAAAAACTTTGAAGGAGATGATAAAAGCTGACAAAGTGACAGAATAAAGTGGCTATGAGAGGGAGGAAGGGAAGAGTACAAACATTTGTACAAAAAAAATTAAAATGACAGAGAAAAAAATGAGAAAATGGCAGAAATAACGAAACCATGACGGAGACAAAAACTGAGAAAATAAAAGGTCTGAGGCGTAAAGATCGTAACATGACAAAGATCAAAAGAGAGGAGCACAGAGTATGAGAATACAATAGATAAGCTAATACGAGAGAGAGAGAGAGAGAGAGAGAGAGAGAGAGAGAGAGAGA
>JAWQUT010000029.1:1021979-1034880 GCA_033807755.1 Ellobium chinense
GGGGGGAAAGGGGTGTTTTCTGGGAATGACTTTCTACAAGCCTAAAGATAACCTTTTATTAACCTTAATTTTTTAGTTGGCATACAAGAATTATCAGACAGGTGTTGAAATACATCAAGATGTACTTAAGGATGCCAAGGAAACGCCGCCATCTTGAAATGTTAAATACGATAAAAGGCTGTCTTCAAAATGTATCTAGTCCGCAAACTTTTGCTGAAAAGTCTGAAAATTTGCACAAAGGCATTTCAATTAAATGCCACTTATCGGATTTTGGAAAAATGGATTAGTTTTTCCCTGAATATTTGAAAATGATGTAAAGCAGTAATGTATGTATTGTGTGTGTGTGTGTGTGCTTTTGTTGTTTTTTTTTCGCCCTAAAAATATTGTTTATCTCAAAAACTACAAAACGCATGAAATATATATTATATGCCAGGCCTCAGTGAACGCTCCAATGATGTTACATGCAAAATTTCATTCCAATCGCTTGAGAATTAAAAATCAGATTTTAATAGCTGAAAATGAAATTTTGAGAAAATAGCATTTGAAGGTGTTTTGTTTCTTTCGGTTAAAGCTGGAGAAGCTTTCACAGGTATCCTCACTTCACAATGTTCTTGCCTATTATGCAGGCCTCCTTTCCCAGCTTAATTATCTGTTATGGTCATTACTTGGGCTTCTGCACGCATATTTTTCGACACATTTCTCTAACTTTAATGACATAAGGTATCGATTACCCAAGTGAAAAATAACCCAATCTAATCTATTGCTATAATTATGATGTAAACATGTACACGGATTTGTTCCCCAAGCTCCTGTTATATAATATTTAGCATTTGTTTTCACATATTTTAGGTATAAAGACCAACGAATACCGCACCATTTATACCACTGTAAATCAGTACCACTTTGAGAACATATTAAAATTATTTGCATTTTAGGACATAAAGAACACATCCGATTTTTCTTAACTTCTGATAATACGTTGTTCCATAAAGTTTCTACTACCGGAAACCAGAAACAACACATCTTTAGCAATTAATGCGAGCTTCGCATTACAGCAGATAACCGACCGACAGGAGCAACCCAGGCAAGAATTTTATTGCGACACTTGTGTTTGAAAAAGTGATCAGGACGAGATAACTCAAATTTGGTTACAAATATTTGTTCATGTAGAGAAATGGCTAAACGTTCCCCTCTGAAAAAGACAGAACATCTCAAAATCGACATTTTCAAAGACAACTAGAATTTCAGATTGCCTCTCTTAACAAGTTGTTGTTTTTTTTATAAACAGCAGCGTCTTCAGCAAGGATCGCAGTATCTTATCCAAGCTCTTTCTGAAGTAAATGGATGGCTGAGTAACCGAAAATCTGGATTTAGAATCGTTGCTTTAATTGGTTACGTAAGTGGGTTACTTTATTTCGTTAATAGTGCATGATATGCCTCTGGGGACTACGTAATCAAATTATCCACCTAAACATACAAAATGCAATAAGTCCACGATACTTACATCTCCTAGGTTTCTGCTCATGATGTTTCATTTTTTTTTTATTTCTGCCGAATTAATTTTACCATTTATATATTTTTCACATACATGATACGTTTGTGTTTCCTTAATCTTGGAACACATGTCTAAAGGCAACGTATACAGGGCTTTAGCAACCGATAAAAATCAGTTTTACAGATAAAAATTAGTTTATCTGTATTCATCTTGGACTAAATGTGTATTTGGAGATCAGGTCAGAGAGTTATCGTATTGTAGCTACATGCGGTCTAGTGCGGAGAGAATATGTCTTTTTAAAACGCTTCCTTCATGGCCGTATCTAGCACCTGTAACTAAGTTGGATACAGAGAAAAGAATTGGAGAGACAAATAGGGAGAGACAGGGAAATGGAGAGAAAGAAAGAGGGAGAATGAGGAAAAGAGAGAATGCATTTCATAACAAACGAAGGAATATATTTATTGATTTTTGTATATTTAATTTTTTAAGGGGGTGGGGATGGGGTGGAGGAGATAAGTGGTGGAGGCTCAAATGAAAAGGACTAAACACCAATAATGTTTAATTATATAGAACAAAAAAAAAAACAATNACATACTATTTTTTTACCACACTGCCATTCATGTGATTCCATGAAGGCAGCCCGAGGAAGTTTTTTTTCTCTTTTTTTTTTTTTTGTGGGAGGTGGATGCTTTACAAAGTCTTGCTGAATTTTTCTCTTTAGACTGATATAAACAAGTATGATACCATATTCACTGCAAAGACTTTGGACTGTCTAATAAATTTGTTTTGCCTAAAATTCCCCTTAAAAATCAACAAGTCATGATATAATTTTCAGTACATTTCAGCTGGAAATGGCCCCATATTGCTCCTTGCATTAATAGTGCTGAAAATGAGGAGATATTAATAAACTGTCCACTGCAGATCCGCCATGTTGCACTGGAGTATAAGTTCACTGTAAGCCTGCTGAAAGAAGTATTAGAAAAATTCAAAACAGAAAAGAAAAGCGGATAAGAGTGAGAAAGAGATGTGGACACTTATCTGCAATGAGCTGCTGGAGTGCCGAACTGCTGGAGTGCCAGACTGCTGACGTCAATTGTGTTGATGCGTTTGAGTAGCTCTAGCATAGGTCGAGGGAAGTCTGATCTTGATCTAAAGGTTGGCCTCGTCCCAGCTGAGAAGGCAGACTGGATCCTATCACTACAGGCGCATGCCAAGACTAGTCATCTCTGTGCAGCGGTCTTGTAGGCAGTGAGCGATACCGACAGTCTTGGTTGCTTGACGCTGATTCCCATAAATGAGATGATGATGGCGATGGAAACACTGCAGACGGAGAAAAAAATATGACGTGCTACAAGCTTTCAATATGAAGCATCAAATAACGAAAAAATCGGTAGATGAAGCTGTATCAAGACTAGACTAGATATGAAGTGGCTGTCGAAAGACGAGAGTGAACATTTTACCCAAGACGCAGGGAGGCAAATGGGGACCAAACATGAGGAACCGATCATACTATGGAACATCAAAAGCTGCAAGGTGTAACCTACCTGCGCTGAAATTGCTGTTGGTGTCACTTCTGCAGAAAAATGGTTTGGCAGTCTCGGGTGCTGATGTTAATGATGTTGATTTGCTTGAAATGGAGTCGGTCCTGTTTTAACACCATATTTGCCGTTATTGATGTCTAAATCTTTCAAAGTTTGCTAAAACAGTACACAAGTTGACATGGCAGTCATCTTCCACGCAAGTCTGTCGTGAAATACAGTGCTCGCTGGGATACACCTGAATATTCACGTGATCCTCCGTCTCTGTGCTTTGCTATGGCTGGACAATACTCGTGCGGGTTCGACTACTTGTAAGGTAATCGTAAGACGAGTTGTTTTCGAATGTTGTGAATTTGCACGTCTTAAGCATAAAGGGAACATGAGAGTGAAAATTTATTATTTAGAGCAACTTCAAAGTAAAGTTATATGAAGAAAAATTAAAAGGATTTTGAAATCACTGGAAATCTTATTTGCACATTTTTGTACCATCTTAGAAACTGCTACATTGTCAATCGTTCCCAGAAATCTCTATTGGGAACACAGTGTAGTTATGTTGATGTATACTTAAAATCTCCGAAACTCTAAAGTTGAAAAGTTACATTTGGCGTATTTAGCAAAGCAATTCCAACAGAGAACTATGTAGTATTCTTATCTTCGTTGTACAATATCTGTTCGAAGTTTGATATTTTTATCTGTCGACTTAGCATTCAAAACAAAACGAGTGTTTAAAACAACAGAAGTAAAATATCTAACAAGAGAAGTACAAATTATGTCTCAACTGCCCCAATCTTCTATAAGTATTCATAGTAATCGAATAGTCACCAGAGCTTCGCCTCGTCCTGATTATCACCAACCGCTCTGTTAGCCTATCAGCGTTTCCACGTGAACTGTAGTCAGCAAAGTGTAGACAACTCAACTTTATTGACCATCTTTTCTGAGCACAGTGAATTAACACAGTCCCGTGACCCGGTTTTTAAGTCAGAACGGCAAACCAAGACAGACAGACCAACTGATGTCAGATGTGATTGTAATGTTTATAAATGGAAATGAACACTAAACACGGGGCCGTAACTATCTCCTTCGCATCTCATCCCCAGAAGACTGTCATTTAGAGGCCCCTTTTCCCGCCCCCATTTTCATGTATTAAGCCTTAAGAAAACAACAAAGGTTCTAGCTCATTATTCATTAATAATTTTACGAGTGACCAAACATATCTAAGGGCGGCTGCAAGAATAATGTTGGGGATGGGGTNATCTTTCTCCCCTGCTCATCTCTCCTCTTCTTTTCTCTTCTCCTCTTTGGGGCCCTTTGACTCTCAGGCCCTCCCCTCTCAATGGGGGGCAGCGGGTGTACTAGTTACGGTACAAGTTTCCAATGATTATTTCACTATGTATGCTGGGCAAGTTGTCATATTAACAAGCGGTTTGCGTTATTTAACATTTACAAATACTGCTCAGGATGTAGTATGCACCCCGTCAACACCCAGGTTAATAGTGAACACTTTTCACTTCAAATTTTGTATTTCAAAGCTTTTAACACCGTGAGTTATGGATGGTGTGTTCGGAGTTAGTTTAGATGCACTCTTATCTAACATTGGCTGGACACTCGACTGTAGTATATACTACACATACATGAGAGAAATCGAGCATGGATTACAAAAATCATAAAATATCTTTTTGCACTCGATAGTACAAATGTGGAAATAAGATTTCCAATGATTTCAAAATCCTTTAAATTTTCCCTCATATAACTTTATTTTGAAATTGCCCTAATTCAATAAATTTTCACTCTCATGTTCCCTTTATGCTTAAAATTCATAATATTCGAAAACAACTCGAGTCTTACGATTACCTTACATGTAGTCGAACTCGCACAAGTATTGCCCAGCCATAGCAAAGCTCAGAGACGGAGGATCACGTGAATTCAGGTGTAGGCTATCCCAGCAAGCACTGCATTTCACGAAAGACTTACGTGGAAGATGACCGCCATGTCAACTTGTGTACTGTTTTAGCAAACTCTGAAAGATTTAGACATCAATAATGGCAAATGTCTTGTTAAAATGGGATCGACTCTATTTCAAGCAAATTAGCATCATTAACATCACCACCCGAGATTGGCAATGTCTCAGAGGCAATACGTTTTTCTGCAGAAGCGACACCAACAGCGCAGGTAGGCTACACCTTGCAGTTTTTGATGTTCCATAGTAAGATCGATTGCTCATGTTTGGTCCACATTTGCCTCCCCTCGTCTAAGGTAAAATGGGGAGGAATTCCATATGTGTGCCANACTGAACCAAAACGAAGTAAAAAAATAAGGCACAGTAGCGAGACAGACATTTTTTACTCTTATTTTGCACAGCGGCATCAAGCCTAACGCCCCCAGGCCCACAGACGTTCAAGCTCGGTCCTCCGCTAAATTTTGTAAAACTAACAAAAAACTGCGTGAAAGTGTTGGGCGATCTCATACGGCCGGGCCTGGAGACAGGGCAAGCAAGATACAGTACCAGGAGGCCCCTGGAAAATTGTTTCAGGCCAATGGCTTGACAAGGTTAAGTCAATCTTAAAAGAAACATGAAAGTCTTTTTTAGAACAATTTGATGACATAGATCTAATCGGGAAAAGCTGCAAATTTACCATCGGTTTGAGTTTGATACCAAACGCCATACTGTTGTGATGGGTAGAAAGTTTTTATAAATTACTGACTTTGCATCAATCACTCGCAGCCCCCTCTCCCTCCTATTTCTCTCTCTCTCTCTCTCTCTCTCTCTCTCTCTCTCTCTCATTTTCGGTGTGCGTATGTGTCTTTTTGTGTCTGTCTGTTTGTTTGTCTGTGTATATCTGTTTGCAATTGTGTGTATGAAAGTGTCTGGTGGAGATAAAGTAGGGATTGGACAGACAGACAGATATTCAGACAGAAATATAGAAGTTATTGTTTTTTTAAACAGTTTTCTCAACCTAAGCGTCCCCGCTACCTCACAACCAATGAAGATAACGGGAAGTAGACCTATTGCACTGCTGTTACCTAGGCTAATTGCCTTTGCGTGCAGGCCTTGAAGCGGCGGGAAAATTGTTATAGAGTTTGGCAGCCACATATGTGTGCAAAGGTCAAATTAAAATTTGTTTTTCAAGCGCACATTCAGGCAAGGCCTTAATTAAACAGGGCTTTAACGTGTGTGAGGCCTTAACGGAAGACTGATAACGCGCTTTGACTTGAAACATCGGTGCGAATGCCCTCCCGTCGTATAGACTTTTAGGCCAGCTGTTCTCCACACAAGTATGGTGCACCGTTTTGTCACAAAACCACGGGATCATGTTCTCCCGGGTTCAATATACTATAGAATATAATGGTCTTCTTTCAGCTTTCAATGGCGTTGAAATGTTTTCGAAGTTTCAAAATAAAGAATATAACAAATGCCTCAGACCTGTCTTGACCGCCCTGAGTTTCACAATAAATAATACGTATCAGGTCTTTTATATTTTTTGCAGATCTGCATTATTTGTCGGCAAGAATTCAGTAATTTCAATCCAGCAGTAACACTTACAGACAAAGGTTGCAACAGCATAAATACCGTCAGCAAGACATTAGGTGATGACATACTGGCAACAACTGGCCAGAGCATACATAAAAAATGCCGACAGGACTACACGAACAAAAAAAAACTCAGCTGTAAACTGAAGCGAAAGGCAGGAACTTCCACAGCAGAAGAATGCATTACTACAAAGAAGAAATTAAGATCAAGCGACACATTTGATCACATGAAGCAGTGCGTGTTTTGTGGGAAACCTGAATACACATCACAAAAAAAAGTATTGGAAGCATTAAAGACAGTGATGACAGAAAATCGGTTTCAGAAGACTGTCTTGGCAGTCTGCAAAGATAGAAATGACGAATGGAGCCTCAAAGTAAAGGGACGAATTGAAGCAATCGGAGATTGTGCTGCATCTGAATGTAAATATCATAATATTTGCCACAGCACTTTCTTTCATTACAAGAACAAACCCTTGCGCTACTCTAGCAAGTTCTCCCCACGAAAAGCAACATGCCCAAGACAGGACAACGCTCTAAAAGAAAAAGCATTTGAATATCTAGTAGAAAAAATTCAAAATCACACCTACGACCTGCTGACAATCCAGGATTGCAGATCAATAATGAGGGACGAACTGAAGGGCACTGACATTGAACCATACAGCACCTGGCACATAAGAAATAAACTCAGACAACGTTTTAGGGGCAAACTAATATTTGCCGACGTCAATGGCGTGTCAGGCGTAATAACATTGTCTGAAACAGCATCCGAAATACTAACTACACTCCACAATGAGCAAAAAAACAGACCAAGTGAAGAACAAGAAAAGCAGTATATTGTTCAAGCAGCCACTAAATTGATACAACTCGAATTAAAAGCATTTCATACTCCACTTGACATGTACCCAAATCTTCAAGACATAGAGAATGTATTAGGACAAAGAGCTATGATACCCCCACTTCTCAACATCTTTTTGGAAGAACTTATGGATCAAAAGAACACGGATGTCAAGATTGCGGCATTAGGTCAATCCCTGATTCAAGCCGCACGACCAAGGAGTGTGATGATGCCCTTACAAGTCGCTCTCGGCATTTCTGTTTTCCGACAAAGTGGTTCAAAGTCACTCATTAAACTTTTACACAACCTAGGCTTCTGTATTTCATACCCAGAAGTCTGCAGATTTCAGGAAAACGCCGCACTGTCACACGGCAACTCACTTGTCCTACAAAGTAGCATTAGTGAAGGTCAACTCCAGTTCATAGGAGACAACGTGGATTACAACTTGAGAACTTTAACAGGTGATGGGACTTTCCATGGAATGGGAATCATGGCGGTGCTAACACCACAGAGAGCCAGAGATCTCTCCATTCCCAGACGAAGGAAGTTGATGAAACACGACATCCTTGCCGTTGGAAAGATTGATGTCCATTTCTACATGTCACGTTGGAATGGATTAGCAGATGTGACTTTTACAGATCTCAAAGACATTGAGGCAGAAGATGAAACATCTGATCTGGACTTCCTCTGGACTGTTTCCTGGCCTCTGAGATCCCCGCGTCCCGGATGGTCAGGTTGGATGCAAGCTTTGATGACAGGAGAGTATCCTGGTGTGTCTGATGCCATATTTTTGCCCATGATAGATCTCAGTTCATCTGATATGTCCTGCATCTATTCCACGCTACTGTATGTTTGCAATGAAGCCTCAAAGAAAAATGTCACGCCAATCATCACATTCGACCAACCTTTGTTTTTTAAAGCACAAATTATTGTCCACAGTGAAAGAGACAATAAGTTGTTACAAAGCTGCATCATCCGACTCGGAATGTTCCACACTCTAATGAGCTACCTGGGTTGTATTGGCAAAGTCATGGATGGATCAGGTCTTCGTGAATGCCTTGAGCAGATATACGCTCCTCATGCTGTCAATCACATGATGAGCGGACATGCATACGCAAGAGCTGTCAGGGGACACACTATACTGGATGGAGCCCTGCATGCGCTGCTGCTTGCTCAAACCTATGACGTACCTTGGATTCTTGAGCATCTTAAGCAAGACACGGATGGGACAAAGGAAGATATTGAAGATCAAGAGAGCAATGACGGCAGTGATACGGAGGAGTGGCAACAAGAAATCGAGACAGATGACTGCGAGGGGAATAAAGATGTATCAGCTTCCCACACCGGCCACGAGCAAAGTCAACATGGTATAGAGGAGGACTTGTACAAAGATTCTGAACTTCGCCGTGAAGTTGGATGTACTCAAAGAGTCACTGAATGTCAAGAAGAAATCATGATACCGTCTGTAGGTAACGAAGACCTGGATAGTTTGATTAGAACCATGGAGGACGTTCTGTGCCAAAAATTAAAGTTGTCCGAAATACATGAAATAAGCGCAGTGGAAAGAGTCCGATCAGAGCTCCAAAAGGAAAAGGAATTATTGAAAGCTTCCAGCAGGACAAGTAAACTTTGGCTTCTGTATTTAGAAATGATCAAGCTGCTTAAGCGCGCCATTGCTGCTGAGAGGTGTGGAAATTTCGTACTTCATCTGTCGGCTGTGAAGAGTATGTTGCCGTATTTTGCAGCGTGTGGTCACAGATTTTACCTCAAGTCTGCTTGGCTTTACATACAGAAGATGATGGAATTAAAATCAAACCATCCAGAGCTCTACAAGACCTTCTCAGACGGATATCACGTCATGCGGAGAACCCACAGATTTTGGGCTGGCTTGTCCAGTGACTTGATGATCGAGCAAGTCCTGATGAAAACACTGAAGACAAGTGGTGGACTAACGCATGGACGGGGGTTTGGTGAGTTGCAGCGTGCTGTTTGGCTTTTATCTTTACCGGCGTGTGCTGAGGTATCTTCCCGATTGCGAACCATGGCAGGTGTCGCAGCTAACACTGATCTTGAACACAAGGAAACCACACAGGCAAGACAAAGGCGTGATCATAATGACACTCAGGTGGTCGTGAGATTTCTCCTGTCACGGAATCCCTTTAAACAAACCGACGAAGGACTGTGCAGTATTGTGACTGGTCGGATGGCAGACACGTCGGTCAACGCAGATGAAGCTAACGCCATTGGTGACGAAATAGTGAAGGGAATGATAGGGAAATCTCCTCTGGACTACTGCATCAGGAAGAAGAACGAAATAGTAACGATGAACTTACCCGTCAAAGTCACAATGGAAAAAGAAGAGGTGTCCATTGACCCACAATTGCTTTTCCAGAGGCTGCTAACTGCCGGAATGTCAGAGCCAGAGAAACTGCAAGAATGCTTCAAGTATGAACTTACAAATGTGCCGTCCTCTCTGTTCGATTCATCGGGTCTCATGAGAGTGTGTAACAAATCCGACATTGCAAAGTCGTTGTGGACAGACAGTCTTGCTGGAACACTGCTGACATCTGGAAAGAAGTTCGTTCTGGATGGAGGTTCGTTGTTGCACCGCATACCGTGGCCAAGAAGCTCCACATTTCAAGCCATTGCAAAAGCTTATGTCCAGTACGTAGCAAAAAGGTTTCCAGGCGCAGAAATTGTCTTCGACAATTATGAGATGTCGTCTACAACAAAAGACTCCGCCCATCTCCGAAGAGGCTTGAATAGGTCCTTAGATGTACAAGTGCAAGAAAACGGAGTTCTAGATCAGGACAAAGATATGTTTCTGTCAAATCCAAAAAACAAGCAAGAGTTCATCTATCTCCTGGCTAGCCAGCTGCAATATGTTGGGTTTGATGTTGTGCATGCCAAAGGGGATGCAGACACTTTGATTGTGAGTCAGGTACTCAGTCATGGGGCAGAACAAGACACCGTGCTTGTTGGTGAGGATACAGATCTCTTGGTACTGCTCTTGTATCATGTTTCTGATGTCCATCAGAATATATTTTTCACCTCAGATGGCGCAAAGCAAGGATCTGGAAGAATCTGGGACATTAAGAAATACCAGGCACATTTTGGCCACAAAATCTGCAAATGCCTACTTTTCCTTCATGCCATGACAGGATGTGATACGACCTCACATCCCTTTTCAGTAGGGAAAGGCAGTGTATTAAAGAAATTAAAGAGCAGTGAAGATCTTCGTGAAATCGCCACAAAGTTCACCCATTCCACCAACGTGGAAGAAAGTATAATGTTAGGAGAGAAAGCTATGGTATGCTTTTATGGTGGGAAGCCATCTGACAAGTTAAACGACCTGCGATACAAAAGGTATGTCCAGAAAGTTGCAAGTCAAAAGAAATCCGTCCAGCCGAATTCACTTCCTCCTACGGAAGCAGCTGTCAAGTTTCATTCTTTAAGAGTGCGTCTGCAAGTGGATGTATGGAAAACACTTACCATTTCTGAGGAATTTGATGCTTCGTGCTTTGGATGGAAGTTCACAGATGGTATGCTTTTTCCAGTGTACACAGATTTGCCACCTGCCCCTACTGAATTGTTAAAAGTTATTGTCTGCAAGTGTAAAACTGACTGCTCCGGTTTGAAGTGTACTTGCCGGCGACATGGCTTAAACTGTACCCTTGCTTGTGTAAACTGCCAGGATGATAGCTGTACAAACATGGTATTACCAAAGCACATCGCTGAAGAAGATGAGGAATTCGCTTTGTAATACTCCAGACTGAAATTCTCGGTAGTTCACTGCTATTCCCAAACTCCTGGTGTGATATCAAATTGTCATCTAGTACGTTTCTGCAAAAACAATTCAAATCGTGTTGCTCATGTTTGACTGTCGCTAACTTTAGTGACACAGTGAGGCTGACTTGGCCGACCTTCATTTACTCAAGAATTGAATGACTCCTATTGTGTTTCAACATGTTGCGACGAAGAGTTTTGTGTCTGCTGACTAAATAGGATGAAATGTCTAGATATTTAAGCTGCATCTTGCACCGTAATGTGGGAGCAGTGATAGCATTTGTGCACTGGTCTGTCTCTTGTTTTAACCATGCACACTAAAAAGTATGGGTTAATGTAGAAGCCTGGTGCCATGAGGTATTGGCATCTTTTAACTCACAGAGGTCACTTACAACAAATTATCTTTCACTTCTATATCTGATGCATTTATCCAACAGCTCAGTCAATCCATGATAATGATTGTATGTCTTTACTACAGATAATAATATACATGTATGTAACCGTCATTATATTGCTACGGTGTTCTTCCTTTCTATGAGTCGAAATACTGACACCAACTTTGTATTGATTACTGTTCTATCCAAGAGAGAAAGAAAGAGAGAAAGGAAAGCAAGTTGTTGGCACTCTTCACTCTCTAAATACTGTATGTCGTTAAAAAAGACTAATTTCAATGACTTCTATGGTCAGACTGTATGCAAGCTTTGATGACAGGAGGCATATTTTTGCCCATGATAGTCTAGATTTCAGTTCATCTGATACGTAATATGTCCGCCATCTATTCCATCTATCCCACTTTACAGCTATGCCCAGTCCCAGTGCCTCAATGGACATGTGCTGGAACTTGCCAAAGATACAACTATTGATGGTCTGGATGCATTATTTATTGTCACACAGAAACCACAGTGTAAATTGACGTGCGAGTTTTGTTAAAAATGTTTTATATAATAATGACATTGTCCATTCTTTAATTGTAGGCGGGTAGTTGCAGCTGTCACAATCTTTGTTTAAGCATTAATTTGTAATTTTTCTTAGACGAATGGTGTTGTGGGAATCACATCATGTACATTGATTGCTTAAACTGTTGTTCATTGTCTTTTCCGTGTAATACAGGGGAAATGACATTTAATTTGTGTATCCTTCCCTATTTCACTGTTTGGCACTTGAGGAGAAAAGGCTAATTCAGTCATATCTGAATGCAATATTTTAACAGAAACATGCTTCTGTTGCTTTAAATTTCATAAGTCTTCTTTTGAGCTAAATGTGTTAATTTATGGTCACTGACCCCTGGCGACCACTGTCCACTAGACAGTCCAGTTCGCCTATATTGATCAGAACGACTTCTTGCGCCATTGTTTGGAAGATACTTCATTATCATATTACATGAAAACCTGCTTGTTACTGTGCAGTTTGCGGGCCTGATAATTTTACATTTCTGGGCTCCAAACGAAGAAAAGAAAATAGAGATCCATCTTATGTTGACCAATGTCCACTTAACAGTTGCAGACCCGACGCTCTTGTGTCAAACACTGCTATGTAGCCCTACACCTCATGCATCGATATTGTTAAAAAAAATTGGCAATTTGGAACGTTATGCGTTCTGATATGGAACTTTTTAATTGCATTTTAAACATTCAGTCTTAAAACTGAGAAAAGCCGCCCTAAATTTCGTTTTTTGCTCTATTTCTCTTTTAAATTCTCGGCTACAAAATCAGATTTATC
>JAWQUT010000029.1:1039688-1056055 GCA_033807755.1 Ellobium chinense
TCTCTCTCTCTCTCTCTCTCTCTCTCTCTCTCTCTCTCTCTCCTCTCTCTCAGTGTCCACTAATTTGGAAGCTGCGACTTTCAATATCATGTAAAACAGGCACGGACAGGCAGTCGGACATACATATACGCAGAAAGAAGGAAGGAAGGATTTTTATGTAGCTGGCTTCCTGTTTATTGTTTTTCTTGCATTTGTATTTGTATTTCATATTTTGATAATACAGTTTGTAGCATGAACATTTTGTCTAACATTTCATCTTTTATATTTTATTGTTTATATTAGAGTTTCAGAGGAGCGTAAATTCTAACGTTCTTAACTTTGCAGCTCTACTGTGCCATAGTAAATCTCAGGAAATTCAGATAATGAATGGCTGCAGAAAAATGTTCTGTACAATAAACGTTTTTCCCTTTGGTCTTTTTGGGTTAAAAATCTTAAGGTGTTTTGACAAAACGTAACACTTTATTAATATACCAAAGGTTCAGAGATATAAAAAATCTGGTTTTATTAAACAAATTATTTTTTTGCTGGGTTTCACTTCGTCACGGCAGAGCTACTACAAGTTCTCATATGTATTTGCACAATGGGAAAAATACTAACTTAATCTGGTGACATTTTGTAGCATTCAGCTTATACAAAGAAATAACGAATGGTTTTAAGCTTTCTTGATGTTAAATCGTTTTAAGACGGCCTGTGAAACAGGACCCATGGTTAGTACAGTATAATGTTTGAATATATAGAAAACAACTATCACAGTTACTAAATTGTAAACTAACAACGCTCTATACAAGTCTACATTCTGGCTATAGAGTGCCGACTCAAGTGCCTCAATTTAGCAGAGTTCCCTCTGCCTTCGTCGGACGTGTAATGGGGTACAACCGCCATGTTTTTAAGAGAGATATAGATCAACCTCGAGGAATATCCAAGGACACGCGCCATCGCAATACATGCTGCTGAGGAAACCACTGTTACACTTCCGGCTCTGACAGATGATTTTGACACTTGCATTCTGTAGACAGAAGGTCATCCGGCCTAATGCGCATGTGCGGAAACAGCAATCAGCTGTGTTTACATTGAAAACCGGGTCAGACATAAAATATCGAAAGAATAAGATAGACAGCGCGTAATAAATGTTGGGTCAGCTGTAAATATAGTCTAAACCGCAGCAATTACCGACAAATGTGGGATTGTGGATCAGTTTGATTAACACAGTGACTGTGCAACAAGACTGCACACTTAGAAATCGAATTTCCTTATAATTTAGAGATGTAGACTAGTCTAGGCTACCAGTAACCTACACTCATACTGCCTCGCTCGAGATCATGTTAACACAGCTCATTGCTTTTTTCCGCACATGTGCAATAGGCCGGCTGACCTTCTGTCTGCAGACGCAAGTGATTTTGACGTGGATACCTGCTCTCAGCAAACTTTGCAAGCGTGTAAGTGATTCCAGAGAGTGGACAACTCTTGGGGTGACGGCAGATCAACTGTTGGGTCTTCAGCATGACGAGACAGACACACTTAGACAACCAAGTGATGATCTTACTATCGCAGTCCTCCGCTCTTTCATCGGATGTTGAATAAACATTATCAATCTCGATCAGTCAGTGGCCAGCGAAGATTGCTGAATATGAGGTCAGCTTTTCCGGCACAACTCGAGTGTCTTATTTCTGGATGCAGAGTGACTACAACCTTCCGAAATTTCTGGACCTCCACATTTCAGACTCCCAACCAGACCATTCCACTGCTGAATTTAATACCATCTTAAGTTGTGGACTATTTGGATTGCGCAGCCAATCAAGAGCACCTCTCTATTTACACCACGCCGATGCAGTTCATATTCACATCACTTCCTTTCGAGCTCAGATGTCGCCTCGTTTCTCAAGCCTTACGCCAAGTTCTGTGGTACTGCGGTCGCCTGGGGAAAAGTCAGTTAATGAAACAACAATCAGAATTGAATAATCTTCAGCTTAACGTTATTTGCATTCAACAAGTCACTGGAATTTATTAAAGCTCCCTGTAGACGGCACCAGTCATATTAATTGGGAGAGACACTCCTCCCGTCATAAATTTCACAGGGGTATTTGTAAATTTTTAAAGAGATTTTCGGTTCAAGCAAGTGATGCAAATATTAGAGTATAGATAGGATAGAAGATGGGAAAATTTTTAAGGGGGGTGGGGAATTTTGAAAGTTCAGAGGCGAATCGCACGATCTGGAGAGAACATTGTGGCATCACCCATATCGCACTGCTCCAGCACTCTGATGCTAGAGGGGAATCCACACGTCTAGGTTTACTTCCCACCGTTGTAATTGTACAAGATCATCAGAAATGACAAGCAAGCTGAAGTAAAACATCTCCTCTGCCAATGACGAGACAGATATATATCCAGATTGTTTACATGTAATGGAACAACATAAAGATCCGCCACTAGAACGATTCGTACCTCCTGCCAATAATTGAACCTGTTGAGTTTTACAAATCACAAGCATAGTATTATTCTTGGAGGATTCAACCCCCACTGGCCTCTCTGAGTTTACCCCTCACGAAATTCATCAAGAATAGCAGTTCTACAAATTTAAATATATAAAACGAATCCCCATCAACTCTGCCCCAGTGGATGGATCTGGTCTTCTGGTGAAAAGTCAGTTAATGGAACTATGATCAGAATTAAATGTTCTTCAGCTTAACATCATTTGCATTCAACAGAAGTCACTGGAGAAGATGTGATCCTCGTGAGAGTCAACACTCCACAGTCGGAGCAGCGGGAGAGAATCAGTAGATGGTATTGTTTGAAAAGTCAAGACTCGTCAACCAGGAAACCAAAAAGAAATCTTCAATTTGAGGTGCGATGGCCGTAAGGCATGGACATTGTCAACAGCCTGGGTCAGCCCTAAACATTCAAAGCCTCAGCAAACACAGTACCATTTACAAAGAACGACAAATTGAAGCCTTCAACAAATTCTTCGCCCCAGAAAACAAGTCATCGCCTTGGTAGCCTTTAGACAAAACCCTGAACAGAATTAAGGAAACTGCAAAGGAAACTCCCGATACAACCCTGCAATATTTCAATAAGATTTCATTGTGTATGAACTAAATTCGCACTCTCCAAATTGGAAATGTGGAAAGAGTTGACGAGATTTGAAACGAAATAATCAGACACCTGGAAGGAGGTGAAAATCAAGACTTTTTATTTTCTAACAAGACATGATAGACAGGTGACTTCTCGAAACTAAAGAAGACTGCAGTTGCCTTCCCCATTCCGAAGAGCGGATCACCAGAAGACGACTTAGCTCCCCACCCATATTTCTTAGTCTTCACTGCCAACAGAGTAGCAGAAAGAAAGATCAACCAAAAACATGGGCTTGAAAAAGCCTGGCAGCTTAACACGGTTAAGCAAGTTTCCGTGACAGTCCAAATCAAAACTATTACGACTTTCTGATCGCGCTGTGGATGATTTCCAGAAGAAGAAGCTCTCATCAACAGTTTTCATCGATCATCAGCAAACATATGATAGTCGGCCAAAGTGGTCTCTACTCTGACCTTCAGGATTCGTGGAAGAATGTAGAGATGAATCGGATCTTTCCATTCCGGCACATTTGATCGCAATCAAGTTTATGGAGAGCAACATTAATCTTGAGGGTGGCTCGTAAGAAGGACTTTTCCTCATCTTTGTCCTCTTTCTTACCATCATTGAACTGCCACATATTACCCAGCCCAACAATACCCTCTTCGCAGATGATGTCAATAGGACCAGCGGGACACACCTTACTTGAACCCTGACATCTATTCTCTCAGTAGAATTCTAGCCAACATCTCGACATATAGCAATGTTTGGAAGTTGGATATTAGCAAAATAAAAACAGTGTACTCCGTCTTCAACCGAAGGTCTAAAGATGCGAATCTGGCACTACTGTTGAAATAGGATGGAAATGATCATTAGAAGGATTTACCAACGTATCCATGAGTTCAACTTGATCGGACATATACTCCTAATAAAGCGACTGAACCTACTGAAAGGCCCCGTGAGCACCATCTGAGTGCAAACCGGTCAACCAATTACAACCTTTGCCTGGGATAGTACAAAGCTGCATAGACTCTAACCTTACCTTACAGATGATGTATGCACTTTCAGAAGAATATTGGACAAAGTACAGAACTGCGCTTCCTGTTTTATTGACGAAGGGTTGAAATTAATTCGAACAGCTACATGCGAGAATGATGCCAGAGCAGGTTCTAACTGAATGCCACATTAGTTAAAACCAATGTCTGAAAAGCTTTTGACTGTACAGGAATTAATTTTGGTTGTTTCTAAAAACGGGTCAATTTATTCTCTAAAAACAAAACTGAAACTGATTTTGTTAAGTCAGAGATTTTTCGGAACACAGAGTAACTGACATGTCACACTGCTGAAAATTCCGGCCAGCGACTAACATCTCTCTATCTTCAGAAACAAGGCTGCGTTCTCAATTAGAAGTACACAGTAACTGCCACAAGACTACCACAAGACCACCCATGCCGCTGTGATACTGATGCATAGCAATAACCTTCACAAATAAAGCGTGTATTACTAATGGATGCAGTTGCCAATCCGGGAAATGTCTATCAATTTGTGGAAGAAATAAATCCACAGCAGCCGACTGACCCACTTGATCGCCCATTCATTAGATCTCTTCTTCATGACCGCAGTTCTTCAAGGCTACAGACCAATACGTCCTGACGAATCGTTTTGAAGACGATTGACCACTGTCTGTCATCAGTGATCTATGTCTGCACTGATGGCTTTGCAGACGGAGCTACAACCGACATGATGTTGTGCAACCATTGCACTTCCTGATGGCTCCAAAAACAAACTTAAGCTTCTGACCGCATCAACAAGCTCACAAGAGAGCAGGAGAACATGATCCTCCACAGTTAGACTGGTCACTGCAGATTGGGCGCGGAGGTGCATCTCCAGACCAGGTGTCGGCTTGGGGCATGGCGTCTAACTAGAAGGATCAGTTCAGCGTCATTACCTGAAGAATATAGGAGACGTCACTTGTCATCTAAAGCCACCGTGCCTGTCTTTGCAGCCTTGCACCTTAGCTCCACAACACATGCACATTTCATCTAGATGGTTTCAAGTACAAAATGGGGCTCTTTGAAGCGTACGAGAAATACACCACCACTATCACGACCATAACCACCCATAACAACAACAACAGCAACAACAATAGCAACAACAAAACAGCAGCAGCAGCAGCAGCAGCATCAACAACAACAAGAACAACAACAACAATAACAACAACAACGACAGCAACAATTTTTTTAATCACTTTCTGAGAACTTTCTCCCGTTCCCCAAATTGATATATTTTTCATTATTATAAACAAACAGCCTGTTCTTCATGTCTGCACTTTTACTTTCATTATTATTTTCATTATTATGTCTTTTTCAGGGTTACATAGCCTAACAAAACCTAACTTTGTTTTGTTAGCATTTACGTAACTTTTAATAGAATTCAATCCTTCCAGTATTCTTCACGTTAAAAAAACTTAAGCTAACAGAATCCACCCTTTCTTTATTTTTTGGTTTTTTGGCATTGGCCTAACATCAGTTAGCAGCACTATCTTTATTGAAACTGTTTTCCCCTTTGCTTACATACCTTTCATACTAAAACATGTATATGTAACATTATCATAACTACAGTGTTTTCTCCAGGTGATAACTGTTGAGGGTAACATCAGCCCATTACCATAATTTTGAGGGATAATTTGTAAATTTTTCGAGGAATTTTGCGTCTTTCTCAAGTATTGCAAAGTTTGGAGTGCAGGAACGGAGAAGATGATTGGTGGTCGTTCAGTATTTTTTTTGTTTTGAGGGGGTGGGTGAGAAGGGAAAGGGGGAGAAGAGGGTTTTGTTGTTTTTTTTTAATTTGATAGGCGAAGCGTGTGATCTGAAGAAAACACTGTAACTATCTTCCGTTTGGACGTATGAGGTCGCATTCCACAAAGAAAATCATATGTATATTTTGGTATAATTTTGTTAATATTTTTGTGCTATCGGATCAGATGACAATATCAAAACTGATAGGAAAAGTAAAAAAAAGCCCGAGGCAGTTAAAAATCTTATGAGTGCATTATTCTTTTCTTGCCAAAAGAATAGTTGAACTATTTTGGGGTTCTTCTTAAAATTTCAGTGTGTGGAATATGACATCGTATGTCAACACGGACAATATCCCGTCTTTTCCGCTTGTATTTATGTTACGTACAGGAATGCAGGATGTCGAAAATTTTCGGGAAACAAAAAAAAAAATAAAAACCATATCTGAAAAACAGACAGGACATTGGGATAAGAAAGAAAAATAGAATAAATAATTTCACGTTGAACAAAACCCTTATGTTTATCTTGGTTTCCGAAAATTTTACCGCTGGCAGCTGCCCATTCTGTATATCGCTTTATTCTAAACCTAACCGTATTCTTTGCTTTTAAATTCCACTAACAAAGAGCCAGACTACAGCCTTCCTTCTACAGAGTACGGGCGAGAAGGCTAGTCATGATGGGCAGAGATATGGTCTAACACTTTTCAGGCTAAGACCGGAAACAGGAGTGGGCCTAGATCTACCAGAGGCAAACACGGAACTTCAGAAGAGGAGGGACAAGCTGGTCATCAACCCGTGGCTGCCCATGAGGGTGGTACCCTGCCAGATCTTCCTCACTTCGACGTGTGAGAGTCTAGGATACAGCAGGTAACTGGATCAGGCCTGGAACAGTCTCCAGGTGGTCTTGGGTGTTTGTGCTCGATACAATGCTGATGACACGTTTCAAATGAAAGTTATTAGGTTGGTGTCTGCGAAAGGATTTTCTGACTTTATATGTGTTCGGAGGGACGAGAATCCAATACACTGATATAAGCATTTTGCGCACTTGTAGGCTCTAGCTGATTTACTAAACATAGTTTGTATCGTTTTCATATAAGTACTGTTAAATACGGCGGTGAAATACATACTGTTTTCTTAAGTCCAATGTGGTCATCTACAATTTTTATAATTTGTCTTGTTTCAAAAGCCGCGAAAGCCGTGAGCTGAATGCTTATAAAATGGTCAGGTATAGACGCAAGTTCTCAGTCAGTTTTGCATGATCTCTGGTGTCTGATGTCAGTCGCCATTAATGAGTTGTGAAGTGTATACTGACGCATTAGACCGTACGTGCTGAAGAAAAACAAATATCAATTTAAAAAATAAAAAAGATACATAGTGTTGATCAATCTATTAGCAGGTTGGCAATGGCTAAAGAGCAAATTTGGCTTCCAAAAGTAGTGGTTGTGACAACAAAGAAGTAGGCAGATAATGTCAATGTGTTAGATGTTCATGTGCATCGAAATGCACAAGAAGTGAAAGTTCTGAAAGCAACTAAAGCTGATTTTGGTGGACTATCAATTGCACCGAAGATATGTCCGCTATTTGACTTCGATGCAGGCAGAATTATTATTGAACCTAAAATTTTCTTGAGTGGCCCAGGCATACAACCACGTGCATAAGTGTAACACGCTACATGATACTTATGAAAGAGAGTGCAATAATGCAGATATTGTACACTTATACCCTGTGCCACTAGATGAAGGTTTGGTCGCTGAGGTATATACATGTTTCAGAGTTGAATATAATCAGTCTAATGAACAGTGTATAATCTCAGAGGCAGTCACATTAAAGCTTCAGAGATGTAAATCCTACGGTATTTTCTACTTTCAAATAATTTAATGAACCCGTAATTAACACTAATGTTAGCAGTAATAGAAGAAGTATTAGTATTGGGCTATTCCAAATAGCCGCAGAATGTTTGTTTTCACTAATGCCCAATATCTCCCCTGCAGCATGTTTTTGATGAGGGTCTTCCTACTCTGTGGTATTGCTCAGGGTACTGGCACAAAAAGACAGACATGTATGCCCGCTTGAATGGTCAGCAAGCTTACCAAATGAAGCAAATGTATGAAGGCTCAGAATGAAATAAATTTACAACAATGTTGATCAGTGCACGATATATCCAACCATCCTTACTCTGCGCTGTTTGGTGAGGGCCCGACAGCTGGAATATGAGAAAAATGGTGCACTTGAACGATATATAGAGCATTGTCCAAAGTGGCAGAAATCGACCTGCAGGTTGCTCATCGCAGTCTTTCTGCAAGGTCTGCTCTTACTGTAGCAACGACTGCAAATGTGTCAAACATTACATCTTTACAAGCTGAGGAGGGCCAGGGCTCATCTGTGTTGTCCAACATAAACAGAGCATTGCCAGTCTATGATACATTTTTAGTGTGTTGTGGTCCGCAATACAGCGAGATTGCAGGCAGAGATCTCTTCTAGCACCCCAATTGGAAAAAACACTGCAGGTCCCATTTTCGTGGAGTCGGAGATGTGACTGTACTCAAAGATGAGTTAGAAACATCCTGTCTGTTATGGACTGATAAGAGAACAAGATTTATGGACAGAAAATCCTTTTTAGCACTGTTCTTGGAATGAAGCCGTAGGTCCTTTTTCTTTTTAGTTTTGGCTATATATTAATACATAGCCTGTTTAGACAGTAATATACTGGAACAACATACCCTGGAACTTGCAGGGATTCATAATCCATTCAAATAAGCGTCGATATCCACCACGTCTTATAGCTCTAATCTCTCTGGAGGTCTCCCTGAAAACATTGTGTAATTCATGTAAGATACCAATAGATATTTATGGATTTACTGTGTCTTTATATCATTAAGCATGAATGCGATTTGCGGATATTATCACGTGGAAGATTTATGCCCGAAAATGCTCTCATTATTTCTTTTATCGAATCTTATAATTTTTACCTGAAATGCTGCTCCTGTAAACTTTTTAATGGTTTGTAAGACTTCCACTGTCGATCTGCTTTTCAGTGCGTTTCGATGTTGACGGACGTCCAACATGTTTTTACCGCTTTGTTGTCAGAATCAATGCTGTCTGAGAAAGTCATGAATAGGCTGCATAAGCGTGCACCCTTGATTGTATAATATACTGTGCATAATCACTAATATAGTCTAAGGGGAAGTTAGGACCACGGACCACAGAGCTGCTCTATACCCCACTGTAACTGCGAAGTCACCTTCTTTATTCCTAAGAACGGACCACATCACAAATTCTAGCAAAACCGCACAAGTGCTGCTTGATTACCTCGGTGTTAGCACTTCTGTTGTGGACGATTAATAAGAGTAAACGAAGATATCTTCACATTTCATTGCTATAACCCAGCTAGATTGTTTTTGCTGTAGACTTAAGACACATGAGATCAGGCGCTGTGTACCAACTTAGAGCTGAGCCATTTCCTTTCGCAGTCACCAATCTGATTACTTTTACTTAAAGCTTGTCGTCAGTATTGCACGAAGTGCAAACTCCAAGACCTTCTCGAGAGTGTTCCAGGTCTTGTCCAGCCTGCTGTGTCCTGGGTCCTCGCACGGCGAGGTGGGGAAGACCTGGCAGGATACCGCCCATAAGGGTAGTATGGGCTTGGTGGGCTGGCTGTTCACTCGCTCTTGCTGGAGTCCGGGTGTTTGCAATGGGTAGATAGGCTGCTATATTGGTCAGGAGCAGAGAGTATGTCAGTACCACTTTTCGATCTGCTCAGTCCATCCTATCCGTATCATACCCTACCCTACCACCCTATCCTACCCTTTTCCTACCATACCCTACCACCCTACCCTAACCTTTCCCTACCATACCCTACCACCCTGTCCTACCCTTTTCATACCATACCCTACCACCCTACCCTACCCTTTCCCTACCATACCCTACCACTTTACCCTACCCTTACCCTACCATACCCTACCACCTTACCCTACCACCTTACCCTACCATTTCCCTACCATACCCTACCACTCTACCCTACCCTTTCCCTACCATACCCTACCACTCTACCCTACCCTTACCCTACCATACCCTATCACTCTACCCTACCCTTTTCCCACCATACCCTACCACCTTACCCTACCCTTTCCCCACCATACCCTATCATCTTACCATATCCCACCACCCTACCCTACCCTACATTATCCTAATCTACCCTACCCTACCCTACATTATCCTAATCTACCCTAGCCTATCCTACCCTATTATACCCTAGCACCCTACCCTACCCTACCCTACCCTACCTTCCCTTATCCTATCTTATCCACCGTATGCCACTTTATCACCAGAACCCGTTCAACCCATCCAGCCGCTTTAACGTTCCATCTGATCCCATTTCCTCCACCCCGTCCCACTCCATCCATCCTCCTCACTATTTTGAGCCAACCAATTCCATTCCAGTCATTCCCATCTTATCCATCATCCATCTAGTCCAATCCCATCCACCTCCACCCCATCCCATCCGATCCTATCTTATCCCATCTCATCGCTCACCAGTGCATTATACACCCCCATCACCCAATCCCCTACCGTCCGCGTCCTGCCTTATCCAGTCTCTTTCCATCCCATCCCATCCCATCCCATCCCATCCCATCCCATCCCATCGGACGCCACTCGATTCCATACCATACTCGTCCCATCCACTTCCATCCCATCCCATTCCATTCCATCTCATCCGCCCATCCCACCATTCCATGCCAGCCCATTCCACCTCCTGCCTCTTATCCCTCATACCTATACCGCGCCATTCATTCCACCCATGCACCTTCCCCTATTCCATCCAGCCCACTACATTCTCCCCATCCCCAGCTCACCCTTTCTTTCAGTCTCAGTCATCATGCCATCTTTTACAGTGTGCAACTTCGCTGTAACTGCATAAGGACATCAGTCTAGTCTAGTCAGTCAGTCAGTCAGTCAGTCAGTCAGTTACAGGACTGTTGCTCCATAGCTTCGATGTTATTTTGCCTTGGCTCGCCTTTACCACAGTCCACTGCTATTGCGCCGTTGCATCCTCCTTGTTGTTTTTTTTCTCCCACTTATTTCTCCTCTTTTTTTTTATTCTCTTCCACCTCGTTATAAAGCACTTTTTAATCTCTTTCATCTTCCGGCTCTTCTAATTTGCTCTCCCTCCATCTCAATGACCTCTCCATCTTACACGTCACAGATGTTTTCTCTTCTCTTCCGTCACCTCATTATTGACCTGCTCTTCATCCAACATCCTACTGTCCTCTTCTTTTCTCACCATACACCATCCCACCATCTTACCATCCTCTCCTTCTTCTATTCATTATCTTCCTCTTCTTCGTCCATCATCTTATGATGTTCTTCTCCTTCTCTCCCACTTTCTTTTTATTTTCTTCCTGCTGTCTTTCCCTCTCAGCATCTTGCTGTCTTCCTGCTCCTCTTCTTCTTCCCTCCCATTATCTTACAGTCTTCCGCCTCTTCTTTTCCTCTCCCTCCGTCTAACTCACACATCCCCTCGAGTAATCACCTCATTTTCACCCTCTTCATAATTTTACACCTCCCCCCCCCCTTTCCACATACTCATATTGATACACATTTTTTCTCAGCGTCTCCTGGCAACAGAAACTTCTCCCCCTTTCACCATCTTTTCACTTCCTCTTCTTCTCTTCTCTATAATTCTCCCCAACTCCTCCCACCACCATGCTATCTTCCCCTCTTCTCCTTTTCTCCTTTTCTTCTCTTCTCCTCTTCTCCTCTCATTCCGCAAACTATCTTCCTTCGTTTCTCATTCCTTCCATAATCTTCTTCCTTTTCACCTTCTCCGTAAGTTTCCCCCTTTCCCCCCTTCCACATACGTTTTTCCTCATTTCTTCCTGCATAATCATCCTGTCAACCAACATTTTTATGTCGAGAATCGGCCTTGGGAACAATCTCTGCACGCACATTGTCTCATTCTTGAACTTTGTTTATGGGAGAGGGAAGGGGTGGAGAGAGGGTGAATCGCTCAGACTGAATAGTTTTTGGTTCAGCTGTCTATTTTACTGATAAAAAAAAAATAGAGATAGATAAGATAAGATAAGATAAGATAAGATAAGATAAGATAAGATAAGATAAGATAAACCTTTATTATCCAGATTTGGAAATTCGTTTTCACAGCATTTATAACAATACAATGAAAAATACAAACAGATTAATAATGTTTACTCAAATAAGTGTCAAATAAACGAACATTTCTTAACAATTTCAAGAATAGACTAAAATATATGTACCAACAAGAATGGCATAGCCAAGTAGAAGAATGCAGTGAGAATAGGTTGTTTAGATATTTAAAACGTGAATTTGGATATGAAAAATATCTTGATATGATACGGTATAAAACGTTTAGAGTGGCCCTCACAAAAGTCAGATTAGGTTCGCATAGTTTCATGTCAGAAAGGGGAAGATGGGGAAGAGTTAAAGTAGAATACAAGGAAAGAGTTTGTCCAGAGTGTAGAGAGGTGGAAGACGAATACCACTGTATAGTCAGTTGTCCGCGATTCACGACAACTAGAAAAAAGTATCTGCCATGTTACATGAAAACAAGACCAAATATGTGTAAATTCATAAGTATGTTAAATGAAAAAAACGACGATGTTATAAATAAAGTATCTATTTTATGCTATAATGTGCTAAGAGAATACGAGGAAAGTATGTAGACGGTGAGCCATGATGTTATGCATTTTCTGGTGCTTTAAGCAGATTTTGGAGGTGGTAGGTAGGGTGTGTGTGCGTGTGTGTGTGTGTGTGTGTGTGTGTGTGTGTGTGTGTGTGTGTGTGTGTGTGTTTGTGTGTGTGTGTGTGTGTGTGTGTGTGTGTGTGTGTGTGTGTGTGTGTGTGTTTGTGTGTGCGTGTGTGTGTGATTGTGATTGTGATTGTGATTGTGATTGGGAGTGAGACAGAGAGAGAGGGACTGGAAAATGGGAGAATACGTTGTACGGTGCATAGATGACTAGGTGTGTTATGGGGGCGGAGGGGTTAATTGGAGACTTGGGGCATGGTACTGTCAGGGGTGGAGTTGGATTAAAGTTTTGTACGCTGTATTTTTTTTTTTGAGTGTTTTGTAAAATATGCCAATGTATAGTCTAGTAATGATCCCTTTTTTTGTGTGTTAAATTGTTGTAGTTGGTGTTTGTGTGTGTATTATGATAGACTATTGATGTTTTTGCCAATGTTATGGGGTTTTTTTTGGCCCATGGCCTAATAAAATATTCCTTCCTTCCTTCCTTCCTTCCTTCCATACACACACATCCCTGCACCTATACCCACCCCTGCACACCACGCTTTACGTACAAGCATACCACATTAAGAAACACTGCTAAGGCGAATAGCTGATGGCAAAAAAAGATCTTAGAAGTATGATAAATAAATAAATAAATAATTAAATAAATGTATGAATTATGTCTATATTATTTTATCGATCAGGTGAAAGTGAATAATACCATGTGGTATCCAGTGTTTGTTGAAAAACTCCAGAGGTAAATAATTTCTGCCAAAAAAATAAACATTCATTTTATGCATAAATGTGAATTACATGGTATACAATTGTTCTTCAATATCGATGTTTTCAGAACATTTGCCTTTTGCAAGCAGCGATATCCTGCTACTCGAAACAACTGTCTCCCGGACGAGAATATCGCGAAATCAAATTGTTTTTTTTTTTCACCTGATAAAAAATACAAACATTAAGCTTTTATGTCATACCAGTAACTTGATGTAGCCAAAAAGCGTCTTAAACCTCAGGATTAGAGATGTATGAGAGATGGATGATAGCCATTCTGATTTTAAAAAAACAAAAGACAATCTTCCGGTGACAGAAATTGCAAAATCCAATGTTTATTTCAAATGGAATTTGTTTTTAACAATCCAAATGCCTTTCTGAAAAAAAAAAATACTGTCAGCGTTTGTGGGTTTGTTGTTTTTTTCTTTTTGGTCGGGGGGAGAAGAGNAAACTGTGATATAATCATTCATTCTAGGAGACGTGTAGATTTCGTTCATCCTTTTGTAAAAAAAAAGTTTTACTCGCTTCTTCTGCAGCTTCATCAAGGACATTTCTAGGTTCGCCCATTGTCTCTTCTGCTTACTGTGCAAGTTCATTGCCAAAACGCTTTGCAGGAACTCCGATGACAGCAACTTCATTCTATGGAGATATAGGAGGACTCTTCTCTACCTTTTTTTACTGCCTTTTTTCGTTCCCTGTCATGCCTTCAGTTAGCTCTGTTGGTGTAATTTTTAATGGTCCACTGCAGGTTCAAGAGAGTCCTCCACAGCTTAGTACTAACTTCAGGTTCGTCTGGTCAAGTCTTCTCTTGGAGAGTCTGGTACTCCGGGCAGATCTGTGGGACATGTAAGGTTGTCTGCTGGTCTTTGTGGCAGGTGTATTCGGGACTCTCTGCTTTGGCCTGAATTATCTTTGTACTTTATGCTGGCCATCTATTTAGATAAAATTTATATATTTTCATATTTCATAATAAATAGAACTGGCCCAGTACATTAATACTGTTTGAAATTGTAAGATTGTATAATATGTCCATTCTTTGTTATAACAGCCTAGTTGGCGGCCATTTTCATTACAACTGTGTGGGCTGAAGATAAGAACTCTGTTGTTATATCAGTGGAAAGGACACAATATGGTGGACAACAGCAAGTTTTGATTAACATAAAAATTTAAGCCATTTGTCTCAGTAAACACTGATCTTGGGATGGGGTCACAAGGAAGTTCTCTTTTACCTTCCTTCGTTATTTATGCACTAGCCAGCTTTCACATATGTCTGAAATACAAATTTACTTGAAGGTAGTTTTGACATGATTTTGGCGTGGACGACTGCTGGAGTAATTGACGAGACATTCATTCATACTGCATAGTAACAATTATAATTACTGCTAACAATCTTGACGTTTATATCCACATATTCGAGCAGATCCTGCCAAGGCAACTTCACTTGTTTGTTATTGCCATCAGTGCTAGTCATTCAAAAACTTCCTCAGCTCATGTTGAGCAGGCAGTGCTGCAGCCATTTCACAGGCATCGATTATTAGCATGTTAACACTAACAGTATCTTTCACTGCCTATAGCCAGGCACCCATTATACAAGAACAGACGTTAGAGATAATCCCCAATCACGCGAACATTGCCGTATTTGTACACAAAAAAAAGTGCGTAGTAAAAGTGTCATGACATTCATTATGTAATCAAAATATCGGTTAATGTTTTGTTTTCATTGTTTGGTTTCATTTGACCTATTCGCCGGGAGAAGTGAGCTGCTCTCTCAAGTGCTCTCGAATGGAAACTGTCACTTCCTGAGGTAACCTACAGATCATCGCTGGAGACGAGGGACAAAATTACTCACAAAGTAAAGCTGTCTGAAGCTTTCTTGGATGAGTGAGTGTGTATGTATGTATGCGTGTTTAAGCATTAGGACTAACTCTACTCCTTTCCCGGTGGCATCATTGAAAAGCATAGCCAACTTATATTCAAGGGACGTAAACATGTTAACTTGCACGTTTTGTTATTGTTTTGTTTTTGTTTTGTTTTGTTGTTTTTTTTTGTAATTTTGGTGTTGCATCCCTTGAACGAATATATATGCTGCTCATGGTTCTGCTTCCCTCTCCTCTTCTTTAATTCAACTCTTCAGGTCAGTGAATGGGGTTATTATCCTCAGAAGTAACAATATCCATTCTTCGATTGGACTTCCAGTGCCTGCACAACAAATTTCTAATTCGGGGCTTAGGTCTACAGACTGGATCGTAACTACCTCGTCCAGTTACCCCCTCCCTTCCCCCCTGCCCGCTGTCCCCGGCAATACTTCACTTAGGCCCACTCCCCCCTCGCCCAATCCCCTCGTCCAACCCATGTCATGTATCAAATCTGAAGAAAAAGATGACATAAAAACTGGCTGTGTAGTTGTTATTAGTTTAGTTTCTTGTAGGACGCCAAAATAAGTGCAATGAAGTTGGTGACGGGCAGCCTGTGTACGACAGTTGAACCACTTCTTTCCAATTCCAGGAGCTTGTGCTGTCGTCCATGCTGTTGCAAGAAACCGATTATTTTCTCACGTGGACAAGACGAATACGACGATATGGAACAAGTGTCATCACTCGCCGTTGACCAGGTCAGTGGCAATCATTAGTGCTTCCTGTAGTCAGATATCGGTTATAGACAGTGGCGACCTGGCATAAAGTGCAACCTGTTCAGTGCCGGGTGAAGTTGAGCTCAGTTCTAAAGAAATTGTAACTACTGTAATTTCCAAAAATACAGAGACTACAGAGACTAAGCACAATCCAAAGACCGGGTCTTTATTCTTTAGCATTTTTTTTTTTGGTATGTTTCTCAGTTTTTACGTCAAGCTCAAAATACAGTCATGTATCTATATTATAGTCTAGCTGTTTAGAGCAAGAGCAGCAGATCTGAAATACATCTCATAGGATTATTTTGTGATTTAAAGAAATGGGCGTGGTGGGGTGGTGTGGG
>JAWQUT010000029.1:1056084-1066311 GCA_033807755.1 Ellobium chinense
TGCACAAGACAAAGGATTTTCTATGTATGAAGCCGGTCTAAATATGCTGATTAAATTTGTTTTCGTTCTTTCACAGACCCGTTTGCCTTGAGAGTGAGCTGCTCAGATGGGCAAATTGTCGTCTCATGTCGTTGTCCAGCAGGCCATAAAGGAAGGACGTGTTACAAAATACTTTGCAAAGTAAGAGAACTGAGTGCATTCTTGGATGAATAAGTTTTGGGTGTTGTATCACTTTTGGCTCGTTCGTTTTTGGTTCCACTCATTTCCAATTAGCCCTCTGTCGTCAGAAAAACTGAGATCTTTCATTCAAGGGACATAATCGTATTCACTTTCCCAGTCTTGATCGTAGATTTGGTATTAGGTCCCTTGATCTGGTATGACATTAATGTATAGGAGTCTCTTCTTCCCCCCTCTCCCCCCCACCCGCACCCCCTACTAGAGATGGGCCGATCCCTGATTTTGAAAAGTCNATCTCACTATCTCAGCTCTATTGCCCTTGCACCAATCTGGGCAAGCTTGGTGGTTTTTGTAAGTCTAGAAATGGCTGATTTAGTTTACTGAACATTTCGTAATGACATGAAAAACTTTACTGTTAAATTACACGAGATTGTGTCCTTATGTGCAACAAGCTTGTTGTGACTTACAATGCCCAGGTGCATGCCCAGCATGCATAATAACTGTGAGTGATCTATGTTATTATGCCGCTTCTTCAGTCTCTGATTTTGCGCTTTCATCCCTTATTAACTCCACTGTTAATCGCGTTGGTAGCCTATCATTGGCATGCGTGTTACATGGCCAGCTCTTAGAACTGCCGTCTTCTCAAGTTTGCAGAGTATGAGTGATTAGGGAGCATAGATTGGCAGTTATAATAACACCATAAGACAAACTTTGTTAGCCACACCTTTGTCAAACGTTGGCTTGACACTACTAGGTCTTTCATGTGGCTCATTGTTCACTTGTTGTCTTTGAATTTATCTTGCCTTTTTGTCACTATTTTACTGTAATTTTACCATTAATGGGGTTTTCAAGTCCTGTATTCAAGCCAATGCCATATGACTCAATTTTCGATTCCATTACCCGAGCAGGCGGGTAATTATAATTATAATGACTTTCCCAACTATCTGAAGAACAAACTGCACTTCTGTCATGACAGGTCCTGATCCCAAAAATTCTGACAATATTATTATTTCACGTCATCGCCGAAAGCAAATTCTTCATTTTATTCACAAGTGGACGTAAGAAAATATGCATGAAATATTTTCCCCAAGCACATTGAAAATGACCATAGCTGGATTCAAATCTATTGATGCTGTTGCTTTTGTTTTCATTGCAGGACTTTATGCTCTACTGTGGCTGCACTAGATCTCGTGGTGAAGCATTAAAAATGGATGAACAGGGAGGTCAAGTGGAACATAATCTATGATGCATCTGTAGAAGGTAATTTCCCCCGTGGTGTATTTGAGAAAACAATGAAATGTCTAAAAAAAAAAAACGACTTTGATCACCATGTGTTTTTACCATGTTAGGCACGATGTTAAACATCTCATTCCTTATGTTACCATTTCTTCAGCAATTTACCTGGTTCTGATGACGTCGTCGGAATATATACGTATGAGCGTTAAGAAAAAAAATAAAAAGCTGCAGGTCGTGAGGAATTCAGTCTGTTAACGCCAACATAGTTAAATACCATTGCATTTTTCTCCAAACTTTTTTTTTGGAGGTAGAGAGAAGACCCCACTTCCCGAAAGATATTCATATACTGTATAAATTCTTCATGATTTCAGCTATTACCTTCATGATACAAAGGTAATTCTCTAAATATTGACAGCAGTTTATTTATGTGATGCCCACAGAAATGAGATGAATTTTTACCCCAGACTGAACGACTTTTGTGCATGCGTTGGCAGGTTTGCAGTTTACTTCGCGGCCACAACTCTACAGTAGACTTCCAGTCAGAAGCCATTTAGATTATCGCCACCCGCAAACTTCAACATCTGTTCGAGGTCAAATTAATAGTTTTGAGATCACAAAAAAACATCTTTGAAGGCCATTGAATGATGGCAAACTTTTGAATTACAACTTTTCCACTGTCCCACTGAATCAGTCGTATTATAAGTCATTCTAATTAGTTTTTAAAACAGGACAGCCAGACTACACCGTGGGGAGTATTTTGGCTGCACTAGTAGATGGTAAGACTGTAATAATATATATATGAGTGAATTTCAGTACATAATCTTAGGATTGGATGCAAAACTTGGCTGACTGGTAAGGGATATAACTCAAACAACTAATGATTTGTCTCCGTAAGGTATAGTCTGGGTGTGACTCCATCTCTCTTTTTTCAACATCCCACATCTTCATACCGTTTTGTTGATCGTACCAAGAACTGCAGCCCCATCAACTCCATTGTTACAGCTGCTTCTTTTTTCTTCTTACTTTTTATCAGGGAATGCAAGATCCTGGATGTTCTTGTTTGCCCATGATTGTAGGTTGTCGACGCTGACCATTGTCTCGGAGGGTTGAGGTATGAGAATCACAATGTGAAGGGCTACATGATAAAATTCATTATACATTACTGGGAAATCATGGCAAAGAAGACCAGATGAAAGCAATTTTTCTAGAAAGACATTTTATTCTGAAATATTGTAGAATGAATGTTGTTCTTTAACGTGGAATTCAGCTCATCTACTAAATACTTTAGTTGCTGTCTCTAAAGGATGTAGATTTAAGTTAAATATTTAAGTTAGTGTCATGAAGCCCTATATGTATGTCTAAGTGTGATGGCTATAGACTAGTAACATTTTCACCTACCTGGTCATTAGTAATTTTAATGAGTGTTTTACACAAGTATTATTGTTTCTTTATCAAGATTTTGATGTACACAGACATACACCGAGACCAACTGCACTTTGAGCTCTCTGGACAGGAAAAAATATAACCTAGAATTTAAAGAATTAAGGCTCTTAAACGCGGTAAACACAGTGACCTTACACTCCTGGTAACAACCTGAATTTCCTAAATTAAAAGCAGACTATTAAAGTTTTAAGATTCACTTTCCAAAATTTCAGGACCTTTGAACAAGAAGCCCCTATTCTTCCTCCACTAAGCCAACTTCATAATAGCCTCTATAATTCCATGCTCTTTTTGCCAGGTCCATTTGGCATCTTCAAACATTGATGAGTCCAAAGATGGCCTGACGTTCAGTATAATTTAGTTGCACCTGTCCAGTCAGTTGCTATTAAAATAAAGACAACATTACAGTTACGCAGTGTAGAGCATTCAGAGTTACACAAAGAAGCAGTCTGTGTCAGCAAGTAAAAAGAGTATTTTCTTAGCAATCAGATTTCTCGGTACGCTCTGTTATCTTGAAATGTTATCGTAGCGATCGTCTCTCGGAGGCTGTTTTCCTTCTGAATACCAGCAAGTAAATTACATACATGACAGATCTGTAGGGCATACAGGGATGTCTGTTTCACCTGGCGACAGTTGCTTTCGAGCCTCACTGCCTTTGGCCTGAGTTATCTATGTGCTTTTTTTAGGCTGGCCGGGTGTTTATATAAAATTGATATATACGTTTTCATAACAAATAGATTTTCCCAATTACTTAAAGATTGTTTGAAGTTGTAAGACTGTAAAAAATGTCCATTCTTTGTTATTAAAGCCTAGATGGTGACCATTTTCATTACGACTGTGTGCGCTGAAGATAAAAAACACTGCTGCTAAATCACCGGAAAAGTAAAAAAAAAAAAAAAAAGGCCAGCCGCAAATTTTGTTTTTATTTTAAGACTTTGTCTCATTAACCTTGTGATTCTAAGAGTCTCATGGAAATTCTATTCAAACTTGCAATGTTATTTATGTATTAGCCAGTGTATCATTTATGCTCCTCTCAATTTCAGCAACAAACAGAGATAAAATTGACATGACTTTGGCTAAATGACTGCTAGAATAACTTTTGGCTAAATGGCTGCTGGAATAACTGACTAGACAGATCATCGATATCGAGGAATATTTATAACAATAACAATAATAACAAAACAATGTTGAAGTTTATATGCTAATATTCAGGTGACTTCACATGTGTGTAACCCCCAGGGAACAAGTTATTCAAAAACTTTCTCAAAGCTTGTGAAGCATGCAGTGCGACGGTCGTTTCAGTTTCAGAGGCAACGGTCACTAGCTTTGAGATTTTTGTACCTTTCACGGCCTATAGCCAGGTACCCATTTAACATGAACATACGCCAGAGAAAGAACATTGTCGTATTTGCAGAAAACGAAAAAAAAAAGTGATAGTGCAACTTTCATAATACTCTTAACGTAATCCGAAATATCGGCAAATATTATTTAGTTTTCATTGTTTCGTTTCATCTGACCTGTTCCCACTGAGTAGTGAGCTGCTGATGTGCTCTCGATTGGAAAGTGATGTAGCCCACAGGTCAGCATTGGAAGAGGTGGGACAAAATCATTCACAAAGTAAAGCAGTTTGAAGCTGCCTTGGACGAGTAAGTGTGTGTGTGTTTTTGTTTATTAAATCTTTGATCTCACATCACTCCTTTCTAAAGCATTCAGGGAATGTAAACATGTTATTCTACACTTTTTTAATTTTAATTTTTTTTTGTGTGTCGTGTGCCTTGAATTAGTCTAGTGTGTCGCTACTCATTGGGTCTGTTTTCCCCCTCCCCTTCCTCTAATTCAAACTCTTTCGGGTCAATGGATGGGGTTATTACCCTCCCAAGTAGCAATACCAATTCTTCAAATAGGCTTTTAGTGCCGGAAATTTGAATTTGATACGGGCCATAGGTCTACAGACAAAACGGTAATTAGTCGTCCAGCCCCACCCCCTCCTACGCAAAACTTCACTTAGGAGCCATCTACCTTTTACATCCCTCTCCTCTCCCCTCCCCTCACACCATTTTTGTGTATCAACCATTTAGAAATAGGACGGCTTGGGTCCTGGCTGTGTATTTATTCTACATGTTTTACAACCAAACATGCATTTGAATCGCAACCAAATATGCATTTGAATCGTATCTGAAGACGGATGCAGCAGAAATTTTGTTGGAAGGGGAAGGGGAAGGGTGGGGTAGGGGAACTACATCATAACATGCTCACCACACGACCCCGAACATGAGGGCATAATCTACGGGCTTGAGAACATTCTTTCCCAGAAGGTTTTTTTTTCTTAATATGGAACTAGCAAACCATGTTTCTACATACTATCGTAATCAGTAAAATATTGGGACCAATACTTTTCCAGTCTGTGGATTTATAAGGTTTATGCAATAAAATTCGGTGCACCGTTAAAAGGGTTCATTTGGCAGAACTGAGTGCACCGAAAATGAGTTGAATACAGACATGTTCCGAAAATGGGTTGAATACAGACGCATGTCAAAAATGGGTGCACCGAAGTTGGTGGTGCGCAGTGTGTGTCAAACAGTTTGAAGGAAGCATTAATCATGTTTCTCATATTCTTTTGAATTCCAGGAGGTTGTGTTGATGCCATGCTGTTGCCGGGAAGCGATTTCTCACGAGGGCAAAATGAATTCGTCGATTTGGAGCAGATGTCATCATTCGCCGTTGACCAGGTCGGTGCTTACCTCTAGTCCGTTTCCGTTTATAGGTGATGGTTTACAATTGCTATATATATGAATTTACATCTCTAATTAATGATCAAGGGGTTCCATGTCAAAATACTTTCCAAACATATTACCTCTTCCTCCAAAGTATGACATATAGAAAAGTGCCCCCAAACCAAGTAGGTTTTGAGAATTTAGGCAGTGAATCAGGCTACCTAATATTTTAGGCTTTTTTACACAGTTAACATGGAATCCCTGTCTATCTGAGCCTTCAAATTATGTAGTTGCATCTAAGCCTCTGGAATTTATATCCAACTCCTTCTCTCCTGTCCTTGACCAGTTTTCTGATTTTATAGAGACTATTTAAAATCGTCTACCAAAATGCCAGAGACTGCCCGATGCAGTACAGATAAAGCTTGGCTCTGAATATAAAGGAATAGTAATTGAGTTCCAAAAATCCAGAGAGCAAACAAATCCAGAGACAGTCATTGTCCTTTATTCTTTGCATTTTGTTTGTTCATTTCTTTCTCAGTTTTTACGTTATGCTCAAGATGCAGCCATGTATCTTTGTTATACTTATAGCTATTTAGAGCAAGAGTAGTGGATCTGATATAGATCTCTTAAGATTGTTTTGTGATTTGAAGAAATAGGGGAGGGGAGTAACAGGGGAGGTTGCAGGAGATTAATGACTTTAATCTAGTTATATTTCCTTCGGTGACTTGTTTCCATTTAGGGTGAGCTACTCATGTGGTATCAGACGAAAAATGCTGTCTCCTGATGTAGTACGAATGACCACCTAAAGAGGACGTGTTCCAACATTTCGTGCAAAGTAAGAGTACAGATTGTTGTCTTCGATGAATACGTTTAGGGTGTTTTTATCACTTTCGGCTGGTTTGTTTTTTGCTCCACTCATTTTTAATCGGACTTCTGTCGTCAGAAAGTTGAAGAGTTAAAACTTTCATTCAAGGGACGTAATCATATTAAATTCCACCATATGTTTGGTGTTAGGTCCCTTGACGTCTATTTGAGGTCTTTGACACCTATTGTTTTTTTCTTCTGTTGGCCCTATTAACATTTTGTGTTATTCTACATATACCACTGTGATTTGGGGAAATTTCTCTCATGGAGGTTAAAGTACTTCTTTTGCCCGATCTTTTGACGGGAAGAAAAAGGGGGGTCAAAGCCCAAAATTTTTCACAAATTAAAGGCCTTTGACACCTATAGTTTTTTCTTCTTTTGGCCCTATTAACATTTTGCGTTATTCTAAATATACCACTGTGATTTGGGGAAATTTCTTACATGGAGGTTAAAGTGCTTCTTTTGCCCGATCTTTTAACGGGAAGAAAAAGAGGGGTCAACGCCTAAAATTTTTCACAAATGTCTTTTGAAAAAGATCACCTCAAATTCTGATTTGGTCCCCAAATTTTCATTTGGCTGGTTTTGACCGCGTGCGAATACATAGGTCTACACATTTTATTTTTTTATCTAGAAGGCTCAAATTGTACCTGAAACTTTAAAATTGGATGCTTTATTTAGATCACAGGTCATTTTACACATTTCTACACCCTAACACTGGCTGGCAGGGCCCCAAAAAAGGGGGATTTTATANGAGAGATTCATTGTCCTTTATTCTTTGCATTTTGTTTGTTCGTTTCTTTCTCAGTTTTTACGTTATGCTCAAGATACAGCCATGTAGGCCTATCTTTGTTATAGCTATTTAAAGCAAGAGTAGTGGATCTGATAGAGATCTCTTAAGATTGTTTTGTGATTTGCCGAAATGGGGGAGGAGGGTAACAGGGGAGGTTGAAGGAGATTAGTCACTATTTCGGTGTGATGCCGGTCTAAATATATTATTTAATCTAGTTATATTTCCTTCAGTGACTTGTTTCCATTTAGGATGTGCTGCTCATGTGGTCCGAAACGGAAAATGCCGCCTCCTGATGTAGTACAAATGACCATCTAAAGAGGATGTGTTCCAAAATCTCGTGCAAAGTAAGAGTGCTGTCTTGGATGAATACGTTTTGGTATCACTTTTGGCTTGTTTGTTTTTGGCCCCACTTATTTTTAATCGGACTTCTGTCGTCAGAAAGTTCAAGATTTAACTTTCAGTCAAGGAACGTAATCATATTAAATTCTCCATTCATTGTCATATGTTTGGTGTTAGATCCCTTGACATTGAGGTCTTTGGAACCAATAGTTTTTTCCTTCTTTTGGCCCTATTAACATTTTGTGTTATTCTACATATACCACTGTGATTTCTTCCATGGAGTTAAAGTACCTCATTTGCCCGATCTTTTAACGGGAAAAAAAGGGGGGTCAACGACCAAAATTTTTCACAGATCTCTTTCTAAAAAGGTCCTCTCGAATTCTGATTTTGTCCCCAATTTTTTATTTGGCTGGTATTGACCTCGTGCTAATACATAGGCCAACACACTTTTTCTTAATCTAGAAGGCTCAAATTGTATCTGAAACTTTAAAATTGGATGCTTTATTTAGATCACAGGTCATTTTACATATTTCTACACCCTGACGCTGGCTGGCAAGGCCCCAAAAAGGGGGAATTTTATATATTAGCGGATTAATTGGGTTGTACACAATGAATGATTTGTCCCTCAAACCTTGCCACAAACCTTGCCGCCAATGTGTAGGGAACAGCCTCCTCCCTACTCCAAAAAGTGTTCCAAGTTTAATGATGTCACATTATAATTGCCAGTATCACAGTGTGGGATAGCTAGGTGGTTTTAGTAACCAAATCTACCTATACAGGCAGGGAAGACTAACTATGGAAGATTTCAGAGTGAAAAGCGAAACTCTTACTGCTTGATTAGTATTATAAATATAGTCTGTCCTTGTGTGCAACAGGCTTGAGTTGTGTTATCTTTGTTCCTTTAAACTCTGCAGCTATGACGCCCTTCCTGATCTGAATGCACCACGACTCCAATCTGGAGCACGAGACCCCCATCCTGCTTACGTCGATGTGGAAGATTTATGAGTGAGTTTTATGCATAGACCACTCTTAATTAACCAACTCCAACAAAGCTAGATTCCAGTTTAATCAGAATATTAATGTAAAATGGTGGTGCGTCTGCGTCATCAATTATCGCTTCCGAGAGTAAAAAGATGCATCAGCCAATATAAATCAGTGTAGCAGACTATATGAGACAATCATAATTATATATTCCTCTGAGAATAGAAGAGTAGAAATCGGAAGGATTGATGTTGGAGTTGTGGCTTGAGATGCCCTGATGATCACGCATGCATGTTACCTGAGAGTAGTCTTAAGTCCTTATGCGGCGTCTTCTGTAGTCCTATTGCGTTTTCACTCCATAATCACTGCCAGTAGCCGTTTTGATAGCTTATCATAGGTATGCGAGTTACTTGGCCAGCTCTTGGGGCTTGAGCCTTCTTAGTCTTGAAGAGTTTGAATACATAGGAAACAAATTTGGCAATTATGTTAACACCACAAGACAAATTTTGTTAGCCACATCTTTGGTAAATGGCCATGGCGCCTTATGCAAAATCCTTATTCTAGTTAACGACATCAACTGGTCACTAGCATTCTGACAATATAATTTCATTTCATCGCCAAAAGTAAGTTCTTCATTGTACACACGAGTGGACGTAGGAAAATATGGATGGAATGTTTTCCCTTAGTACACAGAACATGACCAAATAGTAGGATTGAAACCTCTTGATACTATTGCTTTTGTTTTCATTGCAGGGCTTTACTGCGGCTGCACTAGATCTTGAGGCGATACAATAGAAATGGATGAACAGGACGTCTAGAGGAGCATAGTCTATACGTAATGTAAAAAAGGTAATTTCCCCTTTCGTGTTTTTGGGAAAATAATAAAATGTTTTAAAACAATAAAAACTTCCTTGATCAGCGGCAGGAACATGTTTTTACCTTGTCAGCTACGAAGTTAACACATCTCATTCTCATCCCTTATGTCATCATATCTTCAGTAATTTACGATGGTTCTGATGACGCCATCGGAATTTATGTAAAAGGTTTTTTTTTTAAAAGCTGAAGGTCATGGGGAATGTGGTCTCTTAACGCCAACATGTGGTGTCCACAGAAATGAGATGAATATTTAGTTTAGGCCGAGCGACTTTCGTGCATACGTTCGCAGGTTTACTGTTGACTTCACGTCTACAACAATACAGTAAACTTCAATTAGAAGCCATTAGTATTATCGTCACCCAATGAATCAATCGTATTATAAATCCTGCTGATCAGTTTAAAAAAAAAAACAGATATATTTTGGTCGGATTACCCCTTGAAGAGTATTTGGCAGGACAGGCAAGATTGTCACAAAATTTCCGTGTGTGACAACGCCCAGTAACACGCTTCTCATCCATTGAAAAAAAAAATGGAAATTATTGATAGACTGGTTTATGTGAAGGTTGAGCCTTCTTCCAGATTTTGAATCAGCGTGATAATCAGCTGAGCTAGACAGCAAGTTGCCGGTATGGGCGAATTTCAGTACATAATCTTAGGACGGAAAGGTCTTTGGCATCTATTGCTTTGTCTTCTTTTGGCCCTACTAACATTTTGTGTTATTCTACATTTACCACTGTGATTTCGGGAAATTTCTTCCATAGAGATTAAGCACTTGTTTTGCCCTAGCTTTTAACGGGGAAAAAAAAAAAA
>JAWQUT010000029.1:1066324-1076685 GCA_033807755.1 Ellobium chinense
GGAAGAAAAAGAGGGGTCAACGTCCAAAATTTTTCACAAATATCTTTCGAAAAAAGTCGTGTCAAATTCTGATTTGGTCCCCAATTTTTCATTTGGCTGGTTTTGCGAATACATAGGTCTACACACTTTTTTAATCTAGAATGCTTTATTTAGATCACAGATCATTTTATATATTTCTACACTCTAACACTGGCTGGCAGGGCCCCCAAAAAGGTGGATTTTATATATTAACGGATTAATTGGCTTGTACACAATGAGTGATTTGCTCCTCTAATAGGTGTCACAAACCAAGAACTTGGCTTTCTAGTAGGGGAGATAACTCGGACAAATGTTTGTCCCAGTTAATAAAACAATCTTTGCCAGAATACTCCACAGGGATATTCGGGCTGGTCAGTATACTTATAATAATAATGCGGTTTAAAAGTCTCTTATACAGGCTGATGCCCGCTTATGCGACTTCACACTTTTATTACTCCAGCAGGCCTGTTCACTCCAGGACTTCCTCCACTCCCTGAGGAACATACAGTGCCGCAGCCATTCTCAGGCGCTGATCACTAGCATTCTATCTTCCACTGCCTATAGCCGGGTACCTACTTTACAGAAAGGTGGACTGAGGAAAATGTTAATGAAATTCTTTCCAAAGGCACTTACAACTCTACCGTGGTCGGGAATCGAACCTGCGATCTTTAATACCGAGTCCGACGCCGTAACCATTCAGCCATTCACTCCGTCTTTTCTATTTTTTTTCAACAATCCACATTTCCACGCCGTTATATTGATCATGTACTAGAACCTATAGTCCCACCAGGTCCATTGGTAATAACGTTCGTCTATTTTCTCCTCTTATCAGGGAATACCTGGATGTTCTTGTTTGCCCATCGGCGTCGACAATGACCACGATCTCACCTCTGGATGGCTGGGCGGTATTGAGGTAAGACGGTGGCAATGTGAAGAACTCCATGACAAAATGCATTATACATCACTGGGGAGTCTTGGCAAAGGAACCGAAATATATAATGCAAGTTTTCTAAGAAAGACAAAATCTGATTCTGAAATACTGTAGGATGAAAGTGTTTTCTGTGGAATGAAATTTAGCATGTTTATTGAATTACTTTTCTTGCCATCTAAAAATAAGCAGATTAAGCTGAATAGTCAATCTGGTGGACAATGCATTTTATGGTGAAGTACTTTACAGTCATATTTTTCACAGTAGCTATTTTAACATTTTCACCTCCCCTGATGTTTTTGTGTGAAATAGGTCAGTATTGCTTTACACAGGCATTCTTTCATTCTTCGTCAAAATGTTGATCTACAGAGACATACACCAAGACCATTTTGAATTTTCTGGGCAGAAAAAAGATGACCTAAAATTTAATATTCTTACACTCAATAAACATAGGGCCTTTACTCCCTTGGTAACAACCAGAAATTTCATAAATCAAAAACCATCTTCTACAGTCTTCAAGTCTACAATCACTTTCCAAACTTTCAGGCTCGTTTAACAAGAAATGAAGCCCCTATTCATCCTCGTCAAAGCCAGTCAATATGACTTTATAAAAACGAATTATAATTGTATGCACTTTTTGCCAGGTCCATTTGGTATCTTCATACCTTGATGAGTCCGGAAATGGCTGATTAACCCCATACGGGCATGGAAGGATCTTCCACGTACCGTGCACGTCTTGAGAGGAATGAGGAACATTTTCTGCCAGAAATCCTGTACTTGCATGCAGCCAGCTTGAGTTTTGCTGTGGTTCTTCTTTCGACCCCTGCAGATTTGGAGCCCCGTTTGATCAAAGTGTGTCATGTCGTGTGGACGGGACTTCCAGTGGTCGAAAACAATGTGATCAGAAACCCAAGAAAGCGGTCATGAAAAGATACTTTGTTAAAAGGCAAAATTTTGAGAC
This sequence comes from Ellobium chinense, assembly GCA_033807755.1. Taxonomy (NCBI): domain Eukaryota; kingdom Metazoa; phylum Mollusca; class Gastropoda; order Ellobiida; family Ellobiidae; genus Ellobium; species Ellobium chinense. Next base: position 1,068,232 of record JAWQUT010000029.1, read on the forward strand.
AAGACGATACCATCCGACATGAAGTCCCTTCTTAAATGACTGAAACCAGTTGATAGTTAAAGTCGGTAAATCAGAAAAATCAATTCAAGTCAAAGTTTTTAAAAGTCTCATTCATATATTTTAAACGTACTCTGCTTAATACTGAAGAGAATGGCTAAAATCCCCACGCCTCCATAATGCTAGCAAAGCTTACAAGGAATACGACACTGAGTTCTTTTCGTCAGGTTACTGTATGAATGTATATATATGAAAAATCTAGTGATATTGTAACTGCTTTGAGAGAGTGCGTTTATAGTCTCTAGTTGCCTCGTAACTCTGCACTCTATACAGCACTGGTTGTGTGGACAAATGACAATGCTCTGATCATTCTTTGCTGTCCTGCTTTTAATGAAGTAGGCATGGATCTATCTCTTAATCCTTCCAAGCATATTTTGCCATGGGTCTCTTTTGGAGGTCTTGTTAAGTAACAATTACCCACACTCTCTAATATCAAGATGAGCATCAAATGTGGTGCATAAAAATACTCACTAATGCTTAAGAGAAAGTGATCATAGATCGCAAGACTACATTACTACAATCATGGTGCCAGCTAGGCTTGGCTTTATGCGAAGTAATGGTAATGAAGGCCACGCGACTTCACATTTTTTACCCTAGTGAGCCAGATAAGTCACTTGACATTCTCAACTCTCTGTGGAGCTTACCAGTGCTGGTGAGGCGCTAATCCCTAGCACTCTGACAATATCTTTCACTGCTAACAGCCAAGTTCCCATTTTACAGACGAGTAACTGTGGAAAATTAATGAAATGCTTCCCCCAACATGTTCATCCTGGATTACAAAAGCACGATATTCAGACCGTGAGCCCAACGCCGTGACCCCTTGGTTCCACATAATGATAATGGTCAGCTAATGAGATACACATGGGTCCTTCCCTTATCCACGAATTCCTCTCACCCATGTTTACAATAAAGAGTAGTGGTAATATTAACTATCCTTGAATGCCTCCGAAGCTGTTCAAGACGTGCCACGTATTTAGATGTGTGTTTGCTCATGAGAAATCAAACCAGTGGTACCAGTGTGTTGGTAGAAAGAAATTTGGAGAACACAGAAAGTATCAGTGTTCTGGACTCGACGTTCTGAAGATATTTTAAACTGAAAAACTAAAGGGTGTATAAATATCAATGCTTGGAAGGATTAATCCGAAATACTCAAAAGTACGAAAAAATTTATCCGGTTTCTTAGTTTTCGGTTTATATCATTTCCACTTCACTATGCTAATACATGTGTGTTGCAATAAAAATGATGGAGTAGGGGTAGATTTAATAAGATATGGGAGACCGCAAGAATTAAAAAAGTACTCAGATTTTAGTGGGTGGGTTGACTGATTGCAAGGGCTGGGTTGTTTGTTCCTTTATTGATTGGTTGGATGATTGAAAGGTCTGTTTGCATGAGATGAATGGCTGAAAGCTACGCACATGGCCAGAGCAAAATATATATGGGCCATATGCTCTTCGGCTGTATGGCGAACTGTCATATCTCTGAAAAATAGTTGTAAAATAATGGTTGTGTGGACCTTTTTGACAAATTTTTACTAAAATAGCTTGATTCGCGCACTTGCGCTGACTAATAAATGTATGGGATTGTAAAACATGCCAGTGTGTTATTTAAGATTTCAGTGATATCAGGATCATTATGACATTACAGTATTTGATTAAATTGTGTAATATCATCTCCCCAGCCCCGGGATAGGACAATTCGTCATAGTCAAAGAAGTACCGTTATGTCCATTGAGAATACCGTAAGATTAATATATTCCACACCATCTTGTACGTGTAAAATCTCTGGTCTAGATCTAGTCTAGCGTAATTGAAGAGCGTTTTTCCAAAAGGCACTAAGTCCACTTTCGTTGAAAATTTAGCTAAGTGTTTCACACCAAGGCATTCCTACTCTTTTCATCCTGTGATTTGCTGATGCTTCAAAACAAGCTCTTTTCACTTTAACCAAGCTGGTAAAATATTGCCGTTTTTTTCTAAAGGGGTTAAGTCAAAGCTCTCTGGCTTTCCAAAACGCGATTAGTCCTCGCTCATGCGCGGTGTCGGTCACTTCCTCCGACGTTAAAGGTTGGTATCGAGTCGCTTCTTGTTGTGAGGATGTTAATTAATTTTTGAGGCTTGGAATACTCTGAATTTAAGAAAATAATTGACAGACATCGTATGTTTATCTTAGAAAGCATATATTTAAATTTATTGTGAATATAAAGAGGGCGACTACTTGCATCTGGTTCGCCCATCTTTACAGGACTTGGTCCGTTTTGAAAGATCACTCATTTTAGTAAAGCTAAAACCTGACATTTTGTTGAATAGAACCTGTCTGTCTGTTTTCAAAGATTACTGCACAAGTTTTAAGTTTTATTTTTTTTTTTTGTAATTGTTAATTGTACATTTTTTAAAATCAAAATGTAGTAGATCCACACACATACTATTTCTCTCTCACGCTCTCCCATTCACTCTCTCACACACACACACGCACACACACACACACACACACACACACAGACGCACACACTCTCTCACACATATGCACACATCAATCAATTAATTCAATATCAAATATATTTTATTACAAGACAATGCCATCAGTGAACAGAAGATTTTCCTCAGTAATGTCAATGTTTCAGAAGGACTTAGACTTGAAGCGTTTTGCAGAATCGCACAATCTGTCAACAACATTATTTAATGTATGAGTTTACAAAGATCTCATTTAACATGTCTCTAAAGTTACTCTTAAAATACTCTTACTTTATTTGGAGAGAGGAATTTGATATTTAATTCCATCTGTCCTTTACTTAAAATTTGTTTCTACTGACAAAAAGTGTAAATTGGACTTAGTGCCTTCTGGGAAAACACTCTTCAATTTCTAGACAACTTAAAAATTTTTTTGGGAGAAAACTCTGTCAACATTGTTCTTATTGAGTGTTCAGAATAAACTCCATGGCAAAGAACGATAAGTATTGTAACAAATGCTATCCATAGGCAAATTCTCAAATCATCTGTGTCTTTATGGCCCTTCGAGCAGTTCACAGAACTCATATGGGGTGTTCACTTTCAGAGTCTGGTATCTGGTCTTGAGGTTCCGAGAACTTAATGCAAAAAGCCTCTGTGGTAAAAACATTTTTCCATCCGTAATGATTACGGTACCCTCCCAGATATTCCTTATTGACCTCCTTTGAAAGCTTTCATGAAGTGTGGTGCATAGAAATAACTACGAATGCCTCGGAAAGGATGTTTAGATGATTGTGTCACAAAACCACAATAAAAATGAAAAGTATTGGTCATTTTGAATTTTATTACCCATAAGTGCTGCTACCCAACTTCACAATGGAGAGTGTTCATGTGTCCCGGATACCTCCGAAAGCGCTGCAGAACACAGTCTAGTGTGTTCTAAAAAAAAGTTTTGAGAATACATCATTAATTTAGATCTATACGTGTTCTGGGATTCCATGTTGTGGTAGCACTTTGAAATGCAAAACAAAAATAAAAAAAAAAAATCCATGAATACTTGGGAGGGATGAAGGCATTGGTTCTTTAGCCTGCCTATTAGAAAACATTTCATTTCTCTCGTCTGTTTTTGCGGGACCCCTCCATTATAGAGGGATTGCATTATCCACCGACAAGAATGTGTCTTGCAATGCACACACACAAATTACGAAAGTCCATGCACAAGGAAGGAGGGCCAAAGTTACAGAAGCGTCTTATGGCATTGAATTATGATTCACAATGGAGAGTATTCATGAGACCCGGTATCTTAAAAGTTCACCGAATACCTCCGAAAGTGCTGCGTCTAGTGTGTTCTAAAGAAAGTTTTGAGACTATCTGTAGGTGTTCTGAGATTCCATGTTGTGGAAGCATTTTGAAATGCAAAGCAAAAAAAAAAAAAAAGCCATGAATACTTGGAAGGGATGAAGGCGTTGGGTGTTTAGCCTGCCTATTATTATTAATTAGGAAAAGCATTTCATTTCTCTCGTATGTTTTTGCGGGACCTCTCCACCAGTCCATATAGAGGGATTGCATATTCCACCGACAAAGCTATGTCTTGCAATGCGCGCACAAAAGTTACGAAAGTCCATGCACAACAAAGGAGGTCCAAAGTTACAGAAGCGTCTTACGGCATTGAATTATGGTTCAGCAATCCCCATTAATTTTCACACATCAGAAGCTTTACTACTAAGTAGGCCAGTAGGAGTAATTATGAAAGCAAACAATGTTCTGAGGTAACACGCCTTGTTAACTCTTGTTATCTCATTAATCTACTGAGAAACGTAGTGGGATTACCGTCCGTCACTAATGAAAAATGACTGCGTTTGTCCCACCTTTTGCCAGTCTGACCTAGAAGACCCCATGTGGTATGTTAAGCCGTTAGGTATCGTAAGCCTGTAGTTCGACATGCATCTTCGCACCAAATGCTTTGCATGCACATCATTTGAATCAGGGGCGTAGCTTCCCTACCAGCGCCCTTGCCAGGCTCGGGAGGAGAGAGGCTGGAATTTCTGTGAAATACAAATGTATAAAAATAATCTCTCCAACTCCAAAGCGTTTGTGGGTACTTTTATGCACCACACTTTTACATAGTTGTAGAGGAATTTAGTCACTTCCGATTGGACTGCTAAAATGGTTGCATCAAACAAATCCAGGGTTTTTTCCTTCTAAATTATATCTGTGGAATGAGACATTATTTCTGTGCCAATCCGGACAACAGGCCTATGACTATGCAGAATGGTCAACATAGGAAACAAATTTCCATGAATCATAGACAAACGACAGGTTACTGCGATCATGGTGCCGAGATAGGCTTTGCTTTATGCAAAGTAATGATAATGAAAGCCACGCCACTTCACATTATTATTACCCTAAAGGCCAGGTCAGTCATTTGACATTCTCAGCTCACTGTGGAGCTTGCGGCGCTGGTGAGACGCTAATCACTCGCACTTTGACAATATCTTTCACTATTAGTGTTAATAGTCAGGTACCCATTTTACAGACGGGTGACGTGAAAAAGTAATGCTTTCCCCAACATGTCCATCACAGGAAACGAAAGCACGGCTTTCAGGTATTGAGTCAAACGCCGTTACCATTGGCCGCGCTGTTCCACATAATGATAATGGTCAGCGAAATACACTGGATCTACCGCCACTATGTACTCATTCGGGGCGGGCGAATTTACTTGGAACTTTAGTGACGGATAAATAGTTGCTGCCCTCTCTCCCCTCTCAACCATCTCCAAATCTCCAAATTAAACGTCTGAGACAATGAGACCGGAACAGTGATGCCATAGGGCACCATCCACATGACATAGCCTAATCTTTGGCAGTCTCTAGAAGTGTGGTTCCGATTATTTTTCAACATTTTGTATGTAATCGATAACGGTAACTCCAATATCGTCCAAATCTACCATGCTAAAGAGAGAAGTTATAACCAGAGGTGTAGCGTCCATGTAATCTATGAATCTGAGACTACCAAGGGTTTAATTAATCATCATTTCCTGTAATAATCAAATGTCACCTCCGTCCTGAATCACCAATGAGCCATTGACAGTATGATTTTGTCAACCTTAGCTAGTTTTCTTCACCGTTAATCTCAGAGATTCAACGCTCCCATGTCCTCCNGGGGTTTTCGAGTGCGCTGGAATCAAATCTAGCCTTAAAAATAGGATTTAATGTATAATTTGACATTTTAGATTTTGCGATTTTATGTCCCTTCTACAGCTATTAGTCATTTCCGATCGTCGGGTCGTCCGTCTTGAAGGATAGAATGCAACATGCGGCACTTCAATCCGGCTGTCCTCGGACAGGTGTCTGCAAGCTGGAGTTATACCTTACTGTCCGTCATCTCCTCTATTTTGTTTGTAATTAAGGCATGCTCCTTCATTTGTTGTCTTCAAACCGGACTTCGTATATCTTCGCCCTTTACGGATACAAATCATTAATTGTTGGAGTTATATCCCTTACCAGACAGCCAAGTTTTTCATCCTAAGATTATGCATACTTGCAACCTGCAACCTGTTCTCCAGTTTAGTGGCTTATCAATGTTGATTGAAAATCTGCAAGTAGGCCTCCATTTTTAGTGTTTGGATGGATGAGGAGCATAGTGCTTGGCTTCGTAATATATACTATAGTCTTACCATCTACTCGTCCAACCAAAACACTCTCCACGGTGTAGTCTGGCTGTCCTATTTAAAAAACTGATCATAATGACTTATACTACGGTTGATTCATTGGGAGGGCGGAAAGTTGTAATTAAAAAGTTTGCCAACATTCAATGACTTTTTAAAGTTTATTGTGATCTCAAAACTTTTACTTTGTCCTCAAACAGATATTGGAGTTTGCAGGTGGCGATAATGCCAATGGCTTCCGACAGATGTCTGCTGTATTGTTGTAGCCGTGAAGTAAACTGCAAACCTGCGAACGCACGCACAAAAGTCGTTCGGTCTCATCTAAAAATTCATCTCATTTCCGTGGGCATCACATAAATACTGCTGTTAATTTTTAGAGAATTGCCTTTTTATCATAAAGGTAATAGCTGAAATAATGAGGAATTTATACAGGATATGAATATCTTTCGGGATGGACGTCTTTCTGCCCTTCTCCCCCCCCCCCNCCCCCGAAAAAAAAGGTTGGAGAGAAATGCAATGGTATTCAACTATGTTGGCGTTAATAGACCAAATTCCTTATGACCTGTATTTTTTTTTAACGCTCGTACATATTCCGACGACGTCATTAGTACCAGGAAAAATTACTGAAGAAATGGTGACATAAGTAAAGAGATGTTTAACATCGTGTATAACATGGTAAAAAACGTGTTCTCGCCAGGTAATCAAAGTAGTTTTTTGGTGGTTATTTTTTTTAACATTTCACTGTTTTCACAAAAACACCACGAGGGAAATCAACGTTCTATACATTCATCATAGATTATGTTCCACTTGACCTCCCTGTTCATCCATTTTTAATGCATCGCCACGAGACCTAGTGCAGCCACAGTAGAGCATAAAGTCCTGCAATGAAAACAAAAGCAACAGCATCAATAGATTTGAATCCAGCTATGGTTATTTTTTTTTGTGCTTGGGGAAAACATTTCATCGATATTTTTTACCTCCATTTGTGAATAAATGAAGAATTTGCTTTCGGCGATGACGTGAAATAATATTGTCAGAATTTTGGGATCAGGACCTGTCATGATAGAAGCGCAGTATGTTCTTCAGATAGTTGAGAAAGTCATTATAATTATAATTACCCGCCTGCTCGCAGCTCCAAATTAGTGGACATTGAGAGAGTCGAGAGAGAGAGAGAGAGAGAGAGAGAGGGAGGAGTACAAAAGGAGTCCAGGAGTGAAAAAAGAGTAAGAAAGTTACAAAAATAAGGGGACAACGAGTTAGAAAAGAGTGAAATTTTGAGAAAGTAACAGAAATAAAGAGTTGCGCGGGAAAGAGGTGAGTTGGAGAAAGTAACAAAAATAGGACGACTACGAGAGACAGGGGGCAAGAGTCCGAGAAAGTGACAGAAAAAAACTTTGAAGGAGATAGTAAAAGCTGACGAAGTGACAGAATAAAATGGCTATAGGAGGGAGGAAGGGAAGAGCACAAACATTTGTACCAAAAAAAAAAATGACAGGAAAAAATGAGAAAATGGCAGAAATAACAAAACCATGCGGGAGACAAAAACTGAGAAAATCAAAAGTCTGAGGCAGATCTTAACATGACAAAGATCAAAAGAGAGGAGTATAGAGTATGAGAATACAATAGAGAAACGAATACGAGAGAGAGAGAGAGAGAGAGAATGAGAAAACGACAGTGCATGTAATGTGAGAGGCACGAGAGAGAGCAGAAATGGAGTGTGAGAAAAAGAGTAAAAATAATGGGAAACTGCATGTCTGAGACATACCGTGTCTGGGTCTATGGTACTTTAGATTTTAGCAAAATAAAACGCTGTCAGAACAAAGAATCTTAAATAGATCATTCACTGACTGTATGATGATAAGCCCGCTACGCCCCTGGCGATTGCGAATCATAAGAAGATGGGGTGAAAAAGCTGTAGCGAAAACAGAAGATAAGAGGACGGTGAGAGAAAATGTGGCAAATAACCAGAGATAATTATGTAAACATAAAGCAGAGTGAATGACTACTCCTTAGATGTCAGTATTTCCGTTTTTACAAAAACAATTGTGCTCTAAATAGATGCCTAGAATCGGCATTGGGTATAATGTCACGCTAGCTTATGTTATCCCCAACTTCAAACCTCCCCCCCCNCCCCCCCCCCCCCCAAAAAAAAAGTAATTGACTCTTCTTTTTCTTTAAAAGAAACCTTTCTTTTTGTTTAAACGAATTATCATTCGAAACTGTTATCCTGGACATAAACACCTTGTCCAATTGTGAATAGTATGTGCTTTTACCTTCTGCATACCCCC
>JAWQUT010000029.1:1098027-1132659 GCA_033807755.1 Ellobium chinense
CGGCCAGTTCAACAGAGTTGAGATCAGAGGTATGTGGGAAAAACATGTAGCCTTTCTCTATCCGAGAAAGACTGTACGTGTCTTTCCCATGACACTTTAATGAAACCCCTAGTAAAATCGTAACATAAATTATACTTTCGCACTCATGAAGCTGGTATTTTTAACATTACTGCCCTTTATCAACCTGGACTATACGTTTATTTATATTCACATACTTATTATTGATTGGCGCTGCACACTTTTTTTTAAAATGGNNNNGGGGGGGGGGGTGAAAAGGGAGTTGGGAAGATATATTGTAAACGTATAGAATAACCTGTCATTAATATTGCCTGGTTGGAAAGGGGGGGGGGTTGCGAGAAAAGGGATGTCTTTATTATTCATAATACTCCAGTTAAAATAAAAAACAGCTTCAATTGTTTATTGTATTATTTATGGCGAAATTGCCTTGTTATTAATACGCCTAACGTTTACAAGTGGAGAGTAATGAGTATGTTTTTATGACGCTTTTAATTACCTCAATGTAAAACATTATAAATTTTTGAGACTGGCCGTTTCTGGATTTTTTAAAGTTTTTGTAAAAGATTACTCAAGTTACTGGAGAAATTTCCTTTAAAAAAAATCTGAGGCAGGACAAACGGATTTAAAAAAAAACATTTGCAAATTTTGAAACAATTCTGTCGAGCCATAACGGAGATACTTCAAACAAACAAAAAAAGAGGCCATCCATTTATTTCCGATTGAACTGTAATTTTGGTTGTCTCTGAGACGGGAAAATCTATTCCTTACATGTAATCCGAAACTGGTCGCTGTAAATTTAGAGTTGTTTTGTTTTTTTTTAATTAGCATTATTGACATGTCATTTCGCTGGAACTGCCCACTTTGCTTTCTCGTAAAAGAAAGTAGCACCATGTACATTTCTATAACGGGTGGTGATCAGACTGGTCACCTCTAGTCAAGGAAAACCAGATTGGTTCATAATACAATTTTTGACTCTTTCCAGGTTTTGTGCGTCATATACATGGCTTCCTTCCTCTTCTGTGACCTCGATTGCTTCTGCAACTGGTGCTATAGGAACGACTACGAATCTTGGGTGTATTTGATTCTTTCCATCTTCCTCAGTGGTGGTGTCTTCAGCTTGAACGTCGTGGTGACCTCCCTCGGTCTGCCGGATGCTCGATGTTCCTAAAAGGACAGCCCAAACCGAAATCCTGGAGATTTTAGATAGTTTGCTCATTAGCGATGGAATCCTTGTTACAACCGTTACTGCATCGATGATGAATGTACCATTTATACGGTTCAAACGATGATATGAGACCCCCATCGTTAGTGCGCAAGCCCTCACACACTAAAACACTATACGGGCTTTTGAAATACAACTCCAGAATGTTATCTGTTGTTGTCAGAGTTAACAAACGTAACGACTTTGACCTTTTATTGCTTCGAAAACTTATAATCTCATACATACAGACACCATCATGCAAGTTAAGTGAACCAAGCCAAAAAGAAAATCCTCATTATAACTGTTCCATGATTTTGGCGTTTCAAACAAAGTGACTGACATCTTTATTGCATTTGTTTTTGAGGCACTCAGTGTTACATTATGGTGCTATTTTACATCGACGCAGCAAATATAGAAGTTTATCTACATACCTGATTCCGATCCCTGCCAATCGGAGCAAACAGAAAAAGGAGATATTCGCATTCATTACCCCTATGAAGCAGCCTGGTGTAGCCCATCTGTTTGTCGAATTTCTTCACAGCCTACAAGATCTTAGCAATGTCAGTTATATTTATTCTTTAATACCATTCCTTTTACCAGGAATATGTATAAATGGAGCATTACAAAGTCAAGAATCTGTGATGACAAACTAAAGAAACTAAAGGACATACTGCCATGAAATTAAAATGAAGAGTAACTATTCTTACAGTGTGTTGTTTAAATGTCTGGTTGCTTTTCCTCTGTCTTCGACCTTACCTGCCTGGCTGGTTATCTGTCTGTCTGTCTGTCTGTCTCTCTCTCTGTCTGTCTGTCTGTCTACATGTCTGTGTATCTCTACGTCTGTCTGTCTGGCTGGCCGTCTAGCTGTCAACTTGCTTTTTTCCTAGTGTTGGGCTTTCTTCTTCGCTCTAAAAGGTTTTTTGTTTTTGCACATTTCTATGACGCTCAAAAACAGAGATTATAAATGAGTCAGGAACAGTAAATACAAAAGCGCGCGCACGCTCGCGCACGCACACACGCACGCACACGCGCGCGCGTGCACACACACACACACACACACACACACACACACACACACACACACACACACACACCTGTCTCTTATACANCACACACACACACACACACACACACACACACACACACACGAACGAGAGAGAGAGAGAGAGACAAAGCCGAGCACACGTTATACAAAATACACGAAACGGTTCTAAATTGTTAGTGATGATAATTAAGAATTTGGGACGCAAACTGTGTCTGAATAGTGTTAGTCTTGCGTAAAACATTTTGAGGGGAAGAGAGGAGGGGAGGAGGGGGTACGACGTTTGTTTTAAGAGTTTTTGTATTTTAAGCTTTGGTGGGATATGATGACAAAAACACTTATCTACACATTACGATGACCCCATCTAGACAAACACCTTACAAGCCACAATGATAACACAGTATCCATCACTGTCAAGCCCATCCTTAACGTAACAAAGCAAAAGACACATCATGACACCATTCTCACCCCCAGCGAAGCGCATTCTTCATGACTCTCACTTCCAAGTAGGCAACTATCGCACCTCATATCCTGAACATTCTTGAAAACCCTCCCAAGCAGACACTATCGGAGCCACATATCGATGCCATGAACTGTGAAGATGTATCATTTCCGCTCCAGCCAGCTCTGGAAGTCTGAAATTAACGCCCGGGGATATATAGACGGATGCAAGAGGACAGCCCGCGGAGACCAGGGGGGACAAGTGGCCCAGACTCCACCACGTTTAATAATATTTTCTCAATATCTTATACAGGGCCACGTCTTCTAGAAAAATTGTTTCTCTGGGGGCAAAAAAATGAAGGAGGCAAATGGAGACGTTTGTAAACACGGGGGCATCCGGAGAAACCGGCGTTCTTTCAGCCGGAAGTGACGTTAGTGCTGCCGATGATCCGGTTCCTGAGAAAAAAACATGGCGGCCAGCGTCATAGTTAACCCTCCAAGTTCCGTTTGCTTTGCCTTAAAGGCCTCTTGAAATAAAAATTGTGTGTATTTAGTAGAGCGGTTGTGTCTTCACACGGCCGTCTTGTTTGTCAACGTTATATTTTGCTTCCCTCGCGGCCACAGCACGGCTATGGCGGATATTGCGTCTCAAGAGCGCTTGCTGGAAACACTGAAGTTGTCACTGGGGACGCAGACGGGGACAGGCGCTGGCTATAAAATGGATGGCTGGTAATGGTGGCCCTACTCAATGAGGAAGATATATTTTCTTTTAGGTTTTTGTTATTGTTGTTTTTGTTTTTTTCATTACAGATCTAATTTGCTTTTATTAATTAAGAAGCTGACATTGCCGTAACACATTTACTTATAAAACTCCCGTGCCCTGTATTTAATTGGGGAAATTATTGGAGAACAAAAGTATCATCATTTTGAATCAAGCTCACTCTTAAAACTTTTAACCAGACTGTTGCATTGATTTTACTGGTGGCCCTTATACATAGATTGGTATGTACTTGTAACACATGATGGAAAAAGGATATAATGGTAAGAAAAGCTGAAAAGTAGATTTGAAGTCAGTTATGGGAGTCTTGAATCGAGGCGTCGACAGAATGCAAGTGCAGACACCACAATATAAGACAGAGACAAACGAAAACCGAATTGTTATTAGAGGTGTCATACAATGCGCATCACTTGATGCAAAAAACACAAAACATAATATGTCCTGAATAAATGAATCAAGCAGGTACACATCTGTTAATATACGCAAACGATATCGTAAGCTGCTTGGCCGAGTTTGGTATCAGCTGACATCTCCTCTGAAATGACAAAAATATTCGCAAACTTTTATTGTAACGACTGAATGTATGGTGCTGGACCCCCTCCTTTNCTCCCCGAAAAAAAACAACTACATTGCTGTTTCAGTCTCTTTCTCCGAAATTCGCGAACTTTATATCCCAGAATGTAATTTGGGTTTCCAACATCAGACATTTTTACACCCTGCAATTCCTGAACCGATGATGTCAATGAAGTTGATATATCTAGTCTAGAAGCAAAACAGCACAACAGCTACACACCTTTACACTTTGTGGTGTTCTGGTAATTCAAGCTCAGAGTCGTCTCCTTTCTCGATTTGGCTTTTATTTTTTCTTCTATCCGTTATGAGAACTGGACAAGCCTCCCGGTGGCATGTTTAAACCCGCAGCATGCTTGGGCGAATTTTTAGCGTACGATTAAGAAAGGGTTTTATTTTCTTGAAATTGGGAAGGCGGCTATCTCCAGTGGAGTTTACATTGATGAAATTTTCGCATAAAGAGGGTTCCTCGCCTTCCAAAATTAATATGACCACGTTGTAAATCCACTTCCTTAATTTACATTAATGTTTAAATCGTCACATCTCTTTTAAAAGCATTGCCTTCACTACATCAAAGAGTAGAGGATGCAGTCAACTCCTACTATAACAGAGCGTACCTTAGGGATTTTACAGAGGCTTTAAACACGACAGAAATGATGATTAATCTAGTGAATGGTGTCTTATACAGTCGCCTTGAGTATCAGAAGAGACAAGAGAAATGATATCAGGATTGTCAGTGATTGACAGTATCTCACCAACTCGAATTTCAGGTCCCAGTTCAGAAATTCGAGTTTCTGAGATGTTGAAGTTCATGAAGACAAGGAAAAGGAGCTTTGGAAAAAGTAGGTGAAGAATTCGAGTACAGAAGGTTCGAAGCTGCGAGATTCTATCGTACTTTCTTCTTTCGTGTTTAAAGACACTTCTCTCAAAATATAACATCCACTGCGCTGCACTAGCTAACACAAATTTTCACAGCTTTCAAAGGGAGATTGTTTGGCCTTGAGATGGTATAACCCAAACACGCCACTAATCCGGGGACACTCGCCAGCCCACATAATCCTTCTTGGGTTTGGTTAGGGTGTGGGTGTGAGGGGGGGACAAGGGGGACAGGAGGGACAGAGGACAACGTGGAAGACGACTCTTTCTTCTCGAACTTTCCCCAGCTGTTCGCAATCGACCTTTCCTCGGCCGACGCCGTGTGTTCATCTTTAGAGGCTCTCCACCACCAACTTGATATCCGCAGTTTGCTAAACGAGGGCTCTATCCGGGAATAATCTAATTAAATCTCGTGTCGATATTATTTCTACCGAGTGTCCGACCCGGGACAAGTTCTTGGAGCTAAGCAGCTGCTTGGAGAAATGTGAAAATGTTTCCTCTACGATCATATCGATTATCTTTAATTCTCCACACCGCTTTAAGTGCGGCTTGAACTTTAGTCAGGACGATACCAGTCAAAAGATCTTTATAGAGTATCGAATACAATTATTTATCATCCCCGTTGGTCAGTGACCCGGAAAGTATCTATGCACAGACTCCAATCTCTTCCTGAGGTCAAAGGGGTTTGTAGCCCTAGGATAATTTATGTTCCGTCAATGCTAACAAAAATGTCCTGATAATGTTTGTATAAAAAGACGTGAGGGGGTGTCTACAAGGGAATCCTAAATGCATTTTGGCAATGACTGTAATAAACAAAAATAAGTCTACCAGCCAAACATGAATTTTTTTTCTAATTTACAATACGAGTATGCTTTTATTGTTAGGCAATGTCTTATTATCGTATGTTGAATGATGACAATGTTTTAGCTAGCCTAACAAACTTGATGTCAATATCTCTCTACCCATGTCTTCATTGCCTTATTTTCAAAAGCTTAATAACAAAGATCTTAGCCTATCCATAAACAGCCTAATGTCAAGAAAATTTGCGTAATACAAAAAAATAACTTGAAACTCCCGCTTTCAATGGCTTCTAGAATTAAAAAACATTGATAGAAATCTGATTCCAGCACTACATCCTTAAATTACGTTCGCGGTCACAGAAATGTGACAGTATCGAATATTACAGACTCCATGTCGCCCTGCTAGCCTTGAAAGTTGGCCAGGGTTTTTCGGCAAAGACAACCAAAGAACGCCCATGAGAGGATCTTGATGATGACCCTGCCAAAGAAGTTCTCCTAATGTCCTCACAAATACAAATGGATTTCGGATTTACACAATAATTCATGACGACGAGGGGATGACAAGGAAAACGACAGGGAAAACAGAAGGAAAATCAAGCCCTGGTCGAGGACGGAGAAAGATGAGGGACAGAATATCGGAGAGAAGACGTCAGAATGTCAGGCCAAAGTGTGGTCTAACTTCTAAGAGAGGTCTTCATGTTTTGGGCACAAAGGGTTAAATGAGAATCTGAAAGCTATCACGCAAATCGCGATAGTGTTAGAATATAGTGAGACTTTTTTTAATATGTATACCCCTTGTGTTAGGAACAAGTATACTTATTACTGAGGTTGGCTACCATTTGACTCAAGGTTCCTTTTTCTGACTTGTGTTCACACCCTCCTTTCTACTTTTTTTACCTTTTTAAACTGTTCTTGAATGCACCGTCCTTTTCTTTGTATTTATTCTCTTCATTTGACACTGAAGAAGATCCACGTATAGGATCGAAAATTTTATTAAACTAATTTCTTCGTTACATTTTGGATTGTCTCGTTATTACACTGTTGGCAAGTGCGTGCGTCTTAAATATTAATTATTACTGAGGTTGACTCACTATCGAGGTCAACTTGAATTATGAAATATTTAGAATAGAATGAATCTGTGCACGTGAGATTTATATTTGACTATACTTATCACATGAATATTCAATATTGAGGTTCCACTGTTCGGGAGGCAAAACGTTTCACACCGGTATATGGAAGGATTTGTCTAAAGAAGAGGAAGAGCTATGGGACTTGACCAAAAAGACACCAAGAGGTAGATAAAGACGCGGTCAGACAGGGATGGAAGGACTCAGCAAAGAACGGAGTGAAGATGATGATTCGATCATGGCATAGATTTTTGTTTTTCGAAAATTTTTCCATATGGGATCTGTAGCTTTCCTAAAGATAAAATAAAATCCAGCGAATAAACAAATAATAAAATTTCATAAATGAATTTCATAATAAATTTCATAAAATAAAATAAATGATCAGCAGTTTTCCACTTAAGGTGTAGCATCCCACCTAAAAGATATAAATAAATTTTTTTTTTTCATTTAAGGTTTGCCATAGCCTAAGAAATAGTTTAAACTTTTGTCAGGTTAAAAAGATCTGTTGTTTATTTTCAGTGGTGTTTTACATCTTTTCCACATAGACTATCTCAAAGCGAAGTGCCAAATCTTATCATGCTTTAGATGTTTATGGTCTGTTGAATATTTATTGTTTATCATTTTATTAACAAAATACACAACTTTAAAAAAAGTGATCCAATTTTGATTTCGGCATTTCATGTAATTTAAAACTTGGATGTACAAAAATCTTGAACAGTCTATTTTGCGTTAGGGATACTTTCATTACTTTTCCCCTTGTTTAGTTTGCAAAATCATGTTTACTGTGTAATATAATATAATGCATGCTTACCTCATTAAAAGTTATTTTAATTAATAGAGCCCACGCACAGACCTGGTTCAATAAATAACAATTTCCATATCCAACCTCAATCTTCCCGCTGTTGTTTTTATTGTTGTTCCTTCACGCTTCACATGATGAGGTCTGTTTTCTTCAAATCGAACATCTTTCAGACAAAGATTGAGGCTCATGCACTTCTGACGTCAGCTGAAACAGGAAACACTGTTTCCACAATCACAAACAATTTGTTGTTGTTTCTCTATGAAGAAACAAAGTTCTTAACAGAAACAAAAAACGATGAAAACCCAACAGCTGTTAAGAAAAGCATTGTTACAACAGCAAATAAAAGATGAGAGCTCTGGGGAAAATAAGAAGTATTGCTATTGGCTCTTTCTCATCACATTTCTACAGGCATCTGGTAAAACCCAGCAGGTGCGTCTGGCTCAGATTTGAGAATTTTAAAAAAAAAAGGGAAGTCTTTATCATTATAGGACTAAACAAAAACCTGTTTCCTATCAGCTGGGGTTTATAAGTTAAAATACAGGAGCTTTCACTACTTGACTAACAAAAGAGGGATAATCCAGTGGGTTAACATTTGTGTCTAACTCGAATTTGGGCAAAGATTGACATAAAAGGTTTTACCAGCTAACTGGAAACTCTTTAAAGAGAACAAAATATGGAAACATAGAACATGTCATTCCTGTGCTCAGACTCTAATTGCTTCACCAGTTCTTTGAAGGTGCTGATGACAACAAACAACTTTAACAGCTTTTTAAACCAAGTTTAATGCTTTCCCTCTTTATTTTGCTTTCTCTCTCGGCAAAACCAATAAAATTATATGATTAATGCTTCGCCTCTTACCTGCCTGGAACTAAGAAGTTTTCATTATCAGCCCATGGGGGTGGGCACATTGAGTGTCTGAGTATCGATACGCTTTTTGGTATACATCGACAAGGACACACTTTTTTGTTTTATTTGAAGAAGGAGAAGACCGCTCTTAATTACAGCAGGTCATGTTTTTGTTTTGTTTTGTTTTTTTTTATTTTGTTTGTTTTAAACAGGCAAGCTCACATGCTCATGCTATTGAACAGCTTATTCTCAGGTTGATGTAACAAGGAGTGAGAGCTTGCTACGGCACCAGAAACACTGCTCGAGAATAGCTGTCTTGCAGTTTTTGTTAATAAGTAAGTGATCCATGCTGTCACTAGAAGTGCGTCATTTTAGTTTTAATATAAACTTTTGTCATTTAAAAATTTCTAAAATGGCCATAGATTATCATTATTTAGCTCTCTAAGTAGGTATTCACTTTTTTTTTTAACATACGGCGAACTTATAAAGCTCCACATTTATATTATTTTGATGACATCTTTTCCCTCATCCCTATTTGGACGTAGAATATATTTGTTTTGACGTCTATTTTGGAAAATATCGATATCAATGTCTAATATTTTCCCAGACATATCGCCCATTTTTTCTAGCCGCTTCCAAAGCAGTTCTTTTCAGAATCTTCTTCTTCTTCTTCTTAACTCCGCGAATTCCTAAGTATCAATCACTCGCTGTCTTCCCTCACACCACAAGCATTCAGAGGCCGTCAGGCGAGGAGCAGCCAGAAGGTTATTGATGCTGAGCAAAGGGTCCTGTCATGTTTTCATTTGCCATTAACTAATTAGAAAGCCATACGCAGCCCTTTTCCACGCATTGCTTCCCGAAAATATTGACAGTTACAAACGAGGCCTGACAAAGGCTTGTGTAAATTGCCTGTTTCATATTGCTAAAACATATGTAGAGAAAGTATAGGCCTAGCGAGCCCAGCCGCGGCCTGCCCTGGGAGGGGGGGATGCCTGCCAGCCAGTCAGCCAGCCTTAGAGATGTACACTTCCCGAGCAGACTGTGATGAAAGCTTGGAGAAACATCGGCATTGTGGAGTTATTGGCTTGATGACGTCTGGGTATCTTTTCTGGGGATGAAATAAACGGTGCCTCGGGTCAGGATGGGAGATATCTAGGTTCCTGGTATCGATATAGATATCAAAACTTTTCGCAAGTACTCAAAGTAGTTGTCGATACTAGTATCGACATTTTATGGGGGGTTTTGTGCCATTACATTTTTATTGCATTCTTTACATTGTTATTGCAAGATTTATGTAATTTAGAAGGCAAAACTTTGGGTTGAATAGCGAACGCTGTTCTTTGTCATACATCTCTGATACTAGCCAGAAGTAGTGGGTTAGTTAGTAGCAATAGCAAGTAAGACTAGATAATAATACTAACATTAATAATGGGGTTTGTGAGTCTCATATCCAACCATAGCAGTTCCCGCGACTTTTACATTATTATCATCTTTACAGGCCAATTTGCTCAATAAATTTCTGCGCCTGATGAGCACACAGTACCGTGCTGCTGCCATTATGCAGGCGCTGACGACTAACATTTGGACTGTAGCTCTCACTAGCTGCAGATGGAAACCGTTCGAGCGAACGTGACTTGGCAGAGCTGACATTAATGTAGAGTTCACAGTTTAACCTTCTTATAAAGAATATAAATAAAGTTCCGTACAACTAAGTAAGGAATGAACAACTGATATCTATTACTCGATTATTCTATACTTGTCAAAAGGATTGGTACTTAGATACTTGGTATCGTGTTTTGCTCATTATTCGTGCCCTCGGGTGAAAAGGGGAAGGAAAGACACTCGGGCTTGAATCGCTCTTGTTGAAAGCGCTTACTGTCGCGGGATAGACACCTTTGTTTTCTGCTGTAACTCCATAAACACGTGTCTCAGCGCCAACAGCTACAAGGATTCACTTTCTTTATTTGTTTTGTCCTTAAACTAACATACAAACCATGGCCCTCCTAGACTAAAATATGGCTTGGCTTGCTTGACAGAAGTTATGTTTCATTGCGCATTCGCACAAATGTCAAGGAAGTTCTTATCACCAAGTTACTACGACGCTACCAAACTCGAAAAGATAAAAAAAAAAAAAAAAGAGCCTACGTTCTATAAGAGTGTTGTTATCATATAAGCCGCAAAGTTGGTAGTAAACGATGAGACCTATGACCTACAGGTCTTTATTTTGACAAGGTATCTATTTTCGTATGGAACTATTTATAATAGTGGAATCTGTGTCATGAGACTTTTCATATACACTCTAAAACGCCATTTTTTGTAGGGTGATGGAGACACAAAGAAAGGAAAACAGGGCAAGGAAATAGAGAATAATATTATGTCAGTATATTCGACTTAAAGCTTTATCTGATGACAGCAGGGTGAAGTTTTGCTCCTATGGCATTCCCTGTAACAAAACAAAAACAACAACAACAACAAAACAGAGCGGTCATGCGTAAGGAATATTATTGACTAGTCCACTATCTGGTATGTTCCTCATTGTCATTCAGTGCATTAAGAAGACAAATATTGTTTTTTCCGAAAAAAAAATTTTAAGTCTTTCTTTTTCACGCAGTTTGATTAGGCTTCATGAAAATCTTTAGAAATTATTTATTCACTATTGCATTCTCGTGCCATCATACTTAACTTGCTCTGGGAAACATCAGAAGTTCGCTGCATTGATCATTCACATCTAGAGTAATTCACCTTTCCGAAACTCTTAAAAAAGACTTCTAGTGGCTGAAGTAGGTCAGTCGAGATCCACTGTTTATTAACTTCGCAGCTGTTTTCCGGTCACGGCGTTTGTTTACCATAAATTTCTACTAAGCACTACTCGTTCACTCACGCTTTCATGCCTCAATCTCAGACCATGGCAAAGACTTGGGCTATTTGTCCTGACAGGCTAACTTGGTAAGGTGAATGAAGGAGGTACAGAGGTATACATGAGCGGAGAAAAAGGGCTAGGGGGAGGTCCTATCTTACCGCAATGACAGTGAATAAAACACTGAATAATAAATCCAATCATCACGTCAGTGCAAGAACTATCGCATAACAAAACGCGACCCAAGAAGAACGAAATTACCTCAAAACGATAATGTTGGGAATGCTGAAAGAAGCTTTCGTTTTCACATGATGTTCTCTGACTTTCGTTTGCTACACTGACATTCTGAATATGTTTGCGCTGCATGACTAAACCCTGAAGCTGCTTGGAGCTATAACAAGGATCGGTTCCTACCCTGGGGATGACAGGTGGCCACAGAAAACATTATTGTTTTTAAACTTGGCGCGACTTCATGCCCTCCCCAACACCCTGGAAGCCATTTGGCATCCACGCCTGTATCTATGTTCTCCATTAAATTGTTTTCGTTTTGCAGCATGCAGGGTAGGTTTGGGATAATATGCGTGCATACATAGGTGTATTTGTGAGGGTGAGGAGATGGGTATTTACGCTTGTGTGAGTGGGGGGGGGGGGGGGGGGGGGGGGNGGGGGGGGGGGGGGGACGGGTGAGTGACAGGGAACGAGAGTTGGAGAGAGAGAGAGACATAGAGAGAGAGAGAGAGAGAGAGAGAGAGAGAGAGAAATGGGGATGGGTAAAGTGTATGATCTTGCAGTTAAGACCAACTGAGAAATTACTTACTATATTTCACTTTTTTTGTTGAATAATTGAAATACAATGGGGACTTCTCAATTCCTTGTCATCTCCGATATCATCTAACCAAGAACTGTCCTTAGGGGTCCGCCCGCGGTATATAATGAGAGAAGAGGCATGATGGCACACTTCATAAAATTGAATTCAGTTCCATGCTTCAGATAGGAGCGCTATTTTTTTCCCGAAATTCACGAGTTATAAATTTCATACACCCATAGAAACTTTGCACGTAGCTAGTTTATCGTCCCTCCAAACGTTATAATAATATAATAAAGATAATTGATATCAAAACGGCTGGTATATGAAATATGAAAGCAGATCCATCTGAATTGAGGCACTGTCCACGGTCATTTGTAGGCGGGGCTTGTCTCTCGAAGGTCACGATCGGATAGCACAGCTTTAAAGAGAGGTGCAATTACAACTTACAGATTACATTGATGACTAATCTACTATTACTAAATCTTAGTCATGCAGACAGAAGAAGACACGTGTGGAAATGTTGTGGAAGGTGCCAGTTCCGACTGTCTTTTTAGTTCTCTTTTAAGTGACGTCAAACCAGCTCTTCAGGTGCTTGAAAAATTTGTTGCACAGATCCATGTTTAAGTTAAGACAATGCCCTTTTATTTTTTGATCCTATAAACATTGATAACACAACTGTTTTAGGTCTTCTGGCCCCGAAGCAATGTCTATTGCCCCTGGGAACATCAAAGCAAGAGGCGATGGTATTTTGTTTGTATGGACCCTCAAAATACATTGTTCCCCCTTGAAGGCAGGTACAGCGTCTAAGTGATCTTTTGCTCAAAGCCAAAGGATTTACTTTGTAAAGCGATTCGCGTGGATCCGAGCTTCAACAAAAGAAAAATAATAATATTTCTGCAACACCCTCTTAGGACATTCAGCTTTGGTCGAATTCCGATTTCGTACACTAGATTTACGATGGCATGACCTTTAACTATGACGGTCTCATTTATAGATTTACCACAAAATTCCTTGGTCACTAATGAGCTTGGAAAATACAGAATGGGTTGGTTCTATATTTGGCGCGGTTAATTCTATTACATACATCACTGTCATGAGTTAATTGGAATTTTAAAACCACAGGTGAGTGGTTCGCAAGTAGTCAAGAATAATCGAATAATTACAATCTTAATTTTCGATAGAATTTATACTACACTGGACTTGACTGTAGTGTTAATAGTCATCCCTTTAATAATGCACTACCTTAATATTGCCTTTCCGCTTCCGACCCGTTGTTTGAACAATGCACACGGCAATATCAGCTTCTGAAACTTAGAATCGTGTAAACCTGAGAGAGTCGGAGAAATGCATTTTGGCGAAAGTGGAGTTGTAGGTGTCGGTGAAAATGTATTTATTCAGCCACTTAAAGACTCTTCACACTTCCTTAACCCTTGTAGAGACCTTGCTTTTGAAGGCGATGACACGACCGGAAGTGTGATAGAAAGGCCGCTAACTCTTGATTCCATCTCGTGTCTTTGAGCTAGAGATCCGATGACGAAGGCTGTTAGGCGTTTGTGCGCATGTGCATGGCATATGCTCGTGTGTTACCTTAACCCAGCTAACCATTCCAAAAGCCCAAAATTTCTTATCGCTATTTGGTGCAGTGTGGAATCAATTTCTGTCTTCATTCTTATCAAGAGTGGATATTTTCGTTGGTAATTGGTAGGACTTTCATGTGATATGAAAAGTGGTCGGGCGGTATTTTTATACATTAGCTTTTTTTTCGGCGGCATGGATTTTTTAATGATCATGGAAATGCAACAATTTAAAAATGTTTGTAAGATAATTCAAACAATTTAGGTTAATAAAAAAGTGAACCATTTTTTGTGCTGTAATTTGACATTCCAGATTTAAATACGGTGCAAGTGATTCACAATTTTAACTGAAGTGATATTTGGCTTTACTTACTAATGTCCGTTGAAATGGTCTACTATTTAATTCACATGACCACAGTACCCTTGTAGTTTCTTTGTATATTAACAAGCAACGGTATGGTGGACCCTTGTGGTTATGCCTACTTTCATTATTTTCCTTTTCATGTAAAAGTTCGCGGGCGCGGAGCATAGACTAACACTTTGACAAATTTATGTCTGAAGATGTGCGCTCTTTTATGACATTTGTAACATAAGTCCTCAACCGTGTGCTGTTGTTATTTCCTCGCGCGTCTCTTCCCACTTCTGTTTTCTGCTCACTCCAAAGCACCAGCACGTGCGGATAGAATACATACCAACACCGAATACTTGGCAACGCAAAGAAAGCAGGGTTAATCAAAGCCGGATCAAAACTAAGAGAAATTATTTTGGGCTTCAGAAGACAAGCACGAAGCTAGCGCTCTGCTGACGGCATAGCTCGCCTGCCCAGAATACCGAAGATCCCTTTATTCAATCCCCGACTTATCCCGGTCTTCCACAAGGCGATGTCACGTCTCCATGGGTGTTCAAACCCACGGGTGGCATTACTCACGCTTTTTCTGCCAATCTCACACGTGCAAGAATATGAAATTCTATCACTTATTTTCGACACTCTCACACTCTCATCTCCACGTATTTACGAAAAGAGTAGCGCACATGTGTGCATAAACATCATTTTGTTGAAGGGCAACAGATATGGTGAGAAATTGCTGACAAGGGATGCTCGTTTTTGTGGAGAGATGAGCCCGGCGATTCTATAGGGGCCCGTGTGATATCAATATTCAGCAATTCTTGGCGAGAGCTGCATACCCTTTCAACAAACATAAATTTACTTCTCCTTTTGGGCATAGTTGCTTTAGGCCACTCAATGATCCATTTTCTGCATTTACAAATCGAGGACAAATAATCAGCTCATTTGCTGCTGTTGTTGTTGTTTGTGCTGCTGCTGCCGCCGCCGCCGTCGTATCTTCCTCCGAGGTTGTCGTCATCTTAACATTTGAGTGTACTGAAGAAGTACATGAGTACTGTATTTATATTCGTTGCCACCTGTCAAGCCTTCGCCTCATTGCGAAAACTCATCTGGAAGAAAATCCAAGAAAGAAAGAAATTCAAGCAAACTCACAATCACCTAACAATCCCACAAGAGCAGGCAGTGCTGCTGTTTGGACACACCATCATCGCCAGCACCATCGCCATTTATACCCTTTTTAGTAGATCAGTCACTACAACTTCATAACTGACAAACCTTGTAAGAGCATCCTAAATCTTTTCCTCTCTTGCCCCTTACACACACTTACTGAATACCCTACCATTACCATTATCACCGCCACCACTTCTATCATCATCATCATCATCATCATCATTACATCATCATCACGAGCAGTATCTTCTCAAGGAAAGCCTTGGCAATACAANCCTTTCAACAAACATAAATTTACTTCTCCTTTTGAGCATATTTGCTTTAGGCCACTCAATGATCCATTTTCTGCATTTACAAATCGAGGACAAATAATCAGCTCATTTGCTGTTGTTGTTGTTGTTGTTGTTTGTACTGCTGCTGCTGCTGCTGCTGCCGCCGCCGCCGTCGTATCCTCCTCCGTCGTTGTCGTCATCCTAACATTTGAGTGTACTGAAGAAGTACATGAGTACTGTATTTATATTCGTTGCCACCTGTCAAGCCTTCGCCTCATTGCGAAAACTCATCTGGAAGAAAATCCAAGAAAGAAAGAAATTCAAGCAAACTCACAATCACCTAACAATACCACAAGAGCAAGCAGTACTGCTGTTTGGACACACCACATCGCCAACACCATCACCATTTATACCATTTTTACAAGATC
The DNA here is from genome assembly GCA_033807755.1 of Ellobium chinense. Taxonomy (NCBI): domain Eukaryota; kingdom Metazoa; phylum Mollusca; class Gastropoda; order Ellobiida; family Ellobiidae; genus Ellobium; species Ellobium chinense. The sequence continues at coordinate 1,113,984 of JAWQUT010000029.1, forward strand.
AGTCACTACAACTTCATAACTGACAAACCTTGATAAAGCATCCTAAACCCTTTCCCCTCTTACCCCTTACACACACTGACTGAATACACTACCATTACCATTATCACCGCCACTACTACTACTATCATCATCATCATCACCATTACATCATCATCACGACCATTATCTTCTCAAGGAAAGCCTTGGCAATACAAACCCGCCCCCGCCCCCCGAATTGGATACAGCAGCACCATGACCATCCAGCACCATGACCACCTAACCATCAGCCCTACAACCATTCAATCCGGCTGACTACCACCATCTTCACAACCACCACCCATCACCACCCTCATCATTACGACAACAACCAAACAACAACAGCTTTCCTAACCAACAGACCTGCCTAGAACATCTTTCTCTCGCTGCTGACTGGATACAGCCCATGACATCTGTGTTCCAGTAATGACAAGCACACCCGAAGGCGTCAGCAATCATCGCGTTCTCTGGCTCATTCAAGGAGAAAACGGTGAAATGCTAGACATGCCCCTTAGCATTCCAGCGCACGTATGTGAAGACTTTGCTGTTTATCCCCAGAATTCAAATTATTAGCACAACTGACAAATTAGTGCCGGAAAACAAAAGTCAGCCAATTAGATCAGGGCTGTTCACTTCGAAGTGAGAGCATTAAAAAAAAATGGGAACACACATTGGAAGTATCTTGAGGTCTTAAAGAAACCCAGAAAATTCTGGTTTCTTTTCTTTTTTAAACAATTGTAATGAGATCTTTTTTGCTGTTAGGTACAAGTAACTCCAACAGTTGCGTATGGATAAAAACGACAGTGTACTAACAAGAAGCCTGAGCAAAACTCCTTGGTTTGCTGTTTTCTTTCTTTCTTTCTTTCTTTCTTTCTTCCTGAAAGGGCTTTCTTGTTGGTTTTTTTTCCCGAAAGCGCTGATGGATGGATGGATGGATGGATGGATGGATGGATGGATGGATGGATGGATGGATGGATGAATGGATGGATGGAATGTAAAGTAGTGAAAGTGCATTGACTTAATGACGCATCAAAAACTGTAGACACTACTAAAGATAACGACAGTGTTAGTGAACAATTAATGTGCCTTGCATAATGCATTTCGTTCTAAGCATTTCTTCTTTCAATTAAGAAACATTAATGTGATGCTTACGTTGAAGTGGAATTTTCTAAACTTCTGTATCAACAGTTCGATCCTCAAAATTCGAATGTATTAATTGAGTCTGAGGAAAGGATCGGTTCCGCTCGAGATCTTGAGTCGAGGTATGAAGATGCCAAATGTTTTTTTCACTTTTGGCTATGTAAGATTTTACAACTCTCATTAATTTATCAAGGGGTCCCATGCCAAAATACTTTCCAAACACGTTGTTTAGCTATTCCTTCAAATTTTGACACAAAGAAAATTGCCCCTTAACCAATAAGATTTTGAGAACTTAGGCAGTAAAGCAGGCTACCTAGTATTTTAGGCCTTTTCATTTCGTAAACAGGGTAACCTTACCCACCTATCACCAACCACAAATTTTATATTTGAGTGCAGGCTAAATCTCACCTATTATGAGTCTACAGATGTATTTGCACCTATCTAAGCCTTTGAAATTCAAATACAACCCCTTTGCCCCCTCCCCATGGCCAGTTTTCTGCATATTTTTATACCCAGTACTATTGGCATCTTCATACCTCGAGCTGCCCAGCTTTAGTCCAGGGCAGAAGAATGACTTGGGGTCGATGTGACAAACGGAGCTGATATTATAATAGAGTTACTGCATTTTATGCTTGTGCTGAGAGACACATTAATAAAATGCGACCATGAGGGTTAATTTGTGTATAGTTCATGTTCAAGATGCTCCCAGCCACATAGCGTTATGTGTTATCTGTCAGAAACCAGCAGCATTTCAACAAAAATCATACTGCACTTTCTCGAAAAACGACATGAGCATTAGTGGTGACTGTCTAGCAGTATGGCCCAATTATAACTGACCTTCAGTCAGACTTCTGTCCACACAAATTATGTCGCTTAGATGCCTCGTTTCAACGGGACAATGTTCGCGCCACATAATAACGGCTGGCCGCTCGTCTGCACGTGCCGGAAACGGTACAAAATGGCCGATCAAACTTATTGTCTGGTCTCCACAACCTCAGGCGAGAGTGTTCGGGGTGGCCAAAGGAATGTTATGCCCCGTTACTCATGAGACCAGTCCACCATTTCGAGCCTGTGAGATGCTGGAATTTGTGAAAAGAAAAGGACGTAAGGCTTGAAACCATGGCATTATAGCGAATGAGTAGGTCTTTGAAGAGTATCTGACCTCCAAGTTCGTGAGATTCTACTGTGTAGGCTACAGTGGCCATCAATAATTCATTGATTATCCTCCATTTCTGTGATTTCTGTATCATCGCTCTTAAACAGGTCTCCTGCATTTCTGGTCTACTCAACCTTTAATCACCAATGGAATGTGTTATCACCTATCGCATCGTCATTGTTCAGCCGTTTCCTTTCAACTCACAAAAGTCGCAAACGGTATTACCTTCATTCATGCGTGCTGCCAAGTATGAGGAGGCGACAATGATAATCGGTGGAGAAGGGTGGCACGCGACAAAAGCCACACCCCATCAAGGGAGTCTACTCAGTCTGATGATTTTTATATCGCGAGCGAGACATCATGACAATATCTGAAATTAAGTTGTCAGCAGAATGAGCTCAGTGACACTGATGTCTTGAAATCCCTTTGGTAATGGTCTGCAGATATTGTTGTCAAAGAATTTCCTAATCTGCCTCGTGTTAAAGAATCACACGAAGGTTTGACTTGTTAGGATCAAATATTGTTTGTTTGTTTGTTTGTTTGTTTGTTTGTTTGTTTGTTTGTTTGTTTGTATCGGAAGTCTGAAAGTGTCAGAAAACAGTCTCATAAAAACTAAAAGTCTTCAAGAAAAAACTATTCTGAATCATCTCGCAACAACCGCTTTGTGGAAACAGAATGCAAAGTCATGCTGAACCTGCTAAATAGCTTGGGAGTGTCAATCGAATCCAAATCCAAAGGCAAAGTTAATTTGAGATTCATAATATATTTTCCTGAGCGAATATACGCTCGTAGCATCGTGATTTCGTGATGCAAAAATGGCTGTGTCTTTCTCTGGCTTTGTCGAGGCTGAGTTCCTGGACAAATTGTTACAGAGTTACAATGTATTCTTCCACCTGAGAGGACGTGGATACCAACTTTTGTTATTTGTTGCCAGGTGTAATGATGGTTGGACAGAAGCAGAAGAAGAGTGTCTAGTCCCTACCAAAATACTGTAAGGGTTCTTGTGTCGGGATTCTTCTTCTTAACATTGTTTGGTAGTACTGTATGTCGAGTCCCAAAGTCCAATTACAACATCGTCACGAAATATCGCTGCCGCTTGAGTGGACATAAGACCTTCAGACATTGCGATCGTTTTGTCTGAGGTAAAGATGGTTATACCAAAGCGTGCCACCAGCATTATTCGTAATGATTCCTCATTTTCGCACGCACCAGCGCTTCTGATAGGATTATAAAGCCAAGAGTGTCTCAGAAGGCGAGATGTTCAACGACAAGCCAGACAAAAGCCCTGCGTGACGGGAAAATTTTGAAAGTCTTGACTGCGTCATGGAGGACCATCTGCAACAATGATCGTCAAATATCAACAGATTTTTCTGGGGACCTTTTCCACAATGAGGCCCCAGACAGTTCACGTAACGACAGCTTGACCTTGGAGCCCTCGTGTCAAGAGGAGAATCAGTGACATAATGACGAGGCCACGTGCCGAGGATGATAATGATGACTCGGTTCGCTACATCACCTTGATAGTATTAGACTGGCACAAGCCACAAGGCATCTTTCCGGTGTTTGGCTCGTGGTGATGACTGTGATCTGGACCATCGGATGTTGTGTAGGGATTATATTGGACGAGGGTGGGTTTTTGAATGGTTGGGGGGAGGGGATGCATTGGTATTGGTATTAAACTGATTAGACATGGGCTGATACAAAGTGCCGGTAACAATAACAATAGTTTATGAAGCACAAGAGCGGTATTCACTAATGATACTAGTCTACATGTCTACATGTAAAACAAATGCTATAGTAAAATACACTTGGGGACACTTCCGCTTAAATCCAACCTCCATAGTGGTCCTTCTTATACTGCTAGGAGATTTCTTAGCTTTGTTAATTATATATGTTCGATATTATATATAAAGTTCCAGTTTTGACTGTTGCGCTGATAGTCAATATGAGGGACTGGATGGAAGAAAAGGGAGAATATTTGTTAAAGAAAGAGAATCAGTGACCAGTGTAGCAAGCATAATAAATGTCAGTTATGTACTGGACTGACAGCAGTTACAGTAATGAAAATATAAGTAATGATAAAGAACTTTAAAAGTCGCATATCCAGGTATGGCCCGTTCATAAGCATGCTACTTCAAATTATTGTTATTATTTCAGCTGGACTTACCATTTAAAAGCAATATTCTCAACTCTCCGCGAAGCGCGGTGTACGGACGCCATTTTACATGCTGTATACATTAGCATACAAACAAGAAGTCTGTAAAAATGACTGGATGAAGCTATTTTTCTGAGGCTAGTAGCGATGCAATGAAGAAGGCTATGGCGGCTGGTAAACTCTGGGTAGTGATTTGTGCGTTTTAGAGCTGGATAATTGTTTCCTCTGAATTCTAATTAAAATTTCAAGTATTAATCAAAGACAGAAGTATTGCTGCCGTTTGTAAATCATTAATAAAGAATGCAGGACAGGACCTCTTTTATATTGTCTACTGTTGAAAGTTTACTATATTATTATATTTTTCACCTTTTGGATGATGTATCAAGGGCCATAACTAGAATAATACCGACCGCATATGGATTATTATTTTGGGGCCATGCTGTTATTATTGATTTATCTTTGAAAAATGTTTACAGTTTAAAACTTTATTTCTATAAGATATCAATGAAATTTAGTTTGCCGTAAATTGCAAATTATTTTTTATTAGAGGAGACTAATAATAATAAACATAAGGGTTTTTTTTAACGTGGTGGAGATTCATTATTATTTGACCAGAATATTACGAAACATTGCCGGATTCTTTGGCTAATGCACGGTCATGGTATCATGGCTGTTTGAGTTACTATTTCCTTCAGTTTCCATTCTCCTGCTTCATAACCATATCAATAATACAATTTTAAAATTTTAATTTTAATCATTTCTGAAATCAATTTTAATTGAAGTCTTTTGATTCAATGATACGATTATGTTCATATCGTCGTCAAAAAGACGAAATGACGTTTTCATTTGATGAATTAATAGAAAGAAATATGACTTCATTTTTCAGATTACGTATTGGTTAGTCGCCATCTTTGATTTGAACCCTTATACAGTAAATTTCGATCAAAGACGGTTTGAGGTCGTGAAATCCTATTGCATCATTAACACCATGCTTACTCTACAGCTCTTGGCTTTATATAAACATTACATTTCATCAAACAATGAGACTGTCTCACTTTATGAAGCTTCTTACAACCACCCATTTTGTCCATGGTTCTCCTTAAGATCCTATGGCATGAGGATTTTTTACTCCGTATCTGAGGTCCATATCCTAGCAATTCTGAACATTTCACATGATCTGCCTCTCACTTCAAAGTAAATCAAAGTCATGGCCAATTACCAGCGGGTGTCTGGCTAAAATTTAGCCTTGATTCCCACAAGAAAAACGCGACATCTTCATATCCCGAGGACGCAAGGAGGGAGAATATTCATCGAGGCTAATCTGCCGTATCACTGTTTCGTTTTTCACTCTCAATCTGACAAACCACCTTTTAGGCATTAAAAAGGAGTCGGGGATTGACACGGCAGGTTTCCATGAGCTGCGGGGCCAATCTTTACTTTGTCCCCACACAATCGTAAACGTTCATCTCAGAAACATTTAGGCAGCGTTTGTGAGGCCAGAACAAAGGTTTGGATCTCTATTTCATTGCCTTAATTGGCGGTGTTCTTTGGCGAGCGTTGCCCCCAGAGGGCATGCAAACAGTTGTAAATAATGAAGGCAGGCGGAGAAGAGGGTCTGATCCGGCCAGTAGCAGACCGGCTCATTTCTATAACCATGTGATGTTTGAAATTCAAGTCCCTCCATTCTCAGTGTCCGCCGATTCCCTCGTATTTGTTTACCCCTTTTTGTGCACGTGTCTTCGAGCGCGCAGCTGGGAGTCTCGTGGCTTGGGTTCGATTCCCCTCGGGCTGCTCGTATCTGGAGTTATTGACAGTAGGCAAGGGGCAAAAAAGCATCCCGGTAGTATGAAAAACAAAAGAGACGAGTAAATAAACACAGAGTTCCGGGAGACGACCATGTACTGGGGTGATATCCGCACATCAGTCCAACATACTTTCATCGTACATGATACTAAACACTCCCGCCCCCTCTCTCCCACTCCAGATCTCACCCTCGCTCCCACTCCCACTCACCCTCGCCAGCGGCCTCGGCAGTTGATGTTTATACTCGCCTACATGATGAAAAGCATTCTTAGCTCCTGCGTGTATATATTTCTTTGTAAAAAGGGACTCACCACGGAACAATATGCGGCGAGTTTGCCTCTTTTAATGCGAACTGGTGCCAAATAGAATGGCGATGCAGGAGCAGCCCCCCTGCACTTGTGCACGTGTTTTGATAATATTACTAACACCTGCGAGACACTCGGCATATTATTTATTCTACAGAGATCTGAATTGGCAATCCACGAGAGGATTTTTTTGTAGTCCTGAGCGCTAACCCTCTAAAACATACGTTTGCCCACAGTGTATTTGAAGTTCATTTGTTTGTTTGTTTGTTTCTCTGTTTGCTTGTTTGCCCCGACCTGGCATTCCGCCCGCGAAAAGTAGCTCCCCCCTTAATTCGGCCCTACAGCGACTAGTTTGAGGTGATGTCCTTCATATGGTGGGGAAAAGCAAAGCCTATTGCGGTAGAAGATAGATGACTTCCCATATCTTGTTTTATTAAAATAAACAACGCCGCCTGACGCATGTGTTCAGACAACACGAGACATTTTCGAGGGCAGAAAAAAAAAAGCCACTCCTACGCAACACATTCTTAAGCATCTCCTCCCTTTTCCTCCCTTCCTTCCTTCCTCCTCCCCCCCCCCCCCCCCCCCCCCCCCCCNTCTCTCTCTCTCTCTCTCTCTCTCTCTTTCCCTCTGTTTCTCCTTACTGTCCCCATCCCTTATTACCTATCCTTCCATTTTTACCACATCTTCTTCTCACCAAGAGCATTTCAGCAAACAGATACAATTGTGATGTCGCTATTCTAAGCGTCCAACTCTTCCTTATATACATATATGTGTGAATGCTAATCAGAAATGTTTTACGGAGACACTAATAAAAAAAGTGAACGCGAGCAAGCCGTCGCCACAATGGTTATGTTGAATATGAACTCTTTCTTCGTCAACGTTTGACCGAGACTGAAGACGAGGGTCTTTTGTGCGAGTGCTTCTTGGGGCAAATAGAAAATCTGAAAAGAAAACGGGTGGTCTCCCTTTGATTAATTCAATCATATTCTATTGCCTTTTTTACTCATAGGAACTCGGCAAACTGGCCCTCCCGTGGGATATGGAAAACATCATGTGGTCATACAAATGCCAAACCACTACAGCTATTCTCCGAGATGGACGCTATTTCTCGGGATAAAACACCAAAAGACGTCCGGAAAAGTTGTCAGGAGTTTCTCCAAAATGGCCACCCGGAAGTCCCGAGAGAGCTAAGACGTATCGGTGATCAAGCAGCAAGGGTCAGCTATTCCTCTCATTTGAAAGTCCAATAGCAAGTTGGCCAATCTCGCTCCAAACATTTATAATAATAAAGACAAGTTTCCCTGATTGTCCCCGGCGCTGTTTACCGCGGGTCGAACGCCTGTAACGGAGCCGGAAAAGCCGGTCCAGTGCCGGAACTTGTTAATTAACTCTTTCATGCCGGCAGTCGAGGCCGTGCAGGGGCAGAGTCATGAAATTTAATGAACGCCTCCCCCGGGAGGGAAGACGCGGGCCTGATTCTTTTCAAGGGATCCAGATTGCTTCATAGGCAGGCGCATGCCAATTAAACGTGGCAGTCAATTTGTAGATTGAGGTGGCGATTAAAACCTTCTAGCGGAAAACAGGCTCTTTATAGAATAATTGAAGACTGTAAGTTAGAAGGTGATGCGATTCTCCCCCTCCGGTTCAAAAGCTACACCGAGGCTTCTAATGAGGCGGGCGATGAAGAAAAGTGAAGTATGACGGGGGGAACGCTAATAACACGACTGAGCGCCGCTGACATTTGGTGCTCGATTGTTCCCCCTTGATGGTCTCAACAAATGTTTCCGCGGGTAGCGTGGTGCCCACCAGCCGGCGACACGGCGGGCTCATGTTTGAACACGGCACGAGCGCCTACGAGGGCAGAAAAGTGTCTTATTAAAATGTTATACCTCAACAATACTTCAAACATTAAAATGTTTTCACGAGGGCCCTGGCGGATGCTGCAGTGAGTCAGTCTTCGGCTTGGACTCACGTCGACCAAGATGGCGCTTTGCGTAATGAATTAAAAATCCTTGATTAGCCAATCACGAGGCTTTGACATGATTGTGTTTGGTGTTGTCTTGAGGAACTGGGATCAGCGCCTGGCATGTCAGACATGGAAAAATGAATTCAATGGGTTTGAAGACAGTTGTTATCAATTTACGCGGAAAACTTCGGGTCTTGAACTTCGTTAACGACCCTCGTACGTTTCGTGTTGTGCGGTACGCTCGAAAACCTGGGTAATTGTTTCCCTTCTCCAGTCAAGTTAACAAAATTTATTGACGTTGTGCTTCACAACTCCAGTGAGTGGAATGAGAATGAATAGATGAGAGTTAATGTTAATGTTGATGGCAGAGAAGGCAACTGTAATCGGTAACTGAGAATAAAATATCTGTAGAATAAAGAGCTTTGTGGAGTAGTCCTATTATGGCTGGCTTATGGAGATGATATGACACTGGAGTCTCTATCATGTGATTCTTTGCACACTCGTATTTTGGTCATATTTTGTTGGGCATGATTGAGAGAGAGTGAGAGAGAGAGAGAGAAAGAGACAGAAAGAGCACGCAGAGCGTGCATTAAAGAAATAGGGCAGTCGTAAAAAACAAACTAAGCACATAAAAAGTATGTTCTCCTGTTTTCCTATTGGCAGTTAAGTTTGAGTGGTCAAAGCGACCTGTAAGTATTTTGTTTTAACAACAGAAATTTTATTTAATTAGTTGTGTTGATATCTACGTGGCCGAACAGTGGAAGTGTCTGTATGATTGGTATATTAATCATGCAAATTTTTGCGAGTGAAATGTGCTGGTATCATAATAAAAGTATTTTTAACCTTTTTGGATTTTGGATCAATTTTGCTCTCTCACCGAAGAGAGCTCACAGAAAACCTAATTAACTTTAAAAGCAAGGAAAAAAAATTCTATAACTCTGTCTAGGCCCTTGCAGATTGTGAAATCCTCAGTTGTGGCGTATTTAGATTACACGTAAATCTGGTCCTGTCTATAATGTTATTTTTTAGTAGAAGCACAACTGTTATGACGTATAATATGTAAAACTTACACAAGGATACTCATGTTCAAAGTGTTGAAGTTGGTAGTGAGTTCCAGAAACGTCCCAAAGAATTTTAGCAAAGTTTGTTTTCATAAGGATATTTAACGCCAAAAAGCTTGAATTTCGCCACTTACACAAACAGGGGAATACCAAGAGTGAGGTTTTAGAGAAAATGTTGGAAACTTTATTAGTCGAGGAAAATATATGGCAGCAACAATATAAAAGGGCACACGAGATACAAAAAGCTGTGCTTTGTTGCAAATTAAAAAATGTTCGCCTTTTACAGACCGTATCATTAATTTACTTGTAGAAACAGTTTCTTATTGAGATATTTATTAACTCAGTCTGGCAGAGACTATAAATCACTTATTCTTATGAATGTATACGACAAGAGGTGATGACAAAATTATTGCTTTCAATTTCGTTAGAATACATGTATATAAAAGATTCAATTTGGAAACATAAAATTTAATATAATCTGCCTTTCAACGACAAAGTACCCATATACCTTACTTTGTTTTGAAATTTTACGGTGTTTTCATCGATGTACGGCTGGAATGTGACCTTTTAGATATCACATCATAAGTATCCAACTTAGAAGCACGACATGTAAGTTGAAAAGGACCGAACCTAGAGCAGTCTCTTACAACAGCCTCCAAATAATTTAAACTAGACCAAATGATAATCTTTAAACGAAACTTCCTGGTAATATTACAAGATCAAAACTTCCAAGTGATGCTTTCAAAACGAGACTGCGGAGCGAGTGTCGACTGACTGTCTCGAAACGAAACTTCTTCGGCTTAAACAGTTTGCCGGAAATACGAGCCGTGTATCTCTATAGGAAGCATGTTGGCGTGTCCGGAACATCCGCTCAGCAATATTTCACAATATGTGATAGAGCAATTTGCTGTTGTCAGTTCAGTTACGGACTATTTAGGAATGCCTCCCGTTCTTATTGCGCCGAAATTTGTTTAGACATGTTAAAGTAAATGAGGAAATGTCTCCACGGGGAGATAAGCACTGCCAAGGGTCGATGTGAGCACTCGAGTGGAATTTGACAAGAGCGAAAACACGGCAGGCGAAACGTCACCTTGTACAAGTAACGTGTAACAAATGATGGCAACTTGTGGGCCTGTCTGATCCCGGGGTATCACAGGTCTAGCGTGCCCTGTTCAACATGAAATGGCATCTTGTTTGTTTACTAAACAATTTTCTTTCTTGTTCGTCTGTCGCTTCGTGAATGCAAAGCTGGTGTGTTCGTTTTCGTTCTTTTTTCTTTTTTAAATTATTTTTAAAAGGTTAGTTTTACGTTTATTTTTATTCGTGCATCCAATATATCCGACTTGTTTAAAGAGCTCGAAATGACATTGTCTCTTCATTCCATTCTTTCATGTATGCAAAACGTTTTTGTTGTTTTTTTTTCAAATCAGAAAGCTGCACTTTGTGCCAATACAGATCATTCAAATACATCCATGGGGTTGTGTTCAGCTTATAATGACACTTTTATTGTTGTTGTTGTCGTCGGCACCGTCGTCGTCGTCTTGTTGTTGTTGCTGCTGCTGCTGCTGCTGCTGCTGCTGCTGCTGCTGCTGCTGCTGCTGCTGCTAATGTTGAATAGTTGAATACAGTTGTTTGCTGTTATTCAAAGACCAGTATTATTCATGTTGTGACTGATAATGCCAGAGGACTGATAACGAGAAAGCAAACTGATGACATCACTATGATTCTTTTGTGTGTGATTGTATGCAGAGAAGAACAGACAAAGTAGTCATAATCTTAAAATGAAAACAATAATTAAAACTGGACTTTATTTACACAGTTGCGAAATTGTTTTACAAAGGCCTATAATCAATATGCCATACATCTCATTTATAATACGCACAAACATAGTACAGCGTACATTATGCATATAAATGCAACAATGATAATATTCTTGCTAGAAGATCTAAGATAACGTCTCTGCACATCAGCCTGTAAGTGTAACTGAGGATCTTTTCTTTAAATCAAATTTTATGCAAGAAATGGGCCTAATCCGTCACAACGAAAATAGATGGTTTCTCCGCTTTTGTCTTATCACATCTCTTAGATCTCAAATTCTAAGGAGGAGCAGTGCACGTGATGATGGGGAAACGTTTGTAGATGGATCAATCAGATAAACAAAAATCGGGTTTTCTTTTTGATGTATGTTGTCTTTGAGTGTTAGTTTCCCTTCCAGGTTGTAGGGGTTTTGCAACTATTCGTATTGTGTTGAGTAATTCTGCTGTAACGTACACTCTTCAGTTTTGCCTCAGATGCGTTTGAAAAGTTTGTACTTTTAAGTTTGCATGTGTGCGGGTCGCTCCAGGAGGGAAGCTCATAAGTATCATTCATGTCATTGCCCAGTCTCAGAATATTAAGTTTATAGTGGAAGAAGTCGAAGTACACAAGACAGCTGCCAGGATGTTTGATCTAGATTAAGGATAACTAGTCGCTAGTTTGCGAGCCAAAATGGGACCATCTAAAGGTCTAAAACAAGGCCAACAAAAGTTACCGTAAATTATAGACAATCTTCACTTGTTCATGTACAGTAACACTATTGGCACAACAATGTTCAACAACACAGTTCTCTGTAAAACACAATCCCATTGCATTCAAAAGTCTCAGCTGCTTTATTCCTTATAAAGAGCCTATGGATACGACAACAGCTCTGATAACACAATCTCAAAAATGTGTTTTGAAGGGTCGTTGTGGAATCATAGTTCCATTGTACCGCGATAAAATTTTAGTACGCACTATTGTTTCAAATAATGCTCTCAGAAGATGACAACCCTGATCTAAACCCATTGAAATCAGCACCAACCACAAGCTAGAGAAAGCACGAGGTCTAAATTATGTAGCATATTAACACTGGTGGATTCCCAATGAAAGCAAGATTATGTAAGTTTGTTTTCACTCAGTTTTTTTCTCTCCCTCCAATACTAGTACATTGATGTCGTAATGGTTTTTCTCCACAACGGTTTGACCCTTGACATTAGTACAGCTTACATAACAAATAAGATGCCATTAGCTAAGGTATACTCAGTGTCAAGACAAAATTAAACACATTTGCAGCAAAACAAACGCAACAACCTTCTCTGTCATTTGACACAGATGAGCTTGTTATGGTATTGCAAACGAAGTCATCATGCCATGTTATGTCAGTTAGTCTCGCTGATTTGCCATGAAGCAGATGACAGCCAATAGATATGTTAGAAATTTGGGGACTTCTTTTTTTTTGCAGTGCAGTTGATTCCGCTTACTCGCAATCCCTTTTATGGCACTTTTTGCTTCGTTTCTGATATTTTTCAGGAATCAGTTTTAAAACTGAAAAAAAAAAGAAAAAAGAAACGCCTTATCTCAACTGTCTCAATGTTCTCGTACAGTTGCAATTAAGCAAAGCCAACTGTGCAATCCTTCCGCCAGTTGGAAGCCGCCCATCCTATTTATAGAAAATTCTTTTCCCCGTATAGCTAAATGCACGTGCACTGCACATCCCATTTCCGTTTCCTTCAGATATTCCCAAACCCAGACAGACAAAAGAATATTTCAGATGAAGATATGCCAGCGGACAAGCACGCTCCGTTTTTATGAAAGGATATGCGTACAAATATACAACCCTGGGAACGGATTATGTAAGTAATTTACACAGTAGAACGTTATTAGAAGCATAGAAGGATTTCCTTTATCTGTAATAACTTGCGTACAGCAGTGAAATCTAACACACCTTGCCAGTGTTGCGACGTCTGGTTGGCACCTTGCGGCGCACAAACAGCCGCGATTTGGGGATTATTTCAGCAGCTCAGGAGGGGAACACAGCCCGAGACTGATACCACTAAACTACAATGGCCGCCATACCTTTGCCCACCGTAAACACAGCCCTTCCCTATTGTTTTGGCATTCAGCGACGAAATTAATCAAAACACGAGGCGAGCGCGTCAACACATGTGAGCCGCGAGTTGATGCAGGAAATGGGCCTAATCCGTCACAATGAAAATAGATGGTTTCTTCGCTTTAGCCTTATCACATCTCTTAGATCTCAAATTCTAAGGAGGAGCTATGCACGTGATGATGGGGCAAGCGTTTGTCGGTAGATCAGATAAATAAAAATCGGGTTGTCTCTTTGATGTATGTTGGCTTTGTTTTTTTTATATTTTTTTTCTCTCTCTTCCCGTTTTTAAGGCGTTTTTGCAACCTTTCGCCTTGTGCGGAGAACTTTTGCTGTAACACACACTGATAGTTATGCTTCAGATGTGTTCGAAAAGTTGTGACATTTTCATGCAGACTACATGTATTTATGATAATTGAGAACTTGCCTATTATCGATGGGATCTCTTACCGTCGTAAGAATTACATAAATGCATCGATGCTAGACGCACCTTTTGTAGCATTCAACATGCAGAGTTAATGTAATTCTTACGATGGTAAGAGATCCCATCGTTATTGCGCAAGTTCTTAACCATCTCGAATAAATAAGCTTGAAAATGTGTTATTCGTAAACATTCGTAGCGATAATTTGAGAGTTCTTGAAAACGTCAAGCAGTGACATACATTCATTCGTACTGACGTCTCAGATTTGAAACTACATTCATAGGGATGACTCAAACATTCTTGAAAACGTGTCATAGCCTACTTTACAGTAGCACACGTTCATAAAGATGCTTCATAATAATGTGTTTGACAGACCACTGTAACACACTTTGCCTACGACTTTTCAAACATTGTTTATATTCGTTTGAAATGTTTTCACAACGATAGTTCCGCTTTCAATTGCCCAGGCTGTCTCGAGTCTGTCGAAAATATCGTCATGTTGAGAAGTTTTGTCCCGGTTTGAACAAAAGAATTCCTGGGAAAATGTCAACTTGGGAAAATCAGTTGTCTTTGATTCCTAGTAAAAACAAAAATGTCAACCGGAAAAAAAGTCAACTCTACTGTTATTAGTATCAAATTATGTGGCAACCTACTGTTATTACAGTTATTACTCTGTCATTACAGAGATTGCCTACGTTACGTGTGGTTCATTTATCAGAGTTTAAAAACTAGGTCACAATGTATGGAATAGGCAATTTCTGCTTTTCGGCTCAACAAACTGGATGATATAACCCAAGCTCTAAGATACTACACTTGTGCACTGCTAGCATCATCTTACATGAGAGTGCAGATGCACTATTCAAGCTATTGTTTCCAGTCACCATTTCGCTCCTCCAGAGTTTTTACGTTGAACTTTTTTGTGAGGAAAAAGGGCGTTTGACGTTTTTCCGGTTAACTTTGTTTTCCCGAGTGCCTGAAAGAATGCGAGTAAATGTCATGCCGTTTCTATCATCTGTACAGATTTTCTGGAAATAGTTATTGAATAGCGATGCATTGCATTGTGGTCAGATAACAGTTCATCATTCGAGAACTTGCGCATGAACGGTGAGATATTGTGCCATCGTAGGAATTTCATTAGCGCATCGATGCTGAATGCAATCTTCCTAGTTTTCAACATGCAGAGATAATGTAGTTTTTACGATGGTAAGGGATCCCAGAAGTAATGCGCAAGTTCTTACTTATCAGCTCTATCAGTGTTTATGATTATATGAATTCATGTGAACTGCGACCTTTTGTGTCAATATGGACGGGCATACATGAGACATTTTTATTACTTTTTTTCACGTAACAGAATCTCTTCAATTTCCAGGGTGTGGACACCAGGGACATGTTTGTTGCTGCCCACCGCTTTCACTATCCGCGACCTCAATTTTTTTTTTTCACTCCTGCCAATATCTCATTTTCATTGGTTGTTTAAGAATCTGTGTCAAGATGGCAAGATTTTCTTCTGCCTCCCTAACTTCCTAGAGTTACAGTTTTGTCTAAGCCAGAAAGCCATACTCCGCATACCAGTTTGGTACACTGCGATCGTAGAGAGTGTAGCGGGGCGATAACGATTATTGTATATATCTGAAAGGATTGTCATCCACCGTTCGGGAAAGAGGTCGAAGAATGCCACAAATCTGTATTTTATCTGCCCTCTCTGTAAACATCAAGGCAGGGATCTATCACTGTTTACGTCCCGCAGATTTTTTTTTCCCAACTTTGGCCCCAAAATACGAAGGAAGGAAAAGTTGTTTGTTAGTTAGAAGGAGAGAGAAAAAAAGCTTAGGAAAACCACCCAGAAAGTTTCTCTAAGCGTTTACCAATTCCGCAGAGTTAATGTTTAAGGTCAACATTTGTTAAAATAAATATTATGTCGCTTATGGGGCCCGTGTTTGCTTGTACTTTGGTGTTTTGGCGTCCCAGTTGGACCTGATGGTGCGCAGCTGTGGGGGACGCGCCTCTTCCCAGTGGTCTCATCATTTCCATAACCCACTGCGCATGT
The DNA here is from genome assembly GCA_033807755.1 of Ellobium chinense. Classification (NCBI taxonomy): domain Eukaryota; kingdom Metazoa; phylum Mollusca; class Gastropoda; order Ellobiida; family Ellobiidae; genus Ellobium; species Ellobium chinense. The sequence goes on from JAWQUT010000029.1 coordinate 1,129,961, forward strand.
GCTCGTGACGACTTCCTGTCACACCGTCCTGGAGCACGTGCTGAGTGGTTTATCGTCACATAATGGTTCGAGGAGTTTCCTAATGTAACTAGCATGTTCACAAAGACACTGCGCTCTCTTCAAACGGAGTTTCTAAGGCTGGGAACTCTGTGAGGGGGTGTCGAGGCTGAAATGTCGCTGACTAGACTAGGCTAAACTAGACGCTTTGAAGCTGGCAACACGATTTCTTGAACTTTGAAATCGGTTACGGACACTAAGAGTAAGAGAGATGTTTAGATATGGACCTGCAAAAGTGATATTGGCTGCACATATGTTTTCAAGGGTATTTGTGACGTTTCAAGGTCAGATACATATCATTTATATAAGCAGTATTTGAACATATATGTTGAAACGGCCATAATAGCATTTCCTCATAATCTGTTGTCACTACAGTAGAGAAGCCCAGCACATCACATATATGACAATAGACATGCAGGCAAATTAAAGCATGTAATGTCTGTTTCCTCTATACGCAGGCTTTGTTTTAGTTGACCTATAGTGCGGGAAACAATGTGGTATACTTCGATATCCCTTGGATTCGAACTGAAACAAAGATTACTTTCTTAGTGACATGTACTTCTAATTTAGAAGACATCTCAGCAAATATCAAACTGCTCTGACGCGTTATGGATATCCAAATTAAGTCGCATTATTTCGAAACAATGAGGTATTTTCAGACGGGTCAGTTACACCACGTGATCTAGGGATTGCTAGGATATTTTGATAAATGACGTGTAGTCATACATAGGCAGAGCATGTAAACAAACCAATGTGTGAGCAAGATTTCCTAGGTCACATGATGGAGCTGAAAATACCTAATTGTAGCACATATGCATGTTTTCATTCAAGGTTGAAAAGAAGAAACATAACCTTAGCCTAGGTCAAGGGAATTCACAGATTACTGAAGGTTTGAGTTTTGCATTTGATGGTGTACGCTTGAAAATTGTAGAAAGGTATCGCCATCGGAGAAATCCATGGATTTCTTTACGCATGGTGTAAGACTGTCCATTTTCCTATGCCTGAAATATTCGTATAAAAAATACAAAACTAATAAATAGACGTTTCAAACATGAGCAACACTACAAAGCTTATGGATATGTCAGGCATGAACGACACGACATCAAAATATAGTACAGCTTCCTGCCCTGAACGTATATATATGTAATGAATTGCGAATATGATTCGTCGATGAACTTCCTTTGTTTCAAAAGTTTATGTGTCACCCTTCCAAACATTGTCACACATAGATCTAATCGTTGCGGGAATTTCTCCATGTTTTCTTAGAATTAACCACCTTTGGGAATAATTATTCGATTTCACTTGCACATGATTTAGACTTTTTTTGCTGCTGTTGTTGAAACGGGTTTTTTTATATATATATATACACAAACACTATAGTATCCTTAAAATGGGTATGAACACTGGGCGTATCAGAACCTTATTAGGTTACCTACCCTTTTAGTCCTAAACTCCTTTGAAGAAGTAAATTCGTGATATAACTTAGTCTCTTTTGCAACACGCTCACACTAAGGCAAAGTAAAATTAGATTTAGTCTTCCAACCGTAGTGCTATCATCTGTGGTTGTTTGCTTTGCCCATTCCATTGTATTTGATTCTTATCTCATTCATTGCCTACGATTTCGTCAAGCTCATTTCACATTCGCTATTTTTTTTTTCAGTTTTAATGCTTTGAATTGTTTCTGCTAGTATTAACTTCCATTCATCTATTTAACTATTAACCAAAAAAGTAAAGTTTTGTTTTGATGTTGTATTCCCTATTTTCAAAATTAACCCACATCTACCTCTTTATATTGCCATGTGCTGTGAGCTCAGAGCGCTAGATTTCTCAAAGCCTCAAAAAAGTGACTTAAACAAATAATGGAGCAAGCATGGTACACAGTTACGCTGACACAGGAGAAAGCTCATAGCGCCATGTCATTCACAATTTCGGATCGCTGATTCAAACTGACGGGCCTTCCTGTTATTTCAAAACATGGATACTCCCTAACCACACAAAGGAAGTTTCAACCCTTTTCTGAATAAAAAAAAAAAGAAGATCTGCGACATAAGAATTGTACGTAATCTGACCGCTCAAAGTGTCGTTTTAAAACCAAATAATCACCACCCCAACGATGTGTTTACGAGGCAGTTCGGCTTGACAAGGAATTGATGCAGCAGAATGCTTGTCAAAACAGCAGGGGAAGACATTGCATGAAACGATACTGTAAGAGACGGGTATCGGGAAATTGGAGAGTATTTAAACAAACAGTGTATATTTCCTCACCACGCAAGTCTTCTCAATGTTTGTGATGTGATGACGGACGGTAATTTCTTGTTTTCCTATTGGCTGTTTCTGTACCTGGAGCATTGTCTCGTCTTCGTTTTGATTCTTTTTCTTCGGCTTTTTCTTCTTCTTTCACTACAGCTTTTTTTTTTCACTTTTTACTTTTCATTGTTTTCTCCTCCGATGTTTTCTTGGCTTTATTCTATCTCCTCTTATTTCTCTCTTCCTTTCCTTCTTTGTTGTTTTTTTCCTCATCTCTGTTTTCCTTCTCTCTTTTCTCATCCTCTCTCTCCAAGTTCCTCTTCCTTTTGTTTTCTTTTTTTTTTCTTGCCCTCATCTACTAAATTGTTCTTCCTGTTTACTCTTCCTTTTTTTTT
>JAWQUT010000029.1:1132681-1153692 GCA_033807755.1 Ellobium chinense
GGGGGGGGGGCTTTTGTCCACTTCATTTCTTTCTTTTTTTCTTTCTTTTTCTTCTTATTCTATTTCTTTTGGTTTTTTTTTCCCTTTCGCCCGGTTGTCTTCTTTCTCATTTTTTCATCATTGCTTTATTTTATGATTCGTCCCCTTTCTCTTGTCCTCCTTCTATTTTTTATTCCTATTCTTCGTCTTCTTTTCTTCTCTTCACATTTTCACTATCCTTGTTTGCCTTCGATAATATTGTACTTTATATGATGTAAAATGTCTGTTCGAGGGCTAAAATTTGAAATAAATTTGAAACTTGAAGCTGGTCTTCTTTATTCTGCCATTACCATGGCTTGTTCCTCGTTTTGCTTTTTGCTTCATTTGTGAAATCCTTTCTTAAATACTCATTTTCTTGTTGTCAACATAATCTTCCTATCTCACCCCCTTCCCTTCACATTTCCCACTGTGTCCTCACACCCTACCTCGCTCTATGCTTCCTGCTCATTGACTCGCGTACGCACATTTTTCTTGCACGGTATTGTCTATATCATTACGCGGTGTCCTGCGGTGCGAGAATCCGCTCGTGAAATAAACCTGGGAACTCTTCAAAGAAGGAGGCGGAAGAGGGCACGGTGTAAGACGTTTACGCGTTGCATGCTGGGGTGGCCGTAAAATTGCCTGCACCATTGTAATCCTGCGGCGATTTGCAGTAAAACTGAAATTGGCGAATTACCAGCGAAGCCTGCTTTATACATTCATCTTTCGGCTCTGGTCCTTAATGGGGTTAAGTTGTTGCACCGTTATCTTTTATTTGTTTTGCATTGTTAGTTTCATCTGAGCCATTTCTGGCTGATTAGTTTCGGTGTTAAGCAATGTTACAGCTGTTAATGTTGTACAAGGTTTAAGCATCATTACTTCACGATGATACCTATAATAGTTTTCTTTCCTGGGTGAGCGGTATCTATAGATGCATCACGTGCCGGAAGTAGAGGTTGTTACGAAGTCATTATGTTTATGATAATAATGAATGTTCCAGCTATTTGTAAAGTGTAACACATTTTTACAGCCATGGACGATTTTCATTGGGAGTGTAAAGGGGAGAAGATCCTTTTGGGTAACAATACCAGTTAAGTACACGCAATCAGTGGTTCATTTTCTTGAGCAGAAAGTAAAATTACCAAAATTGACATTCTGTAGTTATAGAGTTTAAACGCAGAGGGAGGGAGTTGGGGGGGNGGGGGGGAGGTCGGAATCAAACACTGTTATCAATCCAGCAGTAAATTCTTTCATTCTGTCGGTGTTCATAGCATGATCGTATACTGATGATCTTTTTGTTTTTGCAATGCTTGACCCAGCTGGAAAGATTAGGATAACAATGCTAGAAAGACACAATAGAGTTTTTAAGGGTGACACTCTATCAAGGATAATAGCAACGTCTTCAATGAGTTACAAAAAGAATCTGTCCAAAAATAAATCCGTGGCTTGTGATCTTGTGGTGTTACTATGTCCTGTCCAATGGTGTGCTTCAGATCGTCAACCTCACGCATGCCAGTTACCGTTTTAGTGGATTTTGCTTTGAGGTTGGACCTTCTAAGTTGATCACATACTGTCCTGCACCGTTCTATATAAGATGTTCTGGCCAGGACCTGCTGTTCTAGATGTTCTGGCCAGGACCTGCAAGAACCGTTGCCATGACACGCCAGAGGAAGTCAACATGGTTTATTTGGAGACATACGGGGATCTATATCAGTGACATCATTCCTAGAAATCAGTGCTTCTGTAGATCCTTTATTCTGTGGCATAGCTCAAATTCTATGAAATCTCCCTTTAAATAAGCTCCAAATAATGCTTTGTTAAAAATATCTTGTTTGAGAACAGAAAAACCACATGATCAAGAGAACTATCTACTGAAGAAAATAGCTTCCTGTATATAATACGAGTAATTTAATTCCAGTGACATTTGAGATTTTTCTAATTCATTCTAAAAGCATTCTTGGGGTAAAGCGATTTCACTCTAAGGTGATGTCGTATTTCTGTTCATCTTAAGGTTCCTCTTTCCGCTTCTCCTTCTCCATTCCCCCCCCCCCCCCNCCTTTCATCCCACGCACTTGAATGCAACTTTATTATCGAGGACAAATTAATTTATTTCAGCAATGTCTTGACCGAAAGAAAACTGAAAATCCTTGAGAGAATTATTCTGTCCTCACCAGGTCTCGTCAAACATTTCCCATTTCGAGATCTGGTTACGGTTTTTCCTGTTCACTCTTGGAGTTCACAAATGAGAAACACTATTTCCGGAAGCCGCGCACCAGGGAGTTCCAGCTCTGATAGTATTTGTTATGCAATCTCAGTGTCGTTGATCGTGTGCAATACCCAGCCATTTGCTTTCACCATGCTGCAGTGCAACGACAAAACACCATGTAATTACAGTTTTGTTATATGGTACGACTGTGTTTTGTTTTTTGAATTCCAGTATATGTATGGTCAGTTCAGTTCTGCGTTATGTGAACACATGTTTTTGTAATTATTTTTGTCAGAGAAAAGCTCCATTCCTGATTGTTATGAAAAAAGTTTATGGTACATTTTCATTCCGAAATACACTGTATTTTTTATTAATTAGTCATTCATACAAATTAAATGTAGTTTCTTATTATTCATTATGAAAGTACTTATTTTTTTGTCCAGCTGTATGATTTCCTTTGGACATTTGTCTCGGTATTGCACCGGGGCATCCAACAAGATGCATGCTGTGCATGAGTTTGCTGTGCCCGATCCTCCACGTGAGTAGCTTTGATTTTAGTACTCACAGGGCGGCACACTGTGACGGAATGGTGATGAGTGCTGAGCAGACAAACACAGGTTTTTGTAGTGATAGAGTTCCTGCAACAGCTATTGGTTTGCAAGGTCTCCTGAAAAAGAATATCTTTCAAGCTACCGCCTCGTGTGGACCCATTCTGATTCCAAAACTTTGAGAATATTACTTAAGAGCAAAACGCTTAATGCATCCTTCTCAAGCTGATTCAGAAACAGCTGTATCTCGAAAATCTTATTAAGTTGCAATTTTTATGACCATTAATGATATCAAAGCACAGGCGCGTTTCCATTGACTGAACGATAACCTATATTTGTCAAGGAAGAAATTTAGTAAATGGAAAGGAATATCTTGCAAGGCTTGTTATCTGTTTCCGCGTCATTTTCGAATAGAGCAACCCATCCAGGTATATTAAATAAAACCAAAAAGTGAGTCAGTCAGTCAGTCAGTCAGTCAGTCAGTCAGACAGGCAGTCGGGTTCCACACAAAAAATCACAAGTTAGTTGGATCTCAGACACGAGAATGACATATACTTCCAACTTACTGCCGTGTGTATGACCAGGGTCAAAAGATTACCGTTATTGTATATTCAAATGTAAAATGTTTCCTTCCATCATGCAATGTTAAGCTACATTATTTTATGTCCAAAATGAAAGGAATGGGCACATTTGCAGTTAGGCGAACTGACCAGAACTCGTGATTGACAGAGTAGGCGAAATTTTGATTGGATGCTGGGTCAGGAGCCTGGGAGCGCCCCCATGTGTGTTTGTACAGACCACTCACAGCACGAGACCCCAACACACCAGCAGCATGGGGTCTGATGATGATTCAATAAAAAGGACGATGGGGACGTCTATAATACTGTCGACTCCGCCTAATGGCAACTACTCTGAAGCATTAGATAGGACATTGCGATTAAAAGGCGTTGTGATAATTATCCAGTGGATTTTATGTAGGGAATGTAGCAATCTGTAGTAATAGAACACGGCAGTCTTTAGTGCGATGCCAATCGTATGAGCTTGGGTATCCTTCCATCTAAAGATTGAACGTAAGTGGTGTTGTGTTAAAAACTTTCTGGGCAAGATTCTGGCAGCTTTTATGCATGAACACTAAATATAGTACCTGAAAAACGGGTATATAATTTTTATGGTCTGTTTATCAAACTCTAATTGGTCTTGGGGCATATTTCTGTGTGTCAGAATTTTTGAAGGAAGAGTTAAGCAATAGGTGTGGAGAGCACCTTGGCCCGGGTCATCTTGATAAGTTAATGAGATGTGTAAAAGCTTATATGTAGCTAAACGTGTAAGAAACATTGCTGTCTTTGTACTTTAACGCTGCTGGCATCTGACAAAACAGGTGGACACTGTTACATTAACCGCTTGCTTTGTTACTAATCGGGCAAAATGGAACGGGAAGCATAGTACAAACTTATAAATGTTCGCAATAATGCGAAATTTTCATGATAGGGGATCCAGGTCGTCTCGTTTAAGCGAGTTGCCGTCCCGCTCACATGTATACATTTAAAATAGCAAAAATTCCGCTCCTTATGTATTCGTCTCCCTTAAGCAAGCGTCTCGCTTACGCGTGTCCCGCTTAAGCGGGTTCCACTGTAATTAAATTTCAACATATTTAGCCTCTGGGTGGCCAACAAATGGTTGGCTGGTTGAATAATATTGCAGCCAATTTCAAAATGCAGACCTTAAAAATCTGAACGTGACACAATAATTTACATGCTTGTCTATTTTCAGAAATTAAAAAAAAAAACACGACCTAAAAATTGTTTCTCTATCTCAAACTATTTTGTAACGTTCTCGAGACATCATCACGTGGAGAAAAGAAACCGCTCAAAAAGCTAAAAATCGTTGGGATATAATGATAATGCAAAGCCCAGCGGCATTAATTTGCTTATGCCAATAGCAGTTTCTGTACAATATGCTCTGTACCGGCTAAGCCCGTTCTTCAGTGTAATAAAGACGTAAACAAGGGTTCGGACACAAAGTTGAAGGACAAAGGGACAGGGACAGCCCAGGACGTGTTTTAAAAAAACGAAGAATACATTAGGACAAAGCGGACATCAACAGCGTTGAAGATGTTAACAAACAATCAAAAACATAAGTACAAGGCAGTTAGACATGCACACATGCAGGTAAGGGGGGTGCCGAGAATGAGAAAGCGACGGCCTTTAATTATTTCCCCCGCAAAAGCTAGTTTATTTTCATGTAATTCTTCTTCTTCTTCTTCTTCTTCTTCTTCCCCACTCGGGTGCTGCATGACACATGTAAAACATATCAGATCTCAACTTTGGAAGAGCCAAAATTGCAATGGGCACAACCGCGCAGCGTGACTTTTACACCACAACTGTTTGAAAACATCCTTGAAATTATCGTGGCGGGCAAGCAAAACGCTAACGACTGAACGGGAAAAACACGTGGAAAAATAACCTTCCCTGCAAGATTTGGTTTAAGCGCAAATTTTCGCAATTTATGTTTTAGTAACGGCTGGTAGGCTTTTCAACACCGTGAATGTCTGCCAAAGACATCATCTTCAAGTGTCATGCATTCATTTTGAAGTTTACATGCAAAAAGCAGTGGCGCTAACGGGCATCCCCTCTGAGCGAACGGGTCTGTTTTTCCAAGGGAACACAGACGGAACCAAACTGGCCATTTTTTCTCCATCTGTATCGTTTTGAGGAAAGACATTATCCACCGTTGTTCTAGTCGCCATGTTTCTTTTTTCACCCCCGTCCCTTTGCAACCTCGGCGTTGGAGAGCGGTAGCCAAGGCCGCTAACACTTGTACAAACACAGTTTCCGCTGTAGGGGACATAACCGATAGCTTTTCCGGCCTAGCTCGCCGAGGGTGGTTGAAGACTCATTTGTGAATTTGTTAGATGTTTTTACGCGAAAATGACCGCGATTTGATGTAAGTTGGTCTGTTAAAGTGAACCAATCTTAAGTGGCTGCCCAAGAAGGGAACCCTTAAGATGGGAGAGCATGTGGCAGAGGCGTCGACAGCCCATCCTCCCCTCCCCCCTCCCCTTCTTTACACAGAAAATCTGAGCTTCAGCTGACTTGCATGACCGATGTAGATTCATTTTATTGATATATCCCATCAACAGCTACTGTTCTGCCCCTGTTTCCCCCTAACCTTTCCCCCCTTTCCCCACCCCCGTACCTTTTAACTAAGTACCCTTTATGTGGCGACACTTCTGGAATGCAGGGGTTTTCATTAGATCTGGGAGGACCGGCGCATTTTCAAGACTCAGTCGGTATATGGTGGGAAAATAATCAAGGGCTTGTGTGCTTTGGTAGGTGTACAGGACACTGTGTGATTGTTTGATCATTTTCCGCAAGTTGACATGGTGTATCCATTGGCTGTGGTCCTGTGCTCTTGAAAACACTGAAAGAAGGATTTAATGAGAGTGTGGTGGTTCTGTGAAAGTGATAGTGGTAGTGATAGCGGTGGTGATTTGATGGTGGCGGTTGTGATAGTTGTGGTGGTGCTGGTGGTGGTGTAGTGATTGTTAATAGTGATCTTGATAGCGGTGGTGATAGTAGTGGTGGTGATGATGATAGTGTTGATATTATTGATGATTGTGTAGTAATGGCGATGATGATGATGATGATGATAATGGTGGTGCTGGTGGTGGTGGAAGTGGTGATGGTGGTGGTTAAGACGGTGGAAATTATTTATGGTAGCGTTGGTGATGGTGCCAATAACAATGATGATGATATTCTGTTTCATTAGTCTCTTGATTATGCGGTAACTTTAATGTCTTGTGCCTCCCTTTATTTTGGCTTTCTAAGAAATTATTTGATGTCATATTGGAGTGTTTTAAATATTCCTATGTTTTGTTTTCAACAGTCATGATAATGGTGTCGATGATGATGATGAAAATGATAATGGTCCCAATGATTACCAAACATCTATCTGATGAAAGACTAACATCTAAACAGTTTTTTTAATGTATTAAATGTATTTACCTATGTTAATAAAACGCTTCAGCCAAATTTGTGTCACAGATTTCTTGAGAACTACGTAACGTAAAAACATGCAGTTTTCACCTAAATTCATAGAAAATTACACAAAAGGTAACTATACACATCAGTCCTCTTTATTTTTTTTACACTTTAAAAAAAAAAAGAATGTGTATAGCAACGAAATACAATCTCCGATAGATCTTTTCAATCCGCCCGATTCGCCAATCGTCCAACCTTTTTCACGGAGTCTAATGCATTCGTCTGTGATGCCTTTCGGTGCGCTAGGTATTCTTTCGCCGCTGGTGCGTTGCCTGCCTGCCCATTTGTAAAATGGGGTGTTTGTCTTGTATATCATAGTTGTCTTTACTTCTTTATATTTTTCCAGTGCTGAATTAATGCTTTCAAAAGAAATGATGGTGATACCCTATAATGATACACCATCAATAGCTACTGTGCCGCTCCACTCTTCCCCTCCCCCCTCATACTTCCTCACTAAGTACCCTTTATGTAGCTACACTTCATGANAGCGTTGGTGATGGTGCCAATAACAATGATGATGATATTCTGTTTCATTAGTCTCTTGATGATGCGGAAAATTTAATGCCTTGTGCCTCCCTTTATTTGGCTTTCTAAGAAATTATTTGATTTAATATTGGAGTGTTTTAAACATTCCTATGTTTTGTTTTCAACAGTCATGACAATGGTGTCGATGATGATGATGAAAATGATGATGGTCCCGATGATTACCAAACATCTATCTGATGAAAGACTAACATCCAACCTTTTTTTAAATGTATATTTATATATCATAGTTATCTTTACTTCTTTATATATATCCAGTGCTGGATTAATGCTTTCAAAAGAAATGATGGTGATACGCTATAATGATACACCATCAACAGCTACTCTGCCGCTCCACTCTTCCCCTCCCCCCTCATACTTCCTCACTAAGTACCCTTTATGTAGCTACACTTCATGATGATAATGCTGATGATGATGGTGATGAGAAAATATGTAATTATTTTATATCATTATACAAGTCCATTTGAGCTTTTAGATATTAAAGTATACTTGTCAACCCTTCGCTGATTGGACAGAACTTTTTAATTTTTTTAAAGTGTTCCAAATGATGATGATGATGATGATGATGATGATGGCGATGATGATGATGACTGTATGACAAATGCCCATTTTGAAGCCTTTGACACTAATGAAGATAATGAAACGGTAATTGCACGAATGGATATATGTATCATTTTCAAATTTCATGCAAAAGCTCTTAATATTTCAGCATACCTGGATCTGATTATCTTTTCTGAATGATTTTATATGGGATGCACATGTCAGGATTATTACTTAAACATGTTTAGCGTGAAAGAAACACAAAAGAAGCCGGCCAATCCAGTTTTGTTAAAATGTTTTTTTAATTACAGCACAAAGTTTGGAAGGGGAGTTGGAGGGAACTGGGTTAATGGTTCCTAAAATTCAGTCAATGTTCCTATTCAAACAACCAGCATTCTGCTTCTGCCAAAAAAAAAAAAAAACTATCATTTTCACAGTACACACGTTCACAATAACTTAACTATGCTTGTTTTCCCTGCGTGTAGCCGAATAATTATGTAAACAAACCTGCAATTAGACCAACTTGCCGTCGCTCCGTTTCATTCAAGGATAATATTTTGTTCTCTTGCCGAAATTAGCCGGAAATATTCCCGAAAGAAACCTGATATTACAAGTTGGACACCGTCTCGTCAGCTACCAATTTGTAGGCAAAACAGTACCTCGGGCCATTACGGGCCACTGTGGTCTTGTATCGACGTTTGTATCCTTCTGGATTTTCATTGTTAATATTTTGTTCCGTAAAGACCTATTAAAATTGTCACCACTGAGTTTCTCATGGTTGACCCTCGAGCCAAGGAGATCCCCCATCGTCAACCTGTTTCTATAGGATGAGAATAAACGAGGGCTATTTTGACCCCTAACATAAGCCGACTCTCTATCATTTACTCCGTGGGAAGTCAAGCTGTCCTTGTCTCCACCCAGTTCTCTGTCCGCCCAGAGGCAAAATGGCGAGCTTGTCCCTAAGTGAGCTCAAAGAGACTGGGAGATCATCCGCTTCATGGAGCGACAAGGGAGACTATTGCATCCCTTCTTCCCCTTCAAAATTTTCCTCGTCTTCGATGGTTTACGAGATCTCTGTGATGACAAATTAGCTCGAGGACTGCTCTCAGCCGCCCATCCTCGGCCAACGACAACGTTGAGGCAGCAGTCGCCTCTCCTTTGCCACTGCCAGTACCACATCGTGATTTCGGGCAAATCAACGCTTTTACGGCTTACTTGTGGACGAAAACGAGCAAGAAAAAAAGCTCGAACGTCCGCTACTGTTCGCCGCAGCTGGAATGTGAAAAATCGTGTTAAACGCTCGGATGGTTTTCAGTAGGGCGCATCGGCGGAGGGCCGACCAGGGGTGCTCCATCCGGCAATGATAGCTACGTCTTCATTAGCCAGATCAAAGCTGTCCTATGAGAGAAGCACGTTGAGATGGGGGAACAAAGCCCTCCGACAATTAGTCGAGTTTCGACACCAAGGATGCTGGAGCTGATTTTGGCAACTTAGCGAATTCTCTCTATCCATGGCGGTAGTTTTTGGGGGCAGTACATGAGATGATAGCCAATGGACGATATAAGTATTGGAAAGACATGACAAATGTACTGGTACGCACGGAAAGCTTACATTATATTAGACTATATACTGGTCCCTCCATGAAGCAGCGAGGAGGAGACACCTAACACTTAATGTAACGAACATTACTTTACATAACCTTTTGTACGACTCCAGATTCTAGGGTCACACACACTCAGAACTCTAGACAATGCCATGCCATCTAAGAACTTAAAGCTCATGGCTTGAGGTGTATAAAGTTTTCATCCATTGATTGCAAACATGTCTTATCAGACATGTTTCAGTTTCATTCAAGAATATTAACCATAAATACTGAATACATATGCTCGATGTCCAAAATCTGATGCTCACAATGTAGAATGATGAGAGGTCAAAGACGCTGAACGTGTTCCCAGTGAAGCCCTTTATATATAGATGTTTCCTCCCGGGAGAGATAGAGGGGAGGGAGGAAGGGAGAGGAGGCTTGATAGTCAATGGCCTTGTTTAAATATCTGTTTCAGATTAACTGAAAAGAAGATAGCACTTTATATTTAAGTCACTTTCTTTGTATAAATTTGTTTGCTATCACTTCGCACTTTATGCGTATATAAGACTACTATAGAGAGAAAATGTCGATAATAAAGAGACAGAAAAATAGAAGGAAGGAAAAAGGACAATGAAAACAATTTTTTCGGCTATAAAGATAGAGTTAATACCCGAGCAATGTTGTTACAAAGTGGCACTCTTTCACTACAATCCCTCCATGGGCACCAATCTATTGAAAGACGCTAGAGGATAATAAGAGATAAGACTTTGGAAGAGAATTGGCGGACCCGCAGCTGACGAACCTGTGTGTGGCTCCAGGAATACTGAATTCGTGCCCCAAAGAAGTTGATAAAGAAAAAAAAAAGAAACGTACGGATGAATAGGGATGAAGAGAAGTTGTAATCTCACCTTTAGGCAACTGATTTAGCAAAGACGTGACGATCCCAGAATCTCTTAAACTTTGCATTCTTTTATTTGGCGGAATGGCTGATTCAGTATGAAACTGTCGGGTCATCTCATAGCTAGTTGAGCGGCTGTGCCATTGGAGCTGTTGTACATCACTGAAAATCGAGCTGGTTGCGTTGTAATTTTTATTGTCGCTTGAATTCCTCTCTGGGCTAATAAGATGGCGAGAAGCTTGTCCTCAAGCCAATTATCATCAGCATTTGGAACAGTGAAGTCTGGGACAAAATATTGTTAAACAACCTAACTTTGATTTTCTGGTTCAGAGGCTTGGCAATTAACATAGTCTGAAAAAAAAAAGTAAATGGTTAAGTGATATCCTGATATGGGTAGAAAACTAGACTAAAATCCAACACTGCTCTACAAGCTCATTTGGTTTTGCCACGTGGACAACCATCTCTTGCACTGGTTATTGTTTCGTGCCCCGTTTAGTTTGTGATGTTTTCAACCGATGCGCCTCCAAATTTCTGCCACACATTTTCTTCTCGAGCAAGTTGCTGCAAGTTTCTAAGAAGCTTGGTGTTCTTTCTCATATAGTACCGATTCTATTTGTTACTGTAAATGACTTATCATACTTATCTCTGTGACAGGCCAATATTTCATGGCTGTTCTCGGCAGAGTCTCTTTACATAATTTGTTTTAATTTAAAGAAATAAAATGAGTAAGTGAATAAAAGAATGTATAAAGTGAAGTGATACAATACAGTACTGACTTGCTGAAAAGTTCAGCCTATCTTTACTAAACAAAGCAAACTAGTCTGTATTATGATATTCAGAAAACTGACTCACCCATCATTTCGTAAAAAAAAAATGTTCAAACATTAGCTCAGCGCCAACCAGGAGCTATAATCAGAACCATTGTATTCTTAACGAAACGCCAAAAGGAACATCTAGCATCTCGCTTCTGGTATTGGCAGCCAACAAGAGCCAGCATTTGTTCTGACATTTGCTTCTTAAGCAGCACCACTCTGGCCAATCTAAGCCATCTAGATGGTTATCAGAACAAGCACCACCGAGTGTTGTTTGGACGATACCATCTTCAGACGCCGACCTCAGCCAAAACAATGCGCAGGCAGTTCGAAACGTTGGCATTTCTTTACCCGACTCTCAAATAAACCTGTGGATACGAAAGGGAGGTGCACTCCCTCCGGATAATGGCAGCGATACTTAATCGGGCAGAAAAGAGGGTCAGTTAGTGCCCAATAATTTGTAAGAGGGTGTATGACGGAGTTGGTTAGTTAGTTGGTTGGCTGGCTGGCTGGCTGGCTGGATGGCTGGCTGGCTGGCTGGCTGGTTGGTTGGTTGGTTGGTTGGTTGGTTGGTTGGTTGGTTGGTTGGTTGGTTGGTTGGTTGGTTTGAGAAATACGAACCGGAAATTTGCCAACAGACCACCAGCTCCGATGATTAAAAGTGTATTTTTGACACCAAGATCATAAACCTGATTAACTTTCCTAACTATTGACCAATGGTCTGTATCATAAGGTGAAAGTGGCATTTCATGCACTGGATTTTCAGGGGTTGATGTCGATTTTCTGAGATATTCACTTTCCTAAGTTAAGTTTAATATGGAAAATACGGACTTGGAACCACAGCATTACAACGAGTGTGTGGTATTTCCAGTAAATAATGTCCGAAATCGTGAGAGTGATTTTGATTTTTAAGAATTAATGCCCGTTGGTTGTTAGGAGACTGAAGTACAATGGGAATTTTGACTTTTTCGAACTTAAGCTTGTTTATAAACTCATTAAACTTGAATGCGCCAAGAAAAGGTACCAAGGCTCCTCTTTACTGTATCCGCAAAACTGACCTCTGAAATTAACAGTGCTAATGACTTTTCAAGCGTTCAAGCATAATTATTTGAGAGGTCCTTGCCCGTTAAGTGCAGTTCACTTGCGTGGGTCGAAACTGCAGTCACTAACGGTACGATGTCTCCTTTCTGAATACACAAGCATACCCGTCTTTGATGCTCACGCGCGAAGGCCACTTTTGTGCAATAAACGTCTTCACCCGTACCAAATCAAGATTAAATGCTCATCTCCTGACGGCAACAATGAAATTAACGTCCCCACCGACGGGCATGTCCGCTTATTTTCACGGAAGCTCGGTTTGTGTGCGCGCGCACTAATTGTTGATTCACGTCGCTGCCTACGTCATCACGTCGTCACTCGGGACGGAGCACCGCACGCGTGGTCCCTAAACAGAAAGCCGAGTTCATGGCGAGCCGAGGCCTGCAACAATAAACTGTCGAGGGTGATAGCCGCTCCGTGTTTGTTTGCCTAGGCTAGCACTCACAATATTTATCTCCTAATTGTCAAGAAGATGCAAACAGCTAGTTCCTATTTTCGTCAAACTGCGGAGTTCCACACAGACTTTGGTGAAATGGAAGTAAATGTAATAAAGCCATAGCCGTCAGCTATTTCACTCATCTTCGGTCTCAAGTAAGCTCTTTTTGGATGTCCTCTGCACTCTCGTCACTACCCTTGTGGTTATTATCATTATATGTGTTGCTGTTTTTATTGTTTTGATGGCTAACTCTAGGGACAAGACCGCTCTTGCATCAGCACAGTTCATTTAGTCATAGATTAGCCACCAAATCGGTCCTATTCCTATATTATTTCGTTCTAACGTTGCTGCCTGTAAGAAGATGATGATATTATTGTCCTTTAGGGGTTCTTTTCCTTGCTTACGTAATCCTATGACCCCCCCCCCCCCCCNAAAAAAAAAAATAGTTGTGTTGTTTTCCGAAATATGCCCACAATCTACCAGAAAAGAACTAAAGCTAACATAACAGCTTTTCAGCGTTTACCAATACGTTTACATACATCGATCTGCGCAGCGAATGGAAAATCCTTCTGTGCCAGCATAGAGTTCATTAGGCGTCTCCAGATACAAATAACCTTCAAGAAATCGCATAATTGATTGGGTCCATGGTCTTCATCGACTTTTGACAACAACAGCCAAAATCACATTGTACAATCTAAATTTGCTTTCCTAGTTCAGCCAAGAAACCTACATGATGAACCTTTCTCTCCACTACATCGTTTCAGTCAAACTTTCACATTCGCTGATTCTAGGAAAAGCACTATCTCCGTTACTGAGATGATGCTTTCCTACTTGAATCTCCAGCTAACTATCTGACACGAGGCCGCACTGGGAGGTAGATCGCTCTGGCCTGGGTCAGTGTCCAAACATGGCGGAGCGGGGCGTGTTGTGTATGTTTTATACACGGGGACGGGACGATGGGAAAGTGGCCATTACTCGGCCGTTTGTTGAAAGTTTCAGGAAGATTGGGATGTCTATTGTAAACAAACATGGCGCTGAGCACGAGCTGGGGCTATTCCGGAAGCTGTGAATGAGTGACCCGGAAGTTCAGTGTATCACTTTATAGCTGCAATTGACCTGGTGATGAATTTCAGCTGTATTTTCCGAAGACAAACAACGGAGATATGCAGCCACATCATTTTTCATGATATTTTCATAACTGGAAATGCATAGATTTGTAAATGTCAGCGTGATTTATGCCATTCTGAAGAGTTCACAGGAGGTAGGTGTAAGATTGGCATATGAGGAAGCGCTCTCACTGACATTATTTTCAATGAATTAGTCTGATAATGATGTCATCTGGATATAATTTATCTCTTGTCATCATTTCAAAGACTTGGCCTGAAAGAACAGGGAACGAACATGTCTCTGTTTCAATCAAGATTATGAACCAAATTAACTGAACAACTATCTTGTGTCCAGAACTATTGAAAGACACAGACACTGAATCTCCTCCGAGTAGAACCCTTTGTTGGAACTTAATTCGGGGAAAAGGATGCAATAACAATGGAGAGGCAACACACGGATTCATGACAAAATGTCCTCTCTCTGGCCATCTTAGAGTGTGGGGCAGTAGGGAAACGACAAATTTTGATTAATGGAAATCCATGTCTCTGAAGACTATCTATTGTTAAGGTTTGAGCCATAAATATTAACGGAAGGAATTTCGAATGGGACTCACACCTCCGAACGGAACGCATGCCTAACTCATGCCTCTTAATATAACCCAAACCCTATCCCCTTACCCCTTATACTCAATCCTTAACCCTGGCCTTAATACTCATCGAGACAGGAACATCAGTCGAGGCGAGACTAACGGTAATGCCCATCAAGACAGGAAAAAACAGTCCAGACGAGACCCTAACCCTAATGCCCATCAAGACAGGAACATCAGTCGAAAAGAGACCCTAACCCTAATGCCCATCGAGACAGGAACATCAGTCGAAAAGAGACCCTAACCCTAATGCCCATCAAGACAGGAATATCAGTCGAGAAGAGACCCTAACCCTAATGTCTGTTGAGACAGGAACATCAGTCGAGACGAGACCCTAACCCTAATGCCCATCAAGACAGGAACATCAGTCGAAAAGAGACCCTAACCCTAATGCCCATCGAGAAAGGAACATCATGTGTGAGTTCCATTCGGAATTCCTCAATAACATATGCAGGGATCTTTACAACTTATGTTTAAATATTGAGATAACATGAGGTCACAATACTGATACTGTAAACTTTTCGATAAGCAGAACTATCACTGTGAGAATCTAGTTTTCTACGAGCATACCTTTGCCTTAGCGTCTCCGTTTTTGGAATCAATGTTGTGCCTTCTATTTAGAATTTTCAGTAAATATGAAACAGAACTCACATCGGGCCTAGACAAATTCTCCAAAAAAGCCAGTTCAGATCAAGTTCATTTCATTAAGGGAAAAAGGCCTTATTAAGTTTAGCTCAGTTCAATGAAAACTGTTTATAGTTTTCAGATCAGATCAGTTAGTTTAGTTTTCGAAATTGGCATTTGGTTCTGATTTTCGAGGAAGATATGGACCGAACAGAAATTTAGGTGGAAAATTTAAGTTCAGACCAAGTACCCAAAATAGCTATAGTTTAAATCTAGATCAGTTCGTTAGTCCAAAATAGATAGTAAGTTCAGATCAAGTTCACGAGATCTGCACTTCAGTTTACGAATTGCGTTCTTGTAATTTCAGTTCTGCCCAACCCTAACTCCCACTGAGGTACCATTCACCTGATCTCACACAATAGAAACGGAAGAAACGCCTTTTTTAAAAAAATCGCAATGTTTATTCACTCATTATCATCATAAGAAAAACATGTAATATGAAATGAAACAAAAATCGAAAGTAATAAATTTGCCATTAGAAAAACAGGTGTGCATCATAATTTGAGGGACGGTATAGTGAGGAAGAGAGGGGACACATGTGTACATGTAATATCCGTACAAGGTTATATCCAACGAAGAGAGCACACATTCAATCATGTAGATATTATGATCTTGAATCCCGTACTTATCTCGTAAGCATGTGAGCAGAGCTGCCATGGAATTTTCTTGCATTTGCTTTACCTTGTCTTTTGAGTAAAATCGAAAGGATGTATATATATTATTTATCTAAGATGGTGTTTCGTGCAAGAGCAATTTTAAAATTTCCAATAATGAATAAGTTATACGATGATTATTCCTGACGAAGCCATCATTCTTTGTGCTAGTGCAGGGAAAGGCTATTGGATAGTTTAAACTTGCCCATATTTCAACGAAGTAAGCGTAACTTAATACTACAGTGTGGAAAGGTGAATAATGTAATGAATTCAACAGTTCAATAAATATATTCCTCTAAAATCAAAAGTCTGCCTTCTCGCAAGCCCGAAGAACCTGCATATCGTATGGTACGGTTTGGCCTTCAGATGGCACATGACGAAGTCGTTAAAATGAATGAGATTGAGGGTATTGCAATCACACTCTTTCGAAGACACAGCGAATAAATTAGCATTATTTTCCAGAAATCTAATATTCTGCCTTGGCTAGTTTAACGCGTCAGCTTTTTGACGCTGTTTGAAAGGCACAACCGATCTTCACAATGGTAAAATCAAAATCAAAATTAATTTATAGTCATATTTCAAATGAAAGATTCAGCAGTGGAAGGAACGTTAACAACAAAAGATCACAGCCCATATTTAAGGAATCTCCAGCTGTCCAGAAATCTCTATAATATCTCCTGAAACGGATATGACGTCAGAAGGCGAACGGCAACTGCTGAGGGATAACTATAAGGTTTAAAGTTAAGTATCCTTCTCGGATATCCCGAACCATTGACGACATATCCAGAGACGAATCAATGAGATCATAGTTTTTTGGATGGACAACTTTACATTACAATCAACTTTTCCCCGATCCATCATTCTGGAATTCTGGACTACCCAGCAACTTCGACTACATCCCCAGGAACAGATACGACATCAGACTGTGAGTGGTCACTGTTGTTGGACAATGTAGGGTTGACAGCGAGAGTCTTCCTTCTGTGTTTGTTCATGGTCCGCCAGTCAGGTTGGTATTGCTCACAGTACATCTTAAACATGGTGACCTGTGGAGATAGGGTGAGCACATAATTAGCACGAAATAAAAATGTTTAAGCAAACAGAGTGTGAGCGATAGCCATTCGTCCGCTGTTTGATACAGGTTTGAAATATTATTATCGGTTGCCCACAGGTCTTGGCTCTTGTGGTACCTGTGTCTGTCATTATCGTTGAATACGGTTGTTTTTAATTATTGTTACCCTTACGATTGTGCTCATTGTTATTGTTGTTGTTGTTGTGTGGGCTATTTAATTTTTTTTTTTGTCGCTGTTGTTGTTTTTTATTGTTCCGAGTACTTTAAGCAAAGATTAATTTTATAGATACCTCAAGTACATTGAAGGATACTTCATATTCACAAAATTAGATGAGCTGTACTTTGAAGACATCGTTACATCAGATTTGGAGCCTGAGGCATTTCTAGCTCATTATGAAGTACTATAAAGATAGTTTACCATATCTGGTATGGAGCCTCCCACAGACCTCCTTGAGACGGCCCTAAGCTTAGCAGTGGGAGGATGTGTCCACTTAGATACTGTGGTCTTGGTGGAGATGGGACGGGTCTTACTTTCCGATACCTCGATCTCGTTGAGCAGCACTTGTCGGGCCTGGGGACATAAGATCAGAGTTGTTAAATATAGCATCATATAGTTTGTACGCTTAGACAGTTAATACTGTTTCATTCCAACCTGTTCTTACGTTCACGTAAAAACAGGTTGGAATGAAACAGTATTTTGAACACAAATATCGCCTTTCAGTTATGAAATCGAAACAAAACATGATCATCACCGAGAAGACAACATTTGGACTTATCATGACCGTCTAAGAAACTATGCCAGGGTTAAAGTCTCACATATGTAATTATGTATATCTTTATTCAAGTGTCTATTCGCAGCAGTAAATGATATCAGGAAGTGCTACGCAGGACATTCACGCTTTAGCCTTGACATGAAGGTGTGTGCCAAAACGTCAGCCTCTCAGCTGATACTGTTCATAATGAACTACAAATATTGCAGCTACAGATCTTTCTTTGGCTCTCGAAGTCCGATTACCAATCAACCATATGACAAAGAGGATCGTGTTTCCACAAATAAAGTAAAGTACAATTTTTTGGCATTATCTTGTTATATTTTAAAACTGGTAATGTTTGTTGACTTTAGATTTGTGGGAAAAGACATCACTCGTATGTCAACACAGATTATATTATTATGGAAACAGTGACTCGCCCAACTTAAGTCGTTTTAACAGCTGCGTATCGCAGATAATCTCTTACTGGTTGAATTTCTATTATAGCATACGAAATCAGGGGAATCTTTGACTATGACTCAAAAAGCACCAATTCTTTGTCGGGCCCAGACTGATAGTTAAACGATGTCATGAAATATGGGTCACATTTGAAGGTACAATTCGCCACCTAGTCCGGGTCCCAGATAGGAAAGCTATATATTCACGTGATGGTTTTGCCGGACACTAAGGGTCCATTTCATGATCTTACAGTCTTCTTATTATGGGGCCGGAGGTGCAGTAAATTTGTATCAAGTAACATGATATCATGACCAAACATTTGGCAGGGCTCCCATCGGACATTGCTGATATGCTCTGTTCAGATTCTAGAACTGGAATGTCTGATGTGACTGAAAAGTCCACAGTTTGGGAGTGGCAGTCAGTGTTGCAGTTGGCATAAAAGTTGCATAAAAGTGGTGGTAACGAGGGAGCTCCACATTTTCCAGTGATAGTTCCTAACTTCGCTTTAAATCTGACCTAGGTAAGATGATGTCACTACCAAAAAAAAAAAAAGTTAATCGTCTCATAACATTCTCACCTCCATGCCATCTATAAAGACTTCAGATCTAGCCGGGTTATGACCAGGAAGGCTGATTTCCGGAAGCCGGAAGTAATCTACAGAATAGTGGGGATTAGGCACTCGATATAGCCTACAGATGGGAACCCAGGGGCGTTGATACATGGAGTCCTCCCGCTCGAAGGACAGGGCTGCTAGGGGGCGTGGCGTGGCAGCAGGAGCTGAAAGGAAGAGGGATCAAATTAATGATGTAATAGTTGTTGATGAGCCTAGCGTAAGTGAACACTTGTACTATTATATATCCTTGAGGTCGTATTATAATGTACGATTTGCTGTGTAACATCTTTGAGTGAAAACACATTTCATATGATGTAAATGAGAAAATTATATTTTACTGCTAAAGAACTGAGCATCAGGATATTTACATTTTTCATCATTTTTTGTGATAAGTATGTATATATCCGAAGGCTTGCTCGGTCACAGAAAAGGATCCCTTCCGCCAGTGTGGCAAAGGAATCGCGCTCATCAAGAATGGTCGAAGAGCAAATGTTACAAAAATTGATTGTGACTAGATAATCAGTCTTGATGTGAGCATTATTTAGAGAGCAATTGTTAATAACAGCAGTGCTGAATAAAAAGTTGAGTAGTGGCTTGAATGTGTACACACATAGTAAAAATTTCAGATGAGACTAACACTCAGGGAGGTATACAGTATTTTGCAGCTGTTTGATGTTTATCCATATACTGTATATTATCCAATAATAAGGTTATCTGTGTGTGCAATACATTGACTTAAGAAATACCTAAATGATGCAGATTGAATAGAAAAAGTGACTATAAAGTAATGAAATTCTAATCGATGCATCAAAATGAAAAGGGTGCTGGCTGGCTCTGATATCAAATCCCAGCCCTTGATGTTATATATCTTTGAGGTGTCTATCAGCGACGTAGCTGGGAAATAAGTATGACCACCCAAGAAGAAAAGCGAACTGATATCATCTTTGAATCTTACAACGGCCACAAGAAGCAAGAAGGGAGGACCGGGTGGCCACTATTATACCATGAATGGACAGTGCTTAAAGTTGCCTCGAATGCAGTAGGATATGATACTGGTTAGTTCCTGGGCTGTTGAGATTGGTGTATTTAGTTGAGGAAGGGCTATATATACGTGAGGATAACAGTAATTATTGAAAATGGACTCTGTTATGCCATCACCCCACCCCAACCCCCTCTGACCACTCCCAACCTCTTAGTATGTGCCATTGGCTCCAGTCTTAACAGGGTTATAATATTACTAAGCAGGTAACCATGTAACTTAGAGAAATGCTGAAGATTGACACCGAACTGGAGCTAGTGATGGAGTTTGTATTAGACTGGAAAGCTGTTTTAAAAGATATATAAGAACTGGCAACTGATTATAAGATAAGGCTTGGTAAAATCGAAAGCAAATTGGATTAGCTTGAGAGATTTTTAAAAATGCATAATTATAAAACAACAGATATAGTATATAGACGAACAAAGACTAGGCCTACATTTAGAGACTCCAGCATACAAGAGATCAGCGCAGTCGAAGGATCATTGCTTATTATCTTTTCTGTAACCACAGTGGAACTGTTTTAATTGCAAACCACTCACACATACATTCCACTTGACCGCAGCTTTAATCAAGACACAAATGTAAACTTCGGGGAACAAATAGTACTGCCTAATGGCTCCCTCTGTTTAAAAGCTTCGCTTGTATCACACAAAGATGACTGCGGGTCTGCGTATCCCACCGGTGTCTCTCCTGACACTCCTAAATGGCTTAGACCTTTTTTGTGCTGGAGTTTCCATTAGTAAACTTGAAAATTGTGGAGTCAGGAAATACTGTAACGCGTTGCTGATTATACTACAGATTCCTCTTCTAATACTGAATAGCTGACAACAAAAATACTTGTACACTAAAACTGAAAGCGGTGTGAAGGCAAATATATGAAAAAACAAATGAATTTAAGTTTGGCCGAAAAGTGCTATTATCTGATTCTAATAAATAAACGACCGACGAAGATAGCAAAAGAAAAAGGGACATTAAACAAACAAAAAAATTGAGAGAACTTTATCAGCAAATGAACTTCATAAAATTTGATAGTAGTTCTATATGGAAGCAATAAATGATGGATTAGTTGCGGGGTTCAGGGACAGGCTGGAAGAAGACTCGGCTGAGAAAGACAAAAAAATAAACTTTACCACATCGGGTATGAAATCTGTGCCACTCTGAAAATTAACAGTTTATGTGAAAAATAGATATTTCAATGACCGAACATAAAGAGGCGTAGAAACAACACGTGCAAACAGAACAGTAATAATTTGAACAACTTGAAACAA
>JAWQUT010000029.1:1155278-1167997 GCA_033807755.1 Ellobium chinense
CCTCCTCTCCTATTCTTCCCTTCTCAGACCTCACTTTGAATTAGCATCGGTTTCTGCGTGCTCATTTTTAACGACTGAGAAATGTTCGTATGTAATAGCCCACCAATGTCAGCAGTTTTACCTACGATATTATCGTGGACAAAATGCAGTACAATACCTGAGCGTGGGTGAGCTCTTGGCCAGTGTGAGCAGTATGTGAGCTGAGACATAGTGTCCACTCTTGCAGGCCAGGAGAAGAGCGGTGTAGCCCAGGGTGTTTCTCTTGTCCGGATTCAGACCGAACTGTCAATGGAAAGATTAAATGCATTTACATGTGTTTCCAACTGCGTTTGTTGTGTATGCCTGCTACATTCAATATAAAGGAAAGAATTATATTTATATATGCTTGAGATACGTCTTAAATAATTCACCATTGAATAAAACAATATAAAGAAACATATCCATAGCAATGGGCATACGCTTTAGTTCTAACTACATATTACACCAATTTTCTCCATACAAAAGAGTGTTTCCTTTGCTAGCTAGCTTTCTTGCTTGCTTGCTTGCTTGCTTGCTTGCTTGCTTGCTTGCTTGCTTGCTTGCTTGCTTGGCTTGCTTGCATATTTGCTCACTCGCTTGCTCGCTTGCTCGCTTATTTGTTTGCTTGCTTCCTTGCTTACAGAATCTTTGTTTCTGTATTTGTTTGTTCGATCGTCCATTATTTGTTTACATATATTTTCCCAGACCCCTCCTTTGGCTCGAAAGCCACTAACATCACTTTCCTTTCCAACACCAACATCACAGCGGCAACAATAAAACTATAATGTTAAAACAATAACGCAAAGAAAGCAAGATGGCACACTGCAGCCCAGAAGAGAAATACTAGAAACTGCTACAATACCACAGCGTGTTTGATTACTAACAGCCGCACCGCTACAGAAAGACGAGATAATAAAGACAAGCCTAGACCGATGACAACCAGCCATACACACTACATAAACTGAAGAAAGCATGAAAAGAAAGGACGAAGGAGAGATGTCTATGGATAGAGTGGCAGGTAACAGTGGGATATTCTGGAACAATAGGTAGATGTAGTGGCATTTGGTGATTTTAGATGTGGTGGTTGCCGTTGCTGCTGATAGCCATGATGATGGTATGTTGTGTGATGGTAGATATCGGCGAGGGGAGGGGATGAAGATCTTGTCGTTGTCACTACACTTGTAACAGAGACTTAACTACTGAATTTTTTAAAAAATATATTTTATTTCATAGAACTGAGTGAAACCTTGATCTTAGTGGGGGGTTTTTTCTGCCTTGGTGAACTGAACTTGATCTGAACTGAGGTTTTCGGTGAACTTCCCAAACTAACAAAAATGTGACTTTATTTGAAGTCTTAGATCCAAAAGCGACAATGTTACTGCCATCTCTCTCGTTTACAATAGCTTTCACTTTAATTTTCGCATCTTGATTTAACATACTTAAGTATTCCTTCAGCTAGAGAAGGAGGAGAAGAAGGAGGATAAGGATGTGTTCAGAAAAAAAAAATGAAGATGACGATAATGTTGACGACGAAGAGCAAGAAGGACAGGAGGACAGTGAAGAGGAGGTTAGAGAGAAAAATACTGAAAATGATGGAGATGATCACGAGGAAGTGGATGATCACAGTAACATTGGATCATCATCATCATTTTCAAAAGAAAAGATAGGCACTTCGACATTTATTTCAAGTCCAAAATTTTCGGACTTTTAGTCTTTCAAAGGGAAACTGGATCGAACATAATAAGGATTATCATCTTCATCATCATCTTCATCATCAGTTCACATATTCACGAAATCTCGCTATATAAATAAATCAGACATGTCAACACATACTGGGTGTTAAATATATTCTCAAATATTCGATAAGTCATCAACAACACGAGTAAGCAACAAGACATCAGAAAAACATAGATCTACGCATGTCTACGTAAATCGAGTCAGTGGATTTCTTAAGCCGTTGATGGCTTCCTGGTGAGCGAGACAGGCAAACGAGGTTCGCACGTGAGTTGCCAGACGATGAGGGCTAAATCGCGAAATGATTCGAAGGGGAGATGTGCCGAGCTGAACACGTAAATAAACAATGTGACGTCATTATCACATTTACGGTGTGCTTATGTGCTCACGTTAACTGATACTGCGGTTGTTAAAGCTACACGTGTAAGAGAGCTCATAGTCAGAGGTGTAGGTGAGTGATATTGATAGAGGGGAGAGGTCTATGACTTCACAGAACCCCTCCCTCAATGAGAATGAGACCCCTCGCCCTCGGAAATTATCCTGAGTTGTTTAGATGCCCCTCATGTGCATGTCCCCTCTTGGTGCATCAGTCAACAATGCATGGGTGCCTTCTTCAACAACCGCAACACTCTTCTGCGTGCTCACCACGAAATACATGTTTGTTACGCGACCGCTCATGCTAGCGACACCATTTTGCCCTCAGTTTCGAGATCGTATCTATTACGGCTGAAGCCCTCTCCCATCCTCCATTGAGGCGGGGACGGCTCCAGGAGTAATCCCAGTAAAGGAAAGTATTTTTTGTAGCTGTGAAGGCAATAACGGTAAGTTAGTTATACTTAGAGGAAGGGGATGGGGAGCTTTTCAGAACCCGATGCAGGAGGGCACTGGTAGGATAGATATACCCCTGCCATAGATTCACTCGATATTCATCAGCTGAGAACAATCAGTTGTAAACGATGCAGCCATTTTCATAAAGTTGTCATTATGTTCTTTCTTTTTTTTTTTAGCGGAAACTACGTAGATGTGAAATGTGAATCTTAAGTGTATACCCTGCGTCATAACCACACCTCCTAGAAATTCAAAATCACTGCTCCGTAGCAGAGGTCCACCTCTCATTGTTTCTCCATCAAGCAAGACATGAGAATATCTCTCTAGGGGACAAATTTTTTGTTCCATTGCTCGCTTAAAAAAAAAAACAAACCATGAACACATTTTATGAATTTACAGAAATTCCTACGCCATACAGATCTATGTCCCGTGCACTACTTTTTGACGTCATAGCGAGTCTCATAATCTACACCCACGGGGAAAATATGAGCTTTGCCATGTGGTAAACTGCAATAAGGCTTTTGTAAAATTTTTGTATTTTGGACAGACTGTGGAGACTAACTTGTGATGACTACAGCTAAAAATGACAACGCTCTAGAACAGAAGCCAAAACGAGATAATCATTGTTAATAACACTAAAAACCATGAGTAATCATTGAAATCAGTTTGGTCACTTAATGATGGAAACAATATCATTTCACTTCAGGCTGCCCCATGGGTGCTTCGTTGCCCTGTTCAGAACTCAGTGAAGAGCTCTGTCATGCAAGACTAGTGTGTTCGCCTATACGACGAGATACATATTAACACGGATATCATAACTGACAGCAGTAGTGATGTAATTACACGGAAGCCATAGCTCTCCACTACTCCCCCCCCNCCCCCCTCAAAAAAAATCTCCGTTTGCAAGAAGCTCGCTGCACTTTCCAAAGATGTACGGTTTCCTGCACATTCGGGGCACACTTTAATCCCTGTTTTGTGTACAATTTTTTTTAAATTTTGCCCCCCCCCCCCCCCNCCCCCCCAGCTTGACACTAAGTCCAAAATTGCTGTGTGACGCAGCGATTTTGACTTGTACGTTCATCACGGGATCCAAACCTTGAAACCATGCATCTATTATGTTGTTTCTGTTGTTATCTGATTCCGAATCGTTCTGAAGCTTCCAGCGAAGACTGCAGCTCTTACTCTCTCAGCTATGATCATCTATTTCCGATATTCGTTTTAAGGAATGATATTCTGCCCATTCTTTCTCCTCCGTCTCTCCCAGTTTCCTTATAACAACAACGAAACAAAGATCAGAACAACTTGCAACCAGGTTTACGTCCAGCTTATGCAAAAGGCCAACCTTATGAAAAGCTTGAGCCAACATCTGAACTATGTGAGGATTCCCACATGTGGAGGCGTGGTGAAGGGGCGTGTTTCCGTCATTGTCAGGCTCGTTGAGGTCAAGGACATCTTCCTATAAAGTATAAATAGAGGCAGTCAACATACTGAGAACAGGTATTTCGCAAGTTTTCATTGGCTGAGGATAAATGCAGGTCCACGTGAGGTGTATAAAAGAATAATCCAGGCAGATGACTGGCTGCAGCGTGAGTGTCATAGCACTGCTGAATGCGGTGATTGGCCTAATTTTTGGAGCTGAACATCGTTCACGTCATATAAAGTACAATCTATTCAACAAGTAGTTTCCTCTCTACGTTGTTAAATTTCTTTTATTTTAAAGTGTGTTTCATAAACCATTCATTCTTAAACCAATCGTCAAATATATATTATCATCGCTGTAATAAGAGCGAGGCAAATGGGCTATACTCCTAGCAGATTACTGTATATGCACGCCCTGCACCATTAAGCACTGTGTCATTGTCCAGTCTTTCTTAGTGTGTTGCTGTTCAAATCGTGCTCTAAGATCCTTAACCTCAGTATGTTTTATCATATATTTTAGTCTTTGCCTTTACAGACGAACTCAAGTCGTATGTCTTTAAAACCTAACTATATCATAACTTATGATGGCCTTCTGAACACTTCTGGTCAATCTGTGCGGCATTCACCTTTAGAAGCAAGCCAACGATGTTTTCTCTGCCGTTCATGCAGGCGTAGCTGAGGGCCGTCCTTCCCATCCCGTCCCTGAGATTGAGATACGCCCCTGCCTTGAGCAGAATGTACGCCATTTTGTAGCCCAAATCATGGTTGTCGATGATGCAGGAAAGCATCAGGGGCGTCCTCCCGTGCACATCTTTGGTATCAATACTCACCCTGTGTTTATCCACCAGCAGCCGGACCTGGGAAGAGTGGAGCGTCAGTAATAAGAAGGGGGTGACTATTGAAAATAAGGCACATTGGAAAAATGAAAAGGAGGGACCAAAACTAATTAATGATAAGGTCAAGGGAAGGCTAGGCTCCAAGATTTCAATGGTGATAACAATCATGTATCTTATCCTACTGGCATTCCAGTGTAACCACTTACTTCCATCTATGATACTGACCTGTGGTCTTGAGTCTCTGATGCAGTCACATACCCACCACAGCTTGATGCAGAGCAGTTTTGATCAAACTATTAGGTAGGAGCCGAAATTTTAAGGATTTAAGAGAAGACACTACTCTTTTCCGGAGGTTGTCACGCACGTATCATGGTGTGCAACTTACCACCATGAACGCAAGAGATTCTTATGCAAACTTGCACACCAAAGTGCTGGATGGTGCGGTTTTTTTTCCTCAAGGGTGATGATCCTAGGACAACTTTCATTTGTGACGGCCCCGGTTGTTCGGCATCAGATTTCACCTATGTCTTTTAGACAGCTTTATAGTCGTATGGAGGCGTTTGCCGATTTTCTATCTAAATATAAAGTTATTCTATTTAATATTAAAGGGTGTTGCCAGTTTCTGTTATTCTGCATCAGGACAGGGATCCCCCATAAAGCTTCCATCAGATGATGCATAAAGATATCTAAAAGACATGGGTGAAAGCTGGTATCACACTATTAGTGCCATCGCTGTTGACCCTTGATCTAAGATCATCACCTCTGAGAAAGAAGAATGCACCCACTTTGGTGTGTAAAATCCAATGTATTCATGGCAATAAGTTTAACACCATGTTATGTTCATAACAGTCTCTAGTAAATGGTAGTTTCTCCCCTTAATGGAAACTAACTCTTAGCAATGACTTTCATCCCTGACTTTCATGGTTGGCATTGACTTTGACCTACTTTATACAACATTTCATTTTAGATAACATGGTGCAAAACAGACTACATTTTCTCCCAGTCGGAGACCCAAGAACTCCAGGAGACTTGACAATGACCCCTTGATCTTCGAGCAGGATCTTTATATTTTATACTGAATGCCATTTGAAGTGGCCAGACAACCAGACAGGCCCGCAATACGGTGGTGATGGTGGTGGTAGTGATATTGATATGATGACGTGATTATGTATTATGTAGTATGCTGTAGTGTGTGTTCTTATGATCATTCTGTTCATTATTTTTTAGTTCCCTGAAAAAGGACATTTGTCCGAAAATTTAGAATTGTTTGTTACATTTTTTTTTCATGTTACAGTCTGAGAGTGTCAATCATGTTAAAAATGATAATGACGATGGTGATGACGATGATGATCTATTGATAAAGGCCTTAGAGCCGAAACGTTTAGATGTCATTTCGATCTTAATTCTTTACTAGATTTTTAATAAATTCCTTGAATTAAGGTTGAGCTTTTAATTTTTCTAGTTTTAAATGATGATGATCATGATGATGATGATCATGATCATCATCATCATCATGTGTTATGCCGCAATGTGTGTCCGTGTGATCTTTCTTTACTCCTCATTTTATGTTCCCTGAAAAAGGACACAGGTCCGCAAATTTGGAACGTTCATTAACGTTTTCATGTCATACTCTTGAGAGTTTTTATATTTTTGAAAATGATGATGATGATGATGATGAGGATTTGCAAAACATTTATCCGCGCTGGATATAAATAAGAAAAGAGGAGAAAAATCTAACAATTTAACAATGATGATGATGATGATGATGATGATGATGATGATGATGAAATACAGATGTACGAGACGGTATGGGATTTTGACAGTATATGCCTTTTGTCCAATCATCACGGAACAACTGAACACTCTCTAATGCCTTAGGGATGACCTACCTGATGCAACCGTTCGTCCAGCACAGCTTGATGCAGGGCAGTTTTGATCAACCGCTTGGCTGGAGGAGGTGGTAAGGCTATCCTCTCCATAACGACAGTAGCAGCAAATCAGCACCAGAAGGAAATATGGCCGCGACGTGGGAAATGTACAGCTCTGATCGTAGTTCAGACTAGGACGAGGATTTGGCCTGTTTCATTCTTTTAGAGTAATCCTATCCGACTTTTCAGTGTCATGAAGCATCCATCTGTGATAAAACAATACAAAACAGTGTTCAGGTTTGGGCGGAACTGAGCTTATATGAACGCAGTATCTGAGCTTAATAGCTATTTTGGACCAACAAATCTGGAGATATTTTTGGTGTTTGATCTGAACTTTGATTTTCTACCTTAATTTCAGTGCATTCCAAATCTACCTCGAAAATCAGAACCAAATGTCGATTTCAAATACCAAAGGGAACTGATTCTCATAGAACTGGGCTAAAACTTGATCTTAAGAATTTGTTCCCCGAGTGAACGGAACCTGATCTGAAATGATTTTTCTGGTGAACTTGCCCAACCGTGGCACTGCTTTAGATCACTCTTCCACTGGACAAGAGTAGTCATTTTTAAAATCTAAGCCCTCCTTTATTTCAATAAACGGTACTAGCATTCCCCTTCAAACTATAGCCGATGTGCAATGTCTTTCCCTTATGCACTATGACCTAATTGTAATGCACGGAGTGTGAGCAGCAACTATGAAATGTATCTGCTGAGTTTGTGTTTGGTATTCTTCTTGGTACAAGTATTATTTACATCCTTAAGGAGATGAGTCTAGAGCTGTCGTTGTATTCTCTGCCGAGTGCGACCGAGGCTTATGAATATATCTACTGTCATCATATCTGTAAGCTCTGACTGCTATCTAACAAATGATAGATGAAGCAACCATAACAGTTTAGAGTCTCTCTCAGAACATGAACTGAACCTAGAAGACAAAAATGAAACAGGAAAAAAATATTAAGCTTCACTCTGCAGTATCCATGTCTCTTAAGACTGTATTCATGTGACAGGTGGGCAGACATAGTGCGTTCAAGAGAAGGAAGGTTATTTGGTTATTCTCATCAATATTGAGAAGAAAGGCTGAAAAACACGTAACACTGGAA
Organism: Ellobium chinense; assembly: GCA_033807755.1. NCBI lineage: Eukaryota > Metazoa > Mollusca > Gastropoda > Ellobiida > Ellobiidae > Ellobium > Ellobium chinense. The sequence goes on from JAWQUT010000029.1 coordinate 1,163,142, forward strand.
AATGTCCTAACTCTGCCGGGAGTCGAAGTGTAAGCATCAAAATCCAAGTAAAACGAACTACTATTAATAAGTATTAAGCCACAGGTGCGCGAACTTCTAGCAGTGTAATCCTTATATTCCTACCACCTGAATATTGTTTCCAAACTTCAAAGCGTAAGTTTGGTATTCACTCGTGACCCTAACACACTTCCCATTTGCTCACATTAGACTTACCAAAGAACAGAAAGAGTCAACGAGGTAACTGACACAAAGCTTAAGCTTGCTTCTGATCTCCAGGAAGAGATAGATATGTGCTGCTATAGGATACACACGTTAAGAACTATCCAAACACATTGCGTGAATCAAGCCATAAAACCAGAGCTTTACTTCTGTTTATACAATGCATTAAGTTATTGATAAGACGCCCAGTTCACATATCTCATAAGACGTTGCGGTGCTAGAATCCTAAGCGATCCCACTGGTATTTGATTGATGTAACCTCGCTATGAAAGGTTGACAGTCACGTGACCTGAACGAGACGGGTATCTTAACACCGATTCCAGACACCACCATTCGTCATTTCCTGAAGCCTTTGTTCACCATTGTGCACGGCGTCTTTTTATCTACATAGATCTAGTAAGATCTCGTCTATATGACAAACACAAGGTTTCTTTTCGCGTTCCCTTGCGAATTAGCACATTGTCAGCTTACAGAGTGTTCTCCGATCTTTGCCTTTTGACGTGGGCCGCGCGACTCTTTATACACCTGCATTTTGCAATGACACAACGTCCGTTTTGTGTAGCACGTTTTCGGTCCGTAGATCGATCGTCTTGCGCTGGCCCTTTCAACACAACCTCATTGATTCAGGCGTAGGTGAGAAGTCAATTTTCATATCAGATTCAGGGCCGGAAACCACCATAATGATCCCACCCTTCTCCCCTTTGACTAGCCAGCATGATGGCCAAGAGGAAGAGCCCTTGTCCAGTGTTACAAGAGGTCCAAGGTTCGAAGCCAGCTAGATATCGGTTTCTCTCTGACTATCTTTTGCAGTGTTTAAATTTACTCTTTTGGTCCAAGCTTCGTCTATGTTTTAGCCATAGCTGTGCTAAGCCCTAACAAAAAAACACATAAAAACAATTCCTAGACGAAAGGCAACAATTGATCGCAACTCCGCTTAATAGCAGCCTTTCCACACTTCCAAACAGTTGTTCTGGTATACACTGTGCTTGACTTAAGAATGACCCTCACCTCTCTCTTCCTAGCCCACCATTTTGCCCATGGCTGGAAACTACGGTTCTTCTAACGTTTATGATCCTGTTCCGGTCCTCTTAAGGCCTCTAAAACCTTTTTATTAACTTGGAATAGAATGGAGCAATATTATAGAAAACTATTTTGTAATGAGAACGCGTCATTGAAAAAAAAACCCAATGGCTGTCTTCATTGAAATTTATAGCCTATCCTTAGAGCGAAGAAAAACTGGGGTAGCTCCAGGTTTACTTGTGTGAACAAGGGGAAGGGCATGTACGAGTATTTCGAAAGGAAATTTGTCATCGTCAATGCCTATTCTGAATATTTTTAAGTGTATGTGTCCATTTTTTTTTTTCAAAGGAGAGATTTGTTGAAGTGAATGGTGATAAAATTTTAATTGATCGATTATTGAGAGTCTATTAGTATTTACATATTTGTTCAGATAACATATCTTGATCTCGGAGCTTGTATGGCCTTGTAATCCATTCTGTCCTGACAATCTGATTATCAGAGATTTCAGTGGCATTTCCCCTTCCTGCCCATATTGTTTGTAAATATCGCACATTCTTGCAAAGAGCAAACACAATGTGCACTTACAGAGATAGTGGTGTATGTGGGTACATTTTCTTCACGTTCATACATGGCAAACACTGACTTGTTTTTGAAACGGACCTCGTAATTTAAAGAGTGATCCCTGAGTCACTACTATAGACAGTGCTCCAGTCCGTGCCCCAGTCTAAAGTCACTTAAGAGTAGTAAAGTGCAATGTAAGTTATTGTTAGCAGGGTGGGGCTCAGAGTTATGCTTTGACAGTGAAGCTTCAGCTAAGGGTCTCGCTGAAGACGTAACTGATATCAATTTCTGAATGTTTCCTCTATTGTGGAATGTTTATGATGATTTACTTTTAAGTAATAATTTTACCCTTGATATTCTGCATAATAACAATGTTCACACATTTGGCTTCTGCAATATTTTAATATATCCTCCATCATTATTATTGTAATGATTGACAATATTTTACAATTATTAATAGTCGTAATAGTTTGCTTTCAATAACTGTAAGTTAAAGAAGCAATCGAGTGAAACACTTTCATGATGAACAGGTCTCTTTATCTGCTTATCCATTCAAGAAAGGGCTTCTTTAGCTTGCTAAAGCTCAGGACTTCCTATCTGGCCTTGGTTATTCTCATATAATATTGGCAAAAGGTTGAAGAAGAAGAGAAGCAAGAAGATGCAAGAAAAGGAATCTACTGATAGCACTTCCGATAACTGTTAACGGATACTGCAGCTTAAAACCCCTGAATTTGACTACAATTCTATGATACTGCATCATGGGTTGGGCACTTAACGACATGGAAGTATTCCTGTTCAGCGGTTCTCAAAATGGGCTCTCTCAGCACTTCATTATTCTTAAGGCTATGTTCTTCACTCATCTATATTCCATATTTTCGTCCTACACTTTGAGAAAATTACGCCATTCTTCTATGCCAGTCGAAGCACTTTCCGCTACACCTAATCAAGGAAGAAGTTGTAAAGTTTAGTGCCCTGTTGATACCTGGGCAAAAAATGTTTGAAAACCGCTGTATTAGTTCAATAGCAATTTAAACGCTGAAACCACTAAGTGATTAAACACTTTGCCGAATATGGGCAAACCCGATAGGAGACACATCCCTAATACTACCAGAACAACTTAAAAGAGTAAAGCCATCAAACTGCAGCGGCTGCATCATACTTTTTAAAAGCCCCTAAGTGTTCCCAAGTTGTACACAGATCGAAGACTTATCAATACCGAGTAACAACGGAGAGGCGTTTTTAAGTGAGCGGCTTCAAAAACATGCAGACCACAGATCGAATAACCTAAAGACCAAGGGTTTAGGGGTCGTTGCGAGCTTAAGACGAGGGCTGCGCGAGTGAGCCGCTTACCGCACAATTAACGCATTTTAAAACACATGCGAGATTGTCTGCGGTTTTCTCCCTTTTTGCACTTGTTATCGTCCCCGGATCATCAATTTAAATAGTAGCTTATCCTCAGATTCGCCCGCTTTGTTTCCACATTGCTGCTGCCGTTGTTAACGATGTCCCATCAAGGGGAACAACCCTAGCAGTATCAAGCTTTATCTTGGCTAGACATTGCAACCAGAGGACAAACGCTCACTCTGTAGGTTATATATTATGATGTGGTATAATTATTAGGGGTTGTACCAAAGATTGAAGTTTGGTTCACATTAGATGTTCACATAATAATATACTTACGAAAAGCGAAAGGAACAGTCCAAGGGATTATTCGTCAGAGATTAAACTATCCCTGTATACTCACCGGAAGTTAGCTACTACTCTTATGGAAGACAAGAAAATATATCATTGCTAATACTTTGCACTCGGCTTATAGCTTTCATTGTCGTAACACAAAATAATAAAAAAGTTACTGTGGTCTACCTAAAATTAAGTGTGTAAATCTTTGTTCCGTTTTCGGTGACTCGTATGTCAATGTCTGCGACATAGATAAGACAACTTACTGTGCAGTCATTAGATAATACAGTACCGAGCACATCATTCCGTACATACATTAATTTATATGACACCGGGTACCTTTCTTAGTCAGCCTGATGTAAAGTAGTACATGATAATACTAATTATATACGCGATCACACTAATTTTTTGCTTACATTGGATGTGAGACTCATTGGAACTGACTACTTTAGACTGGGATATTGCTTGGCCATTCCCATCCCACTCCACACTCACCCCCACCCCCACCCCCACCCCCCAAAAAGGAGACTGGAGGCAAGGAGAGGCTTTCAACACAACCGCTTCTACACCCGCCTCGTCGCTCAAGATGGTAGACCTCACTCAGACTACTACTACTGTACTCTGCCTCTAGGCACTGACCTCCCAGTCCCAGGACAAATATTCCGGTCAGCAGGAGGTTCGATCTCCAATCACTGTCATTGTTTGATCACTGGTCGATAGTCTAATTAGGACTTGAGCTCACAGCCTCACATCACCTCACAGGCACAGAAACACACACACACAGAGGCACGTACGAACACACAGACACACACACAGACACACACACACACACACACACACACACACACATACACACACACACACACACAGACGCACACAAATACATTGAAACTCACTGATGCCATTTTTTTCCTGATACAGTGACAAGCACAATGTTAATATACATTATTTTGTCTATGTATGATTCCTCAGAAGACAATTAAAGGAAGCAGCAGCCGATTGAAGAGGCTGAGGTTAGCACAGACATACACACAAGTACACTTTGTTCACCATGTTATAATTTTCAATGTTTGTGATGCATATACTTCTTTCAAAGTCTGCATTAAACCTTTGTGTCATTGTCATTGTCATTGTTTTAATTTGAAAAAAAGAATGACGCCATTTCTTGATGTCACATTGGGCGTTCTCGCAAGATAGTCTAGCCCACCCAAGTACATTCTCATCAGGGATCTGCTCATTGATAGAGACTTAGATGACTCTCCATCGTGAACCCTGTACCTACCTTAGTAACGATTCTGGTAAAATTTATCCCCGTCTCTCTTTCTCTCTTTCTTCATTGTCCACTCTCCCTCCCTCCCTCCCTCCCTCCCTCATTCTCT
>JAWQUT010000029.1:1193402-1220158 GCA_033807755.1 Ellobium chinense
CCCTCCACTACTAAAACCAAGGTTTGTGTACCTCTCATCTTAAAAAAATAAAAAAAGGCCAGATTCTGTCTTGTCACAGCGTCATTAAAAAGTGACCAGGAACAGTAGTATTCATTTGAATTCTTTGAATGGGATCGCCATGATGGACACTTTCACAATTTGCGCTGATGAACACTGCTCTCTCGAGTCTGCATGCGTCGTTTTCAGAAATCTATAGAAGAAGAAATTAACGTCTGCCCTGGAACCAACCACTCTCTTCAAATTGAGGAAATTGCGGAACTAAAGACAAATATGAGACATCGCCACAAATTTGCTAGACTAATAAATCAGATCATGCTTCTCCGGCGAGTAGACATTGATGTTAAATCTGCTCCTGTTGATTTTTTTGAGGATTGAGTGGTGGTTACGGAATTTTTTGGACGGCTGTTTCGGTGTTTATTGCGGCTGAAAATGGCGTGCCATGCATTTCTCTTCCCAAATTCATTCTTATTGTTTAGATTGTCTTCATGATGCCGGTCTATGAAATCCGCCAAAACTTGAGAAAATGCAGAGGGTTCACTTAATGTAATAATCCAGTTTGGTAAATGCTGTGCCAATATTTGCCGTCATGAGGTTCTGGCTGCTAAAATGGCGTGGAACAGCGGCGGGCTTGGTATGCCACTTGTTCCTGCTGTTTTAAACTAATAGTAATACAGTGCGTAAAGTTCGGAAAGCCCTGTTCGATTTACCTGTCTGGACCAACAAACAAGAAACTCTGTAATATTAAAACAATAATCTTGAATATTGACCGAGTTTTCAAAAAAATTCTTTCAGATTAGCCCATTGATGGTTACCATTAATAATGTTTTCCCTACGTTTTAACTTATATAGAATATGAGAAAAGGTGATGGCAGTTGCTATAGACAAGATGTCAAATAGATCTGTGTGGGAAAATCCAATCTCATGGGTTTCTTTAAATGTGGTTTCCAACTTATCGAACTAGTAAAAAGGCGAGATTCTGCGTTGACTTCAATGATTCTGTCTGTAAGGCCATCATGATGAATAAAAATCTGAAATTCATGATTCCTTTCACAAAAAGATGCTTCGTAATCTCTGGCTGGGCCGCAAAATTCCTAATTTCTACTACTAACGATCAGGGACAATTAGCTATGAGTTTACCAATTAGGACAGTTCGAGCTAAACTGCATTTTGAACTGAAGCCAAATTGATGTAAAGCAGTACAAATTACCACAGAACCTGGATTGACAGATGACTTTAAGAAACGTTCAACTTAATTTTTTAATGAAAATATTTAAGTTCTTTCTTTCTAAAATCAGGACGCATCCAGAAATGCAACGTATTGATATTATACAGAAACCGTCGCCATTGGGAACGCAAGCCGGCCAAAAACCTGGGAGCTTTTCCACATTTTGTGATTTCTCCAACAACCTTTGTATAAATACATGGCCGCGTCTTGTCTTCATCAATATCCCAGCAGACATTTTATGATGCCCTAACGATTTCCATTTTCTTAACCGTTTACATTTGTTTACTTCCAGAAGTTTGCCTTTGTCTTTGAGCAGAGCAACTATTTATTTTGGAGAATTCCCCTGTCCCATTTCGTGCAAAAACAGCGTGTCTGGGGGCCGTGCCAGCTGGCCGGGGATGTCTCTGGCCCAGGTATAGATAATCCTGCTCACGCTGCGCTGGGTACGAGCCTTTTGTTCGGGGCCTGGGCCTGATGCCATAATATTTTCTTCTCGACCCGGTCTACGTGCACAAAACGTCACGGGGCGTCAGGAGGAGGTTGGGGGGTGTAAAAGAGAAAGAGAAGGTAGAGGTGGTTTTTATTAAGGGGTGAGGTTTGATCGCGAATCAGAAATTAATAGCTCAGGAATGCAACAGGCTAATAATAAAATGCTGCTAATATCCGAAGCAGGTTCAGATATTAGACAAGCTGCGGTCTATAACCTAATGATCTGGAATCTTTAAATTTCGATTTTTTTTTTTTAAATTGTCTTTCATTGCGATTTCCTATCTACAGTATACTTATAAAATCGGAGAGAGAGAGAAAGGTAGTTTTGCTACGGGGTGCACTTTAATCGCGAATGTTGAAGGTATCAGAAATTAATAGCTAAGGAGTGCAACAGGCTAACAATAAAAATGTTACTAGTCTGCTTGGCAGATCACATATTAGATAAGATGCAGCCACAGCCTAAAGGTTTGAAATCCTTTAACTTTTTTTTATTATTTTGCTTTTCATTGCAATTTTTTTCCCTACAGTATATATTTTTATAAACTCGATGAGAGAGAGGAGGTAGTGGTTTTGTTAAAAGGTGCGGTTTGACCGTGGATGGTGAGGTATCAGAAATTAATAGCCGAGGTGCGCAACAGGCTAACAATAAAATATTACTTGTATCCTTACCATGATCAGATTTTAGACAAGATGCAGCCCAGAGCTAACTGTCTGAAATCTGTTGGTTTCTTTTTCTTTGTTGTTATTATTTTTAATATTTTGTGTGTGTGTGCTTTTCATTGCGATTTTCTCTGTGAGATATAGAATCGGTGAGAAAAAGAGAATATGGTAATTTTGTTAAGGGGTGGGGTCTGATGAATGCTGAGGTATCCGAAAACACTGGCAAGCGCTCAGCGTGCTAACAGTAATTACTAAACTCTTTTGCAGGGTCGGTTTAAGGCATCCATACATTAAACTAGCTACATAATTGACATCTTAAAAACTCACATTCTTTTTCACACTTAACGGTTCTATGATGTCTACACAAAATTCTTGTTGTTCATGACTCCACTGTTGTTTTGGTCTTCATATCTCTAATTGATTTTGATCCGTATGGAAGGCTCTTTAGCTGATTCATTAAGACTTTAATAGCACTAAAGTTGTTTTTGAATTTATAGAAATTAAAATTCTTACGACCTGTTTTCGCAGATTAGTTCCATAACGTTCGTTTTATCCACTACCTTAGGTCGGCAGTTTTTGATCTTACGTTCTTACGTTATTAATTTGTTATTATGCTGGCAATTTCTATTAATGACGCAATAATATGATCTTATGTTAATCCAGTCTTCCGATGTTTAGTCATTACAGAACTTTATTTTGTATTAACATTTGCCAGACCTGATGTTACTACCACAATATGCACCTTCCTCCTGATCATCTGACAAAATGGCGGGCTTATATTTCGTGTACTTCTTGGCTTGACTATCTTAACCACCTTTTCCCACAACAGCATGAAATTATGGCTGACGATAAGGTCAATGTGAGAAGAATATTGTGTGCTCAAGATAAGATTCTTTCATGCACGTCGATAACAAAGCAGATGATCCTGGCGACGATGCTAGGGCAGCCGGGCCGATAACACTTGAATCAGGCAAACACTCAGACAATGTGTGATGATAAAGGCAGTACTACGGCAGTACTGTGTCAACACTACTCTTTAAGCATCTACGTTACAAAGTAACCATTAACTCCTGATAGACGTGAAACAAAGTAAACAGGTAGAAAATTAATCACCCTGGATATTAATATTATGAGATTGTAAGCACACCTAATGTCGCCACTTCATTGTGTTTTTGGATAAGTCTGGTTAAGCTGAACAGTGGATCGGTGGCTTCTCAAATTTCCATTATTAGAAATGGACATATCTTAATCATATTTATCCATTGTTCTTAAGGTGTGTATCTGCTTTAGCAATTTAGTATCGCTCTCTTTGTGCATGCAATACTAAATAGACAGCATCGAACGTACACTTGGATATTTAAGTCGATCTACGTGTTTAATTAAATTTTGCACTTGCCTCCTGAATCTTCTCACTCTTCTGAGAAGCTTGATATGGCAGAGTTGGATTTATTTTTCAGATACATCAGCAGTTTGGGTGTTAGTCTAACATGCTCTGTACAGATCACTTTAGAGCGTCTTGCGATATTGGTAATAATCGTTTTTGAGTTTGTAGTCCCACTTTGTCGCATACATTGTCACAATTTCTAATCATTTCAGGTGAACGTGATTGTTCACAGGCATCACTGTCTGATCCATGGTCAGTTTGGGCCTCCTGTAGCTATTGTATATTGGCGTCCGGTTAAGTGCCCAGTATCCTAGCAGCTAACGTAGGATGGCTGGCTGGTTGGTTGGTTGGCTGGCTGGCTGGCTGGCTGGCTGGCTGGCTGGCTGGCTTACCGGCTGGCTAGCTGGCTGGCTGGCTGGGAGAGGAAATGGAGAAAGAAAGGACCTACTGACAGAGTGACTCAGCATATGAACTAAAGATTGCACATAAAAGAGGCGGAGAAAGAGACAAAAAGAAAATAAAGAAATGCTAAACCTCCATAACAATAACCCTTCATATAATAAACTTTCAATGTGCCACAACAGTTGTGAAAATATTCTCTGAGCACCAAGGTCTGGCGTCATGAGAAAAGCAGACAGCTTTTATAAGCTACAATATACGTCACAAAATGACAAGAATAATGGGAAGCCAGTGACATCGCCATCCATCTGAACACCACTCTAAACTACATTTCCTGAAATTTCAATGTCTTTACCACATAATGTACAATGCTCCTCGCCAGAACCGTACCCAGCCAGTCACTACCTCCTTCATTGGCGTTGCAAAGGGGTACTGAATCAGTGGGACCTTAGGATGAGGGGAGAAGCGCTCGCTCGTACAGAGGTGTTTCAGTTGTGGGATACTGCTGACCCTCAGTAGGGCATCCCGAAGCACAGGGTTTTTTTTTTAAGATGGAGGGGGCTCAGGCTTTCTTGCCTCCTCTTTCCTGACAGAGAGACGCCGATGTATAGCTGCATGTATACACTTTTTGCACTGACTTGAAAAGCGTTGTTCTTGAACCGAGCCTCCTAACTCCCACTATTCACACAAACCGGCGCCTGTTTCCTTCTTCCTCTTCACTAACTACAATGGGATGGGAGCGGCGTGGGAGGGGAAGGTTTCAGTACGGCAGTCAGCATTTACGACCCTGCTCACCACTACAGTATTTAGCCACAATCTAACACCCAATTCCGGAGCCCTCTAAGCTGTTAAACACGACAGCGTCACGCTCGGCCGTTCCTAAGAACGCCTATTATAAAGTAATTGGTTTTAAGACCCAAACTAAATTGTTTTTCTAGTCTACGCCGATCAATGCTAAAAACACAAATACGTGCTCGGGAACAGTGCGAGTGACTAACTAGGAAAACAAGAGCCCGTCTTTATGAACGTTTTACCGTCAGCGAAATAGTGGCGGCTCATTTAGCATCCATTTCAGAGCGCTCTCCGCAAACGGACTTGGTGGCTTAGATAAACAAAGCATTGTGGTCTTTCTATCCTTCTTACCCTCCACTACCTTTTTTTTTTTTTCTCAGTGTAACGAGTGTAGGGGGAGAAGGGAAAAGAAAAAGGAGGAAGCCGTTTCTACATGTCTTAAATTTCAATGGGAAAGAAGCTGTAGATGTAGTATTAGATGAATGAAGAGCTGTTGAAGATGGAAAGCATAGATAGCCAATGAGATGAACGAAGTCATCAAAGAATAGATTGTGATGGTTTGTTGATTTTGGAAAACGAAAGAGTGGGAGGCGAAGATCGTTACCATCACCACCCCCGCCCCCACCTTCCAGCCTAAGGACTTCGAGCATTGTTAGAATCTGCATAAACAATTCGTTTCGCAAAACGTGTACAGGCAGCGGCTCAGTTTGAAATTCTTGCCCACGAAGTGCGAAGAGATCTTTTCCATCCTTGCCCAGCCGAGTCATGCAAAACTGTATATATAGATTCACCTCAGGATCTCAGGAATTCAAAATCCAGGATAACTGTCCATAACTTCTAGCCTATGGGTTGCTCGAATTTAAGACTCAACTTTGGTACTGAAAATAGGTAAGTGGGACCAGCGTATTGGACAACCAAGAACATATGGGGTCTTTAATGAATACATTAGATTCGACGCCATGAGGTCCTATTTTGCTTAGATACGAGGCACTGTTTGACGGTGCAAGTTCTATCCGGTACTTGAACTTATCCTTTAAGAATGGAACTTTTCCTCCGAGATGTCCTAACGAAGGTATCACTAAGCTTGACTACGTTGACCTACTAGTGACAGCCTAACTGACCTTCGCCTCTTGCTGTACGGTATGTTCTGTCAGACACTTACTATCTACGAGAGACTCCTGCCAGGGGTCTCGCTGAACTGAACTATACTAACCTACCAATAGCGATCTAACCGATCTTTGACTGGCCTATAATCGTCCTTCCAAACAGTTCAGCCAGACACTCCCGTCTTACAAGCTTATATATATATATATATATATATATATATATATATATATATATATATATATATATATATATATATATATATATATATATATATATATATTCGTGTGAAGTCATCACTAAACTGAGATACTGAATGCTGGGCCATCATGGCTGAGGCAACCTAGTTATACTTTAGTTTAAAAACAGTCTATAGGGACGCCAGTTTTGGACTTGACTAGCGCATGACTGTATGCAACGCTTTTATCCTATTGAATACAATGTTTTGCTTTTTCCATAGGTTCCGCGGTTTGAGAGCTGTCATTGGCCATAATGGCAGGAGCAGTGTGGACTCTGAACGCTAAAGGCCAGTGCAAGAGTTATTGCAAGTTTCCACAGCTATAGCGTAGCCAAACATTTATTCTGGTGGCTGGGTGGCCAGGAGTTGGAATGCAAAACATCATTCATCGGAGTTTCCTTTTTCGTTCAGCTTGATACAGAATCATACAGCATTATCATCACTCTAAACTATACTGACCATACCGGCCCAGGAAACTGTAAACTAGGTTATCTTTTGAGGTTCAGAATTTGTTTTCATTCCTTTGTCTTGCACTAGTTCACCTCTTTTCGACACTGACCTCACTGTTTAGTGCATACCACTCCCATCCCCTCCATCTTAATCCATATCACTTTGGCCTCATTATGTAAAACACTTCGACCCCTCTTAATCTCGGCAGCAGCTTGAATGTATTGCTAATACACCTGACTGACTCGGGTTGAAGTGTCAAGTGGCACCGAAAGACACCTTCAGAACTTTTTTTTTTCAAAAATATGACAGCAAATTAGCCCCCCTACACCGGGACTGTATATTTTCTTTTCAACAAAATAATTTTCTTGAAACGAGTGTTCACCTCACACCTGACTTTGTTCATGAACAAATATTTCGGTGACAGATGAGCCCACAGAGGTCGACTGAAAGTGCACGTCTTGGGCGGTATAAATCTGTCAATCGCGCGTGAAGGGTCTTTCATTTTAGACCTAGTGTTAAGATTTCATAAACAGTCGTGCCCCCAGTGCGTCTAATCTAGAGTCTACAGGAACAATATTTCTTGAAGAAGGCGTAAAAACGTAAGGGTTGTTATTGATCTATGGAAAGTCGGGTTGGGACTCGATCATAGCTTTACAGCTCCTCTCGTGACAATAAAGCTGGGACCGGATCTGTAGGCAAATATTTCTCTAGAACTCCACATCCGACAGAATTATTGCCCCTTACCGGATGAAGAGCCCCGCCAAGGGTCGCTAATGGCGTGACATTGGCAAGAGATTATATGTAGCCAAATCACTCCGCGTTGGGATACCTCTGACCAAACACATGAAAAGATGTTTGTCTCCGAGAGAAAATGAGGTCTGCGAACCGGTCGTAAATTATCGTTAGCCTAAAACAAAGAGTGGTATTAACCTCTTGACTTTATTTTGCTTTGCAGGGATGGAGGGCAGAAACTGCTGTTATTCAATCACCGTGCCGTGTCACCTCCCGTGCGGAGTGGATCTCTAAGCAAAAATATTGCCCCGGACATGAGAGCTGTCGACTTTTACGACTTGGCTGTTAGAGAATCATGGTGCTGTGATAGCGGTCCTCTTGAGGTGGCCTTGTTTTCCCGACCGTCCCACTTTACGGCATGACCCGGCTGCAATATTTTTACACATTAAAGACAATAGAGTTTACGACCTCTCATAAGATGTCGTAAATAAGGCGTCTCTACACCGCTTTACAGCCCAGCCCCTATGCCTTGCATCCCGTACTGAAACACTCCCCTGTCACACAATGATCCTTGGCCTTCTCCCTAATCTGGAAAGAGCACTGATTTTCCACTCGCTGGCGTCCAGGTTTCCGATTCTCAATGAAATTCCCCAAATACACAGGTTTACATGTTTTCTAGAGGCCCAGAACTGAAGAAAAGCTCCGAAACTCACTGACCTTAAGATCAAGCAGGTTTCTCTGTGAAGACATGCATTCAGTAGTTTCGCCATTGCAGGACACCATCTCTAATCAGTTAGTGCGAGGGTGAGTTTGAAATTCATTGCCATGACTATGAAAGAATTAAGCTTTAGATAAGTATATTATCAATATCCTGACAACTAGATATCCAAGCAATGAGCAATGCTATTTGCAGCAAAAATATTCACGGGGTTTCTCATGACAATGACAATGATTAAGTTACGTTTTACGTCCTTTGAAAAAAAAAATAACTCTCCCTGCAAGGCAATGCTCCTTTAATTTTCCAAGGACTTTTGAAGGTCAAGGACAGATAAAGGACTTTTGAAGGTCAAGGAGAGATGAGAGAAATCCATCGCTAAAGAACATGACTACTTCTAGTACAATGAGAAGAATATATTTTATGGAAAGTTTGAAAGTCTATTCTTATTCCTTCATAGTCAGGCTTACGACTTTTGAATCCATCCTTGTATTATACAACCCCCCCCCCAAAAAAAAAAANCCCCCCCCCCCAAAAAAAAAAAATCTCGTGCGCTCGCTGTCATACATGTTACCAGGCGACTAGGCGACTATCCGATGAAATCGTCATAGCGTACAAAAGTGTCTCAAAGAAAACTTCCATGAATTTGTCATTAGTTTGCACTAGCTGGTGTGCCTGGCTCTGCCCGCCTGGTGTTTGGTTAAGACTAAGGTCAGGGTCAGAGGCACAGTAGAGGGGATCAGTATACTAAGGACAGTTCACAGGCATTATTATTATTATTATTATTATTATTATCATTATTATTATCATTATTATCTAGGAAGTCCTTCGTATGTGTTTTCTGTTTCCTAATTCTGCCCGTATCCCTGAACCGAGCAGTAGGTGGGAGCGTTTTGGGATATTGCCTGAAATACTGAGCAGTTGCTTTCACCTCCTAAGCATATGCATCTGTGGCCCTTGATTCAGAGCTCAAGAGGGTCTCACTAAATCCCTTGAGGCCCCAAGGGGTTACCTGAAGGCAAAAAGTCATCCCTTATAGATTCTTCCACGCCGTTTGCAGATGACTTGCCAAATTTGAGACTCCTTCCTTAAGCAGGATAAATTTCCATTCAGGACAAACCGGAGCAGCCAGCCAGCAAAAGATTTTCATTTTAATAGATTACAAAATGCTTCCGATGCCCAACGATGTCGCTCTTAAACAGGCGTTGATCGCGCTGTGGACTCGTTATTAGATGTCTCAAAAACTAGTGAATTCGCTACCATAACCAGACAGCAGTTTTCCGATACCCAGTAAATTTCACCAATGTTATAGTTTTTTGGGCAGCTCAAATATCGGGACGACAGTTTGCACACTCATCGCGTAGTTTTCATGGCAAGGTATTAAATTTGTGTAGGTTTGCCAATGGAATGAAAACCTATAAACGCGTCTCCGGTTGTCAAAGACACGAATACGGTGTTTATGGGTTTTGTCAAGGTTGCTACCGTTCTTGTTTCTGTTTGCTGTGCTCTTTTATTTGGCTGGCTGAGGCTGTTCCTGTTCTTCATGTTGTTGTTGTTGTTTTTGTTGTTGTTGTTGTTGTTGTTGTTGCTGCCGATGCTACTCGTGATGATGATGTAGTATTTGTTGTTGATATCGTTGTTGTTGTTGTTGTTGCTGCTGCTATTACTGCTATGGCTGTTAGGTCTGTATTATTAGCTGATGTTTTGGTTATTTTAGCCTGTGACGTTGATGGTGCTACATCTGCTGGTGGTTATGGTGGTGGTGATAGTATAGTTGCAGTTCTTATGGTTGCTTAGTCTGTGGAATTCCTGGGTTGGACATTATTATTTATGCCAAATATATCTTTAGAGGAGGATAGATATAAACATATCCCTGACAAAACCAAACAGTCATTTGAACATTTTCAGTTATACGAATTCATCTCGCCAAGTAAATCACAAATATTACATAGATACAGTTTTTAAGCTCCTATTTTTTGCAAGTATGTGATTAAGCAAAGGTTGCCATAGCCAATAAGCGAGCCTGTCGTAGTAGACTTCTTTACACACATACAGAAATTCGAAGAATTATTGATGGTGCTGGCCAGAATAAAAGGAGAGCCTCTTCACTGCTATGAAATTACTTGTAGGTTTCACGGGGAACCTGTCGTTCACAAAGCTACCGCTCTACTTCAAAATGAATTCAAAGTTGTCACATTTCTATCAAAATGTCACTTTTGAATTCAGTTTAGACTTGTCATTTCATTATCTTTCTAGAATTGTGCTTTGTTCATTCAATTTTCACACGCTCTCAATCATTTTTATATTTTCCTCTGAAATTCCGATTGAACCCGATGCCAGACACTCTTGGACTGGCAAATTTGATAACGAAATTGCTGATCCATTGTCGGAATGTTTTAAGTAGCTTAGCGCGCCACCTTTCGGCGATAGCCACAAACAGTTTTGTTGCCATCTGATAATTTAATAAACAAGGGGAGATAATAGAAGCCCTCTAGACAAACTGTAATCAAATCAGAGCAGAAGTATGACAGGGCAGTAGGCAAAAATAGGACTGGGTAGGTATCGATACCAAGTACTTGGGTAGACGCTTTTTTTATTGTCTCTAAGGGCAACAAGATTTAAGCAGGTATCGATACTTGAGTACTCGCGGGGTTTTTTGTTTTTTTTTGTTTGTCTCTACAGGATTCGATAAGTTTGATTCTTAAACGGGGGAGAATTTTGAAGAGTGAATAAGGGAAATAAACATCGATACTTGTTTTGATTCCTGACCTAAGTATTTGTTGGTATCGATATAACCAGATAGCAGGTATTGCTCAGTCCTAGCTAACAGTCTCCAAGTCTCGTCAATATTGTCAGAACTGACGGGAACAAAATTTGGATCGGAGGATATTAATATTTCTGGCTAACGAACCGGAAGAATCTTTTTGATTATTTTCACCTTTATGACAGAAATTTATAATTTAAGAACAAAAGTAGGCTATAAAAGAAGAGGATTGAACTGTCAATCTTTAGGGTACATGAAAGAGCGCCATAAATATATTTGATAATGTGCTCGCACTGAGAATAAAAAAAAGATGTATGACAACCTTTTTCTCAACTGTCATGAAAAGTGTTCTGATAGGGTGAAATTTAATTGTTTCCTTTCACGTGGAAATTGAAATCCCTTCCTTTTCGATAAAACTCTTTAGTGAATACTTGAATATTATGTAAAGGTCAACATCGATCTCAATCCACTAAATCGCATCTTTTTTCTTTTTTTGTCTAGATACAACGACATTTTTTTCCATAATCTTACTCATATGTCATATATTTCAAAAGTGCTCAATCGCTGGCATGTCAGCCAAAATATGTAAAACATGGTTCACACGGTTAATGTAAACTAAACACTGCTTCCACCGGTAAGTACTATGTACTACTACGATGAAATATGCACCGTCGTTTTAGATATGGCATCTCAAGATGTTTAAGATAATTATCTCAGGACATAACTGGCTCATTTCTGAAAATATTGGGCATCCCTGATCATTACAACAGTCAGATGAAATGGAATTTTAATCGCACCGTCTGCTTAATGCTAACATGTTTCGTGCTCCCGTGAAATCTCGTCTATCTATCACGTTGATTGTATACTGGCACACTCAATGGAGCCCAAGTACCCATCTCGGGGTGCCAAATTCCTTGGTAATTGCCGCCTTGAGCTTTGTCTACTAATTACACTTGCGTAAGCCAGCATAAACCTATGCATACGGAAATATGACTGACGATTCATCCCTGCTGAGATAATGTGTGAGTTACTGCAGTTATGAGGGGCTCTGAGGTGCAGAGTTTATTGTGCTGAAGACATGAATGAGGTATTGGTTGGAGCGCGTACACTGTAGCTGCTTCCATACATTCTGGGAGAGACCTTCGGGCATTTCATACTTTCGATAACCTCAGCAAAGAAAGTAGGATGTATTATTTTGAGGGAGAATCAGTACTGATAACATTACATGACGTCACTGTCCACGTCATTTTATGAGAACAGTAAGTCTGTAGGTAGGAGGATTCTTCATGGAAAACCTCAAGATGGCGTAATTCTAGTTCTACCAATTTTCTCACACCTTACGTGCCGATGCTCGATAACAGTGAAATGCCAGCTTCAATAAAGTAGATCTGCGTTCACTAATAAAGTGAAACCACAATATCGTAGCTGTAGAGAGCGAACCATGTAAACTGACACTAAACTGCTGGACGTAAATCACCAATTTTGTGTCTCTATACTAGTTGATTGTATAATCACCTCCCTTCCTTCTCTCGCATATATATTCTGTGATGAGCCGTGTCGAAGCTTTACGGTACTGTCTTAAAATTTCTGATGCCTTAAATAGTTATGATGACAAAGATCGAGGCTTTATTTGCCTGTAACTGCCGTTGCATACCGTTGACTACTGTTTAATATTCATCCATGTAAGGAAGACAAATATTGTCCTCCTCGTAATGAAAACGTTGTCTCCTTTTGATGTTTCCTCACACAAGTTTCATCCTTCCATCTTTCAAAAGTATTTAATAGTATGGACAGAGGGGATCAATACGATTGCATTACTGCATCTTCTGTTGCTAGGGCCAGACCTGGTCTGTGGGACGACTCAACATTGCAGGAAGTTTCCCTTCCTATGATACCACCGCGCTCGACTCCGCGGCGAAGCTATGAGGCCAATCTCACCAAGTATTCCTTGAGAATCCAGGCACTAAAGAAAAGCTGAGAAGCCCAAATATTGGCGGCCGCTGAAAACTCGCGGGTGGGGAAGAAGCAATCGTGCTAATAACATTGCTTGGCGTGGCCTCGGGGTGGGAGATACAAGAGTCTTGAGCGCTTCTGTAATCTAGTTTCCTCCCGCCAATACGCTTCATTGTCTCTGCAACAAATGAAAATATTTTCCGCCTGTGTATGGTAATCACAGAGGCCGGGGCGAAATAATGGCCAGCAGTTAACGCGGTCTGGGTTCTAGTGGTTCTCCTTCTTTTTCCCCTTGACGACCAAATAGAATTAGTTCCATTTTCCCCGGGAAAATTCGACCAGGAAAAGGTGGCTAGTTCGATGCCCGCCGATCCATGGCGCGTTCAGTTTCCAGTGGAGTTCGGCAAAGTACAGACAAAGATGTTGATGAAATTTTGTGTTCCTTTAATAATACATTGTCAAACTGACTGTAAGATAATTCGAACTTCTGCAAGCTTTCTCATGTGATAGCTTCTTAATTGAATATTTTACTAATTTTTGGCATCACGGTAGTCCCTGGAGCAAATTCTTCCAAAAACATTGTCTAGAGGTACTTGTGTACATAACTTCCGGAATGGCATAACTAAGACTGGCGTATGTGGTGTCTTAGACCTAACTGCGTTTCCAGAAGAGGTTGTTTGTCTGACCGTAGGGGCCTCCATATTTCGAAGCTGCAAAGGTGCTAGTTATGACCATGGTCATCAGGGTGATCCTTGGGACATATCCTTCCCCAATATTGCATTTGTGTATCAGTTGTGTCATTTCCAGAATGACTTAATAAAGACGGGTCTTATAAACCAAGATGTGTATCAGTTCTTATCTTCATCTCTTCGATGTGTAGCGTAGAGAAAACGTTTGCTAATTTGCTTATAGTGTACTTTCTTCTGCGTCTTTTCCGTCTTGTGATGAATCTTTTATCGTTTTCCGCCTGCTCTTTTCTTTTTTAGTTCTATATGACTTAGATAGCAATAAGGTTTCAGTAGCTTAAGGCCGTGTCTGTAACATCTCTCAGGGCATAACTTGCCTCTAAAACCTATCACCGCCGTGGCATGCATCTGAATAGACAAGCTATTAAGTATTTAGAAGAGAACAGAAGTGTAAGGACTGAATGATTATTAGTAAAAGTGAGTGTTACTTATTATTGTTAAATGTGAAATGTATGAGAACGTTGTGAATGCACGTGATTGTAACAATGCATTGTGAACATGTGTGATGTTAGTAGCTGTAGTGCTTAAAATGTCATGTGCTGTCCCGTTGCATATTGTATTTTGCCCATGTGCCACGGCTGTGGTCTGGGCTTATTCGCAATAAACTTGTTAAACTTGTTAAACTTGTTGTTAGCTACTTTCTACCCATGATTCGAGTCAAAAAATCAAATTTTCTGGTCTACTGTGATCAGAAATGTAGGGAAGAATCTGACATCCTTTGTGATGCCAACTTTTTCATCAGTCTGATGGAGAAATGTCTTGCTCGTCGTTTTATATCCACAAATATCGGTTTCGAGTAGTGTCCTCCCCGCATGGAGCATTTTTATAGCAAGATCTTAAGATTCTTTTATATCAAGAAATCGGGGTCGGACCAGATGACACGATTTTGAGATCTTCCTGCAAAAAATGTCCTTACTTATCTACATCTGTGACAAAATAGTAAGCAAAGTGATGCTGTCTGTTTGTGTCTTCCCTCAGATTGTACTGACAAGATGGAGGACGCCCTCATTCCACCTGAACTGTGAGCCAACAATCTCGTGACAGAAGCTGAACGCATCCCAGCTAGACTAACCTCATGTTGTTATTGGGCGGAATACAAGAGATGCACTGGCCAAGAAAACTGTCTCAACAAACTGTCAGAGAATGCGTCCACAGAGGAGCTAACTCGTCATGAAGAGGCAAGAGGGAAGAGAAGTGCGAAGAAAATAAAGGGGAGGGAAAAAGAAATAAATGAATACAAGGTTTGGGTAATCTGGTTTGTTCGCTGTATTATTCAATGCAAGCTTCCACTCAGGTTTACGAGATTGGGTGAGTAAATCAAATAACGCGTGTGCCCATCTCCGTGAGTTCATAGAGCCAGTGCTGGGTGCTCAGGGTGAGCTCACAAAACGTCTCCCTCTGACGTGAGTGTGTCCTCACAGTTGACAGTGACGCAACCAGCCGAGGGTAACTGAGTCACTGTGATGGTACCACCATTTCAAGCGTCGGTGACTCGGTTGCCATTGCTTGTCTACCTCATTGCGTGAGAGGAAAGAGGGTTTGTTCGCAAGGTCTTTTACATGGGAAACAAAACGGGATTGTGGAGACTATGGTGAAATGTTGTGGCATTGTAACCAAGAAAAGATGGAGTCTGTTATTCTAGTTCAACGTATGCTCGTCTGTTTAGCTCAGTGCCTATCTGTCTGTCTGTCTGTCTGTCTGTCTGTCTGTCTGTCTGTCTGTCTGTCTGTCTAGCTGATCGCCTGCCCGAGTGCCTGCCTGCCTGCCTGTGGTTGTTGAGTGAGTCTGTATGTCTGTCTGTCACAAACGTGTGATGATAATGATGATGATGATGATCGACCATGATGATGATGTTGAGAATACAACAGAGCCTACCTCACCCTCAGCACCTTCCCTTAACTCATCCCAGCATTTACTCTTAAAAGTCAGCTTCGCGTGACTATCGTCAACATTATTCTATTGATCTATACAGTATTACTACTACAACCACTATCTCTCTCATTACCAAAACGCTTCCATTTGTAGAACTGGTCTCAGCTCCAATTACAAAAGGCCTGAGGTCCCAGTTTGTATTCAAACAAGGGGAAAATTTAAGCTCTGAAGTCCTCGATTTCAAAATGGTCGGTTTTGTGTTAAACAAGTCATTTGTGTATGTGACGTGACTTGAAAAGTGGGCGTGTTCGCGCGCGTGCCCAATGGCTTTGGCTTTTGTTACGCTCCCTCTAATTGGCTGGATCGCTCCAGAGGTGGCCCGGGCTAATTCTAACCTAATTTCCCACTAATCATACGGGGAATGATCATATTTTGTCATCAGAGGCGTGTCTAGAGGCTAATAAAGGGCACGACGATTCTGATGGAGGGTTTTTCAAATCTGGGAGAAAACATTAGTCTTTTTTGACTTTTTTTTTTTTTCAAACAAAATTTATTTCTTTTTTTTTCTCTCTGTTTCCTCTGTTTCTCTCTAATTCCCTCTCAATATTTCTCCCCTCTGTCTCCTTGTGCCTGTCTCTCTTACGTTCTCTCTCCCCTCGCTC
Source organism: Ellobium chinense (assembly GCA_033807755.1). NCBI lineage: Eukaryota > Metazoa > Mollusca > Gastropoda > Ellobiida > Ellobiidae > Ellobium > Ellobium chinense. The sequence continues at coordinate 1,209,609 of JAWQUT010000029.1, forward strand.
TCTCTCTCTTCCCCGTCTCTCTGTTTCTGTATCCCTCTTTCTTTCTCTCTCTCCTCCCTCCCCTTCTCTCCTTCTCTTTCTGTCTGTCTGTCTGTCTGTCTATCTATCTATATGTCTGTCTCTGTCTGTCTGTCTGTCTGTCTGTCTGTCTGTCTGTCTGTCTGTCTGTCTGCCTCTCTGTCTCTCTGTCTCTCTGTCACTTAGAAAATCAACAAATATGGTTTAAGAAAACACTACACAGGATCTTCCTGGTGACCTTGGCTGGAGAGAAGTGATGCTTGTTTGTATCTATACCTACCTCCTTTACGAATCAGCCATTCAGGACAAACAACTCCGTCTTTACCTAGACCGAAAGTGAGATTTGAAAGCATAAATAACTGGGTAAAGCTTAAAGTTGCCTTCTGATTAGAAAAAAAAGACCTGCTTAATAAATAAAATGAGGGCGTAGGCTAGCCTGGTTTGGCCACGTGTTTCAGCTTCCATGAAAAGGTGCATTTCCGCTATAATAGCGAAAGGATGTCCACCTACAGATCTTTACCAGACCGAGAAATCAAATGGTACAATCGGTTTAGGAGTATCCAAGAAGAGAAGAAAGATTTACTGGCTGATCAGAAAATTTTCCATTTCTCATCTCCGCAAACTGCTTTTAGTGTGAGATGTCTGCCTTAACCAAGACATGAGATATTGACAAGGAATTTCACATTCCACGTCATCTAAACTACGTCATTCCATTCATGTCTAGACAGCTACGTTACTAACATGTACTCTATTCAAGTCACCAAGGGAGATTAACCACACTCAAGACCTTTCTTGGTTTTGTCACTAATACTCACCAACAGGCATTAGTTTTGTAATTACTCAGTACGGTAAAGGATATAGTCACGGGGAATACCCGATATTCATGTTTACAAGAGTAGTGTACTAAGGAGCTAACTGTCCTAAATGTATGCAGTACCTATGTCACCGATAGTCACCGGACGCTATAGTATTCACGGCTGACTTCTAGTTTTACAATTTGTAAGGAGCTGACAAAATCTAGATCTGTAATAATAAATAGTTTCTTGTTTTTTATGTTTCGAATTAAGAAAGGGAATCCTCATCAGTGTTTTTGTTTGGTGGACTGATCCAAACTTTTGTAACGACTGGAGAACTCATTGTTAGGCGGAGCTATGCAATGAGTGCTTCGGTCTAAAACCTCGGCTTCCCCATCTCTGGTCAAAATGATACCCTTTTCAATCGTGACTCCAGGCTTGCTACTTCATGTCAATAAGTCCCTGAAAAACATGTTGCGTAACAGCGATAGAGTTTACTGGCTCTGCCTAAATGTTTAGATTATCCACTCCACTCTCAGAAATAGAAAGAGGGAGTAAGTCAAATTGTTGTTTTCAAGTTATGCGTTAAGTCACTAAGTCTCTCTTGCTGCTCGGGCGGAAGCGTTGACCTGTATTTAGGTACAAGTACAGTCGCCTGTGTTTAATCATAATTCGTTTAATCGCCTCTTCCCCATGATCCAAAATTCACAGCAAACTGTAGGTAAAACAGGAAACTTAACAATATCTTTTAATGGCATCCTCCGCATAATTGCAACTATTGTACCGCTCCCTTAGAGCTGCGATTACGTGGGATCTTCTGTACTAGTAATGATCGCCGATCTATATTATGGGATCGGAATGCTGTGAGAGCTACGAAAACAATACGATATCGGATAACTGACAACCGGTTAAACGCATCATCCCTCGTTCATTACTTGTAAATCAGCGGCGAGGATGTGTCATTCCCCTCTTTTTAACCCAGATTTTTATCAAAAACAAGTCTAGACACAGAAGCCTTTTGCATACGCATCAGTCCTCTTAGAGGCAATGTGAAACGAAGCAGTTCACAACAGTGAGAGTGTTTCTGATCCAAGTTTTGAACTCACCGTTCCGAAACTCCTGCTTTCTGAAGACCATTTATTGTATTTCGGATTGACCAAGCGTAGAAAAGTCACAAACCAAATAAATATTTTTTTTTCTCTTTCACTTTGCGTACAATGGTCTTTCGAGCTGCTTATTCGTCTCAGATCAGATGTGAGGAAGTGTCAGTGCCTGATAGATAGATAGATAGATAGATAGATAGATATAGAGGTAGAGAGCGAGAGAGAGAGAGAGAGAGGAGGGGAGAGAGAGAGGGGGAAGAGAGAGAAAGAGAAAGAGAGAGAGAGCATATTATATACATATAATATAACAGATGTTGTTTATATTGTATATTTTATATAATATATATCTTTGCGAGTAATGACGAGACAACAGCTTCTACGGCTCCAAGAGTTGTTTGCTAATGGCAGTGGCCAATTAATTAAACATCCCTTTATGATTCATAATTATAATTCAGTCCTTATAGGCACACCACACTTGATTTTCAAAGGGAATTTCTATTAAACGATTTCCATTAAACGGATACTGGTGTGCTTAGGTTTTCGCGATCTGTGAAATCCAGCCATCGGTCAGTGAAACTTGCCGGAATTTTTTTTTCATTCTTCAGCTTAGGTAAACAAGAATAGCCAGATCTACCATCGGTGTCCCCACAGATAAGCAAGAAAAGCTGCCATGAGTCAACTGTTTGTTCACGAAGTGGATAATCCGATTCTCCCATGGTAGGGTGAGTGTATGTCATCCATAGAACTTGCTCTGTAAACCATGATCTCCGTTGTCCTTTGGCGTGGCCGAAGACAAACTGGCCACAATGGCGGTACACTAACCTCCATCACGCTTGCCTGCGTCCATTCTTGGGCAGTCACAGAGCGATGGGGAAACTGATGATTGGGCTCGTCCGGAACTGGCCTACTTGGTTGTTCTCGTGTTCCCATGTTCCCTATTCCCCCTTTCTCCTCCCCCAACCCACCTCTTTGCCTCATTATTCACAGTTTTGAAAAGGATATCATGGGGTAGCCAAGTTTTGTTTGTCGTATTGAAGTAGGATAGTAAATCTCGACGACTTGTTTGCCTTCATGTTCCAGTGACCCCAATGCCCACCTCCACAAGCAGCAAAACGAAAGCTGGGATTCGAGTGCCCTGTCTTGCACTTGAAGTACGACCGTTTCGGATTCAGTTGTCTTCAGGCCCCAGACCAAACAACAAAATTAACACTGACTATATCCACTTCCATCACAAAGATCCGACTCACTCAACAACCACAGTATTATAGTATCCAGTACTCATTGAGGTCATTCCTGCGGTGTTCACTAGAAATCTAAGAAGGGAGATTCTGAAACAGAAGTGGGGTGGCCGTTTGAAAGCATTAGTCATATACTAGTTTGGTGAGGGACCTAGTCCTATAAAATGAGTTGAGTATTGCAAAATCCGTGCAAGCGACCACATCTTTTGACAATGGATGCCCAGCTGTTTCTGATGTTTCTCTGAGTCTTTGAGGCTGTGCACTCTGTTGTGATGTTTTTCTCATTGCCTTCTGTCGTGTGGTGTCTATAACAATAGCGAATTGGCTTTGTTAAAATGACTAAGGTCCTTCAGCTTGACATTTCGTGTCGTCTTCAAGAACTCCTCAAATGGTTGCAGTCAGGGCGTCACTCAAAGCGAGTTTTGAGATAAGTGTGCGGTTTTGGCCTTCCTTTTTATGTCGTGCTCAGAGTTTCAAGAAAATGTTTCGATGCAAACAAAAAGTCAAAGACTATGAAGTAACTTTATAAAGTTACTGTACGGTCTTTGGTTTCACTGGGATAGACAATCAAGAGAACCTACTTCAGATTTTGTTGTTCGTTATTTCCGATTGTGTAGATTCTTTTCGTAGCTTGTGGAATAAAATATGCACAGTAGGGAGCGAAAGGAGCACAAAAAAAAAAAAAAAAATGTTGCTGTCGGAAAGTTATACAAAACCACAAAGAAGCCTACATTTTTAAACCTACTGAAATCTAATGATGCAAAAGTATTAGAAAAGTACGGTATCTTTCAAGAAATGTCAGTGCTGTCGGAAAGTTATACAAAACCACAAAGAAGCCTATATTTTTAAACCTACTGAAATCTAATGATGCAAAAGTATTAGAAAAGTACGGTATCTTTCAAGAAATGTCAATTTCAGTCATTTAGTACTGAATGAAACCAGTTATTTTCTGCTCATCGGATAGTTTTAAACTACAGGCCCGGTAGGTTACCTCCGACAATATACTTATTTCTTCTACCTGCGTCAAATTTCGAGCCCTACGCACTGCATGCGACGCCACTCAGTGGTAATCTTAAGAAGATCTTCAGATTAATCACATTCTTTTTTTCAAATGACGGAATACTGTATTTTCTTTACAACAGTTATTGCATAGTCACATCTACTTATAAATGCAAATATTTCAGTGTACCCAAGTTAGTGGAATATATCGGCTAACCAGCGCGCCATTCAGTGGTACCAAAGTAATTTTACAGGTTGTTTCCCTTGACAGCCATACGATAGCGTGCGGAAAATTTTCGTAGGCGTTAAGGCGTGGCGTTCACCTATGACACCGCAAGCGTACATCAGAAACTAAACTGACAGCGCCGATACTCTCTCGTCTGTTGCTATTTGTAAACGTCAAAAATTATATGAAAGTTGAGATAGCGAGACCGCGGGAGGTGCTGGTAAATAATATGATATCTGACTGTATAGATGGGTGAATATATGAAGAGGTGTTTGCGAACAGGGCGAGAGGTCAAGCGGTTATGTATTTCTTTTTCTTTTTTTTTTTTTCATTATTGAGATGATTGAGAACTTGCGCATTAACGAAGGAATCTCTTGCCATCGTAAAACTTACAGTAATTCTGCAATTTGAATTCTATTAAGGGTGCATTCAGCATCAATCAAATTCATACAATAGCTAGAGATCCCATCGTTAATGCGCAAGTTTTCAGAGGCATGGAGTAACGACGTCAAACAGGTAAGCTTGGTGAAATTCTTTGACGGGCCTCATTTTTTTCACTATCCTATACATCAGGTGAGTGGGTTAAAATGTCAACAAGAAAACAAAATTTTGATGGCAAGGTTTGTTAATGTTAACAAATAGCTGTGAAATGTTGACAAAAAGAAAAGTTCCCCCAGATTAATAATGATGTATCTCAAGAAGAAATAAAAACTTAAAAGCTCAGATGATCTTTAAGCAGGGTAAAATTGTTTTGCATTTCTTTTTAGGTCTCCGAATAGGATAGTCGATCTGGGAGGACTATCGATAGTGTCAAAACTAACCTCTCACTTTTCTGCTTGGAATATTATTCTCTCTACAATTATTCTGTTCAGATCCTGTTGGGAATAAAAGTTACAGTTTATTCAAGGCACACTAAGACGTAGAATAAATCGTTTTCTGATCATGAAGTTAAGAAAGTTACTGAAATGTCTTACCTGCTAAGTTAGTATAATAATATGAAGTCGCATGGGTAGGTATTGCTTGTATGCGAACCATATGAACCTGATTATCAGAATTATTTTTTTTTTAATGCATGGCTGTATGATACACAAGACCTTTGAAAATAACATCTATTAAGTGCTCTGTGTGGCTTTCAGCTGCCATTGCCATTAAATGCTCAGTTCAGCTACAGGCTAAGACTTGTGTCTTAGAAGATCAGTGCAGCACTGTATAGAGGGCTAATGTCCCATTGCTCAAAGCAAATCAGATAAGACCTCATACCTGCGACTACTCACGCATGATTACAGCAAGGTGCTCAAACATCACATTTATGGGTGCGGAGTTGTGAAAGTGAGCAGCTTGTGTTGAGCGCTGCCGATGGCTAAATCATGACCACGGCCGCATATCTGTGAGTCTCTGAGCCTGTTCTCGGGAAGTCAGGCGCTGGATCGGAGGGAATTTGTTCCTAAGATGAAAGAGAAACTACGGAAGACGTATCGAGGGTTTCGTCCCAAATGTGAGGGGGAAATGAATGGATACATTTCGTAAAGGCGTATGATCGCGCAAACATTTAGGATGGGAGAAAGAAAATAACCCCCATCCAAACCAGCGCAAAGCTTGGAGAGAAAATTTTGTTTGTTTGTTAATGTTGTTGGTGGCTTGTTTGTCTTGCGCATGTGCTTTGTATCAAGTGGAAGCAAGACTGGTACGCTGCGAACACTTGCAGTCAGGGCTGCCACGCCTAGTGACTTTTCTCTAGTTATAGTGGAATCGAGTTGTTATATGTTCTAGGGAAGGAAATTGGCACTAAGGGAAACTTTAGTTAATAATTACGAGCCCCCAAAAATTACTTCCTTTGTGTTAAACCCTAGTCTTTTTTGGGGGGTCCCAAAGGCTTTGAATAGTAGCTTAGTAATTATTTCCTAAAATTTTAATATTACATGAGCTTACCCCTACATTTTATATACTTCCTTTCACGGGTTTTAATGTTAATATTATATTTCTCGTTCCCGTGCATTATCATCATTCTCCTATACTTGCTGCTCTTTACATGGGCTATTGGGCAAGTGATATTCTATTGACTAAATAATGAATTAAAATTAAATGAATCGAAATGGATCATTCTGTAATCGATTTACCCTGGCATTTTGCCCCACTACTTAGGCAAATTATAAAACTGAATAGTGATTTATATAAATTATATAAAAAATGAGCAAGTAACAATCAGCCTACTAAATTATAGCCTAAACTCACCTAACCACTATCCTAAGCATAAACAGTTGAACAAAGACGCACTTTCAAAATCTACATCTAGAGAAATCGTTTTTAAAAAAAAAATATAATGTACACGAAAACAGACGTAGCCACGAAGCTGTTTAGTGTCGAAGTTGGTTTTTTTTCCGCTCTTCTTTATTGCTGTTTGTTCCCTTCATACTTCCAGTAATTTATCTGTCCCTCATAATTGAAGTTTGTATTTAAATACTATGCGTAAAGTCTCAAGTACGATTTTAGAGGGCTTTAAACAAGTATGAAATGAAACCTACTGAAAGTTGGCCTTAGAATCTCTTGAAATGGCAAAAATCAGAGTGGCAGCCTCCTTGCAGTCCTTTGACATTTGGTCTCTGCAGCCACTGAGAGGCTGATCCCTTTCCCATGGCGGTCTCGGCAACTCGTAAAGATGCCAGCCCTCGCCTTTGATCCATTCGTAAAAATAACGAAGCACGAGAAGGCAAATAAACGCGACAAAACATGTAATAAGCCCAGCCTCGCGTTGGGGCTCGGTTATCAACGTTGCCGAGATGCGACTAGCTTTAATATGATTCGAAATGCGCGATTTATGAATGAAGGGCTGCAGATAAGGGCGGAGAGCTGGCTATGAGGGGATCTGGCCTGGGGTTATCAAAACATCCACCTTGTGTCAGATGATCATACGCGCCCTGCACAGCTTTTATCTATTCCCGTCCCTCTCTTCCTTCCTTCCTCCCTCCTCCTCCTCTTCTTTTTCCTCCTCCTTCTCCTCCAGCTCATCTTTTCTTTTCTCGTACTTCTTCAGCTTTTTTTTTTTCCATCATCTTTATGTTTTTCGTCTTCCTGTACTTCCACAGCGAAGTTGTTATATTTTCAAATGTGTGTGACAGTAGTATCGACAATTGCACCAGCAGGTACACCAGCAGTAGTAACAATTGAAGAACCAACAATAGCATCAACAGTAGCACCAACAGCAGCATCCTCTGCTACATCAATAGTAATACTAACAGTACTATCAACAGTAGCATTTACAGTGGCGCCAACAGATCCAACAGTTACACCTACAGAAACACCAACAGTAGCATCAACAGTAGCACCACTGACAGTAGCTCCAATGGTTAACACCAACAGTAACAGTAGCACTAATAGTAACACTTACAGTAGCAGTAACCATAGCCCCAACTGTAGCCCCAACAGTAGCATCATATTTATGTAGAGCACTAACAGTAGCACCAGCACAAGTACTAACAGTCGCACCAACAGTAGCATCATCTCTAACACAGCAGTAACATCTGTACTAGAACTATATAGTACCACCAGTACAAACACCAAGAGTAACACCAATAGCAATATCTGACTTTCCATTTCCTTTCATCTCCCTCTCTGTGATAAGCCAGCTTCTTATAAGCTTTAAAAGTTATCTTTTCGTATAATAAGCTTTTTTTGTGTGCGTGTGTGGGTGTGTGTGTGTGGGNGGTGGTTATTCAGAAGCGATCACACAAAGGACGGAGACCTAGGGACTACTGTACTGCGATGTCCCCTCGAAGCCAAGATGATAAAACAACGCTGGACCAATACATTTTACAACATTAGGATGGTTGTGATAAAAGTTAGTTCACAGCACCGTCCACATACTTCAATGAAGTAAGCACAGCAGCAAAGTCTGTATCAGCATTATTTGTTATTTTTTCTTGCAAAGTTGACACATTCTTTCATGACACTGCATGTTTTTGAAACCTTCCTATTTCCTCAGTTAGTTTGAGATTGATGGCTCAGATTGTAATTCAGAAAACACAGTTCAGCTGATCCAGAAATTGTAAAATATGTTTCATCTACCATTCCATCCATATTTTTAGAATGATATGGCTCTATAGTTAGGTTTTCCCTCTATTACTTTCATTACAATCAACATGATACGACTGTATTGCACAACTTATTTTTTGCCCGAACTGCAGAGACACTTATATTTTGTATATGATTCTAATTAACATATATGAATTTAATCAATGCGTAGCAGAATATCTTTCATACTGCTCATTCATGGGTGATATTCTCGACCCAAATAATTTATTGGACGTTCCTCGTAAGCCAACATAAAGTACACGTTAGTTTTTTTTTTCTTTTCTTCTCGTTATAATCCTTTCAAAAATAGAAATCGTGCAGTTTTGAATGTCACAGGCCAGAGATAATTTACCCAATTCTCCATAGCTCCTACATCTGGGCACACCAGGCTTTAGACTGAGTATTAGACTCTATTGTATTAATCGAAATTGTTCAAGCATAGTTGCCGGGTTACGGGCCATAAAAGCTGTTGTCGAAGACTAGTGATCCACCTCTGTAGAAGGGCATCTACACTAGATCTAGTACGCTAAAGTTTACTCCACAAGGAATTAAGAATCGGAGTCAGAAAGTATTAGGTCATGAGCAAAAAAGGAAGAAATACAACTCAAGGCGTAAGTAATAACATCATTCACAACGGGAAAAAAAAAACATGATATATTTCATTCTGGATTTGGACATTGACAAATTTATATATTTCACTCATGTAATTAAATTTGCAGGTGATTTCACAATCTATGGCCTTATCTCTCAGAATGACATTAACTGTTTTGGTGAGGCACAAGTTTCTTTAACAGATGTGATTCAAATTTTCTTCTTCACAATGTAAGTGAAACAAAACAAATGATTTTCTATTCTATAGGAAATCACGGCAATTCAGCCGAGAAAAAGAAACCTTAAAGCGAAACAAATGTTCTTGATGCCTGCCCCTTTAAAAAAAAAAAAAAAGCCAAATTTGAGAAATTTTGCTTTTAAAAGCCACCTTGTCTTCAGACAGCACATCAGGTAGTGATGTCATGTATACATAGACGCCGACTGTAAAATAGAGCAGGTTTTTGGGTTGTTGGAAAATCCATTTTCTCTCAATTCAAAGACAGGAGCTTCACCAGTGCTGACTAAAAAAAGGAACATCTATGGTAAATTTATGACACACGGCAGTTCTGAGTAAAAATCTGTGAAGAAATAAACCCTCACGTTAGTGTTATGAAAAAAAACATTTTTTTTAAGATAATAAAGATTAAAGAAACTGGGGTTAGCAAAAACCAGTTAAACAATTATTATATAACTGAAACCCAGACCACAGCTGCGGTACATGGGCGAACAACATATACATTGGCAATGGGACAACACACGATAGAGATATGAGTCTGCAATATAAGGCTCACTTGATATCACGATTTCTTATGGGCACTGCAGTTTATACTGTCATACAGTATATTATGTCCATTTGGTATAACCTCGATAAACTCTCAAAGCAAACTGGAGTTAGGATAAAGGGCAGACAGAGGGTTGAGAAGCGAAGCCATGGAAGAAAGAGGGTCACTTCCCTCTTTTTAGTCCTAAAACTAACCCAAGCACTCGTTAGGATGATAGTCCTAGGTTTATACCAAATTGATATACGACGCTTAGAAGCTGGGGTGACGCCATGATGGCAATCCTTGAAATATCCAGTTTTCTCCAAATTAGCATGGTATCTCACGCGTGTTACTGATTTTTTTTTTTAATGTTTTTGCTGGAAATACTCTACTAGTTGATCAGACAGTGACAAGCTAGAAAATATTGATTTCAAATTGTCAGACTCATACCAAACAAAAACTGAATTCGAATAGTGGTTTGAAAGAGTGGTCATACTTCACATCACCCTAAGCTGGTAAGTTTGAGAATTGTTATAGAAATCATTCAAAGCAATTTTTTGATCATAAAGAATATGCCCTGCAACCAGTCAAACTGAGCCTCATGTCAGTAGATCAAGATCTGAAATATCAGACGCTGATAGTGATCAAGGCTATCTTGTTTCAAAGGTATGGCTGCTGTGAGAATAGACAGTAATATCATTTCTGTTCACGAAATTCTTTACTTGAGGGGCAAATGATCGCTAAATTTTGAG
>JAWQUT010000029.1:1220225-1246384 GCA_033807755.1 Ellobium chinense
AGGGTTGGGGGGTGGGGGTCGTGACACAAACTAATTAATTACTTAATTACTTATATAGTTTTACATTTTTAATTTAATTTAATGGCAATTTCCCCTCAATTTTTTACCACTGCATAATGGTGACCCCCTGCCACTTCGAACATTACGTCCATATCTCGAGCACAGCTGGAACAATACCAGGCCAAAAATGTCTTCAGCTAATGAAAAACAGACTTGAAATCTTCATATGATACCACAACATCATGTTCATTCCACATTTGTCTGTCACCTTTTGAAGTTTAGAGAAATCTAACACTCGGGACTTGTACCCCAAGGCAAAATAAGGAGGAAGATGTGGATTAGCTTTGAACATGGAGAATATAACATCAAACCAACACTTTACTTTTTGGTTAATAGTTCAAACGATGAATGGAAGATCGAGTAATCGGAACAATTGAAAGCATCCAAAAGAAAAAAAAAAGGGTGAATATAGAATGAGCGTGACGATTAGTTGATTTCGCCAAAAAGCGACTTACGCCTTATTTTGACATACAGCAAGATCATAATTTATACGTTCTAGATCTCAAAACAAAAGCTATTCCGCCTGATTTTGACATTCAGCAAGATTATATATAGATCTCGGGGGGNGGGGTGACTTACACCTTATTTTGATTTGCATCAAGATTATATATAGATTTTGAAAAAAAAAAAGCGACTTACGCCATATTTTGACATACAGCAAGATTATAGTTATATGGATTTCGGAAAATAAAACGATTTACGCCTTATTTTGACATGCAGCAAGCTTACATTATATAGATCTCGTAGAAAAAAAAATGCGACTTACGCCATATTTTGACATGCAGCAAGCTTACATTATATAGATCTCGAAGAAAAAAATGCGACTCACGTCTTATTTTGACATGCAACAAGATTAGACTAGATCTTGCCAAAAAAATCGACTTAAGCCTTATTCTGACATGCAACAAGATTACATATTATAGATCTCCCACAACGCAGGCCATATGACTAACATTGAGACAGATAGGCGTGAAGACGATCGTACATCAGCGTTGGCAAAACGTTTTCGGATGTGTTTTGCAAAGCATGTTAACGTGAAGGTCTTATCCAAACAGGAAGTTTCCCATGTCACGTGGTCCGCAGGGAATTGAAAATGAGCGCGTTTTTGCTGTGGCCCTAGGCCGCATGTGGGAGGTTTCAAGAATGGGTGGCGAAATGGCAGTTATGTTGTCCTGAGTCGAAAGTAATAATAGCATTGCATATGGCAGGAGGTCTCAGCAGAAGAACGAGATAATCTGGAATGTCGTCATATTTTTTTTTTACTTCTTCTCTTTGCAGAAGTTACAAGACTAGGCCATGAAATAGCTGCCGTGATATTTTTCGGCGTATGTACATTGTCGTCGCTCTGGCTGGCGTTATTTACTGTCGGCTAAAGCGGTAGTTCCTATTCGCCGAAAGTATGTTCAAGTCGCTTTGTGATTGGGGTATGAAGAAAGAAGATACTGTACATATGTTTTTAGAATGTAAGAGGTATAAGGACATGAGAGGAAATTTTTATCAAGAACTAGATTTTTATGCATATGTGAGAGTGTATTTAACGAATTTTTACAGTCATCCAGGTTTACTAAGACTGTCCTCCAATTAGACCCAGAGTCTTGTATTAATAATTTTAGGAATCAGCTCGACAGCCTAACAAAAAATGTATACGTAACTGTTGTAGAATAAGATTTTAAATGGCTGTGCGATGTGGAGACCTTATAACGAAGAACGCTTTTAAATAAAATTGAATGTAAGTTTATGGATTGTACATCTCTAAATGTAAAGAGACACATTAAAGAGTTATATTCTATCGTATACTGGACGTATCGCTTGTAACCCCGACCAGTGAAATCCCCGATATAAAGGGTTAGCTATCCAAATAAAGTATTATTATTATTATTATTATTATTATTATTATTATTATTATTATTATATATGTATTTATAAGGGCAAAAGTATCCAAGCATTATGACACATGGCCTGTTAAAGTGGACGCAAAAAAAAAAAAACTTTGATAGACACACGTTCTATTCCTTTGTATTAGTTAAATGCGGGCACTGTAAAAAAATCTTGAATCACAATATTTCTGTCTACATATTTTATATCCTCCTTGATACATACAACTGTAATAATAGCAATACACATGACAGGAGGTCTCAGCAAAAGAACAAGATAATCTGGAATGTCGTTATATTTTTTTTTCTCTTTGCAGACCATGCATGGAACAGCAAGAAGTAACAAAGGCAAAGAACTCATAATTATGTCCCTTGACGTGCCACCTGCTGCCTGCTGCCACTGGGCAAGTTATTTGATCTTAGCTAGTATTTTGTTTACTTACTTTTCGGCTATAAAGCAAACGTGGACAAACTACAGAGTGTTTCCATAGGACTGAAACTGTCATGCGAGTTTGTTTTATTACGGAAATAAAATTCGGCTTTCTTTTTTAACTTACACAGAATGGGTTACGGCAAAGTGGCGTTGTCAAGAAAAATCCAACATGGAAAGACAGTTCCTGGTTTTCTAAAACTTCGATTTATCAGAGGATAAAGATACTAGTCTAGCTCCACTTTTCACATTTTTTATTTCTTTTGGTAAAGAAACTGTGGACTTTAAGACCTCGAATCTCATAATCTTGAATCTCATCATTTTGGCTGTAATGCTTATTTTCTATACATTCGATCACCTGGAAATGTGCATTCTGGAGGTCAGTTCCACTGTATTCGAGTTTATGGGATCCGCTGGTATTCCCTTCATGCCCTAGAGAGTCGGTTAAAATTGTGCACTGAATATTAGGGTATGAAGATGCCAGTGTTTGTTTCACTGTTGGCTATATTAGGTTTTACACCTCTCATTAACTTATCCAGGGGTCCCAAGCCAAAATACTTTCCAAACATGTTGTTTAGCACTTCCTTCGGATTTTGACACAAAGAAAAATGCCCTTAAACCAATTAGGTTTTGAGAACTTGGACAGTGCAGCAGGCTACCTAATATTTTAGGCATTTTTACTCAGTAAACAGGGCAACCTTACCCACCTATAGCAACAACCACAAAGTTTATACTTCAGTGGCCAAACCACACCTGTTCTGAATCTACACATGTATTTGCACCTATCTAAGCCTTTAAAATTCAAATCCAACCCCTTTCTCCCTCCCCATGGCCAGTTTTTCTGACTATTTAAAATTGCATATTTTTATGCCAGGTGCTATTGGCATCTCCTTTATGACTTATGCGTTACTGTGTTCTGGACTTGGTAAATTAGCAATATTGTGACTTACGAAGAAATGTTTTATCAGCACAATCAGCATGTACTATTAAGCACAGTCCCATCTGTTGGGAAGGAAGGAGAGAGCTAAAGGAGAGAAAGTAAAAAGAGTGAGCTAAAAAGAAACAGATCAAACATTATGTATAGTCTCATATGTTTATAACCTTCGCTTAATGCAGTGTAAGGTAACCGTTGTCCAGCTTGTCATTTGTAAGCCTTACAATATACTGTACTCCCCATATTATATGTAGCGCTGTGTGTGGTCTGGGAGTTACAATAATAAATCTTGTTACAAATAACAGCATAACTTGGCTTAACTTCAAACTGACTTGCTGTCATTCAGGTGAGGAAGGGAAGAAACAAGGAAGACGTTATTGAAAGCTCCTTTACCTAGATACACTGAAGAGCTTCCCGCACCTTACGACTCCTTACAACCTTGGGGTATTTTAATAAAGGTAGACAATGTCAACAGTAAGACACACCATCATCTAGGAGACCCCAAAGAAGTGACCCGTGTTTAGAGAGAAAGAGTCGCCAAAAGACAATATTATCCCGCTCTGCCACAGTCCGGTTTGTTTACACCCATCAATAAATTAAAGCTTGGTTAATATAGCAGTCCAGGGTCCCCCAAGGATGGGCGAGAATAATTCTGGAGATCGATACTTTTGATATTCAGTGTTTCCGATATCGTATGAAATAAGTAGCTCTGGATTTTTATACTATTTCGAGCCCATACCGACGGTTTCAGAGTAATTTAATGATTCCTCTGTTAACCATTGTGCGGGCTTAAAAACAAGTGGCAGTACTGACACACACTATTTGAAACAAGGATGAGATGAAAGAGATAGTGTAACAAATGCCATCAATCACTCTTTTCATTTGTTTCTTGCATTTAGGTCTTACTACAGAGCTTGTAATGTATTGTAATATATAATTCAGTGACATAGTCCTCCACTTCTTCTTCTTCTTCTTCTTCTTCTTCTTCTTCTTCTCCAACTTCATCATCATAATCGTCATCATCATCATCTTCTTCTTCTTCTTCTTCTCCATCTTCTTCGGCGTTTCAAGACATGTCTCCTATATTGGTGGGATGGTGCTGATTCGCTTCAGAATGTCAGCCTTTTTCTAAAAAAACTTCCTTCGGCCCCAAAGCTTCATTTCGAAGGCAAAATCTTCTGGCTAAATCTTCTTTTAAATCTGATGAAAATACTTTCGATCCCATTCAAGTCCTTAACAGCATTGCTACTCTTGTAATGAAATGTCTTACACTTCCTTTCCGTACACATCCAAAATGCCCCTTGTTCACAATGTTAGTGTTGTCACAGCCAACATTTGTACCGTCTTCTGAAACTCCTGTCTGCTGCCCCAGAGTGTTTCAACTAGCTCTTCCTGCACTGCACTCTCTGAGAACAAGCTGCGCTTCAGTTTGCAAGAATCTAATTGATCAAAAAAAAAAAAAAAACAGGACTACCAGGGTCAGTAGTAGCAGAGTATAGACTCTGCCTTTTGGACAGATTGTGTATAAAAAGAAAAATTGTAAAACATGAAACCAAACCGCAAAAATGTTACAATTCAATCCTGAATGTGTAAAAAAAAAAATGGTTGCAGGCAGTGTTTCCCAATGACTTCAGCGGATTTCATCTGAGCGCCCCTGTGGTCTACAAAAGATTGCCAAATTTTAAACCCGTTTTCATTAAAACTGTGAAAAGTCTAAAAGAAGGACCCCCTGCTGTAAACAATATACAATTTGAGCACAGTAGTGGTACCAGACCCACGGATTAGCCATGGCCGTCTCATAACTTTCCTGTGATTCGAGGAGAAAATTTTATTAAATGACTCAAAAAGTCAAAGAGGCTTTTACAATCTGGCTCCTGCAACCTTCAGCGTACGCTCGCTGGCGGGCATATTTGCAGGATGTGCTTGGGAAACTGTCAAACCAGATCTATACCACAATGCCAAAGGGATAAGATAACAGTTCTATCCTGTGAAGATGGGCATAAAACCTTGAAATGATTCTCAATTCCATCATACATCCTGCTCATCGCAATCGAAATGGTAACCTCTGGATTCGTTATCCATACTCGGAGCAAAGAAGGCTGAACATCGCGATACCTACCAATTTTCAGGAATCACTCCGTCACTAGTGTCCCCGATTCCAGTCCCCTTCTCATGTGGTGGTCGTTGACGTGCGATGATATGGCGCTTGTTCATTGGTGCTATCGGGGCCTGTTCATGACTGATATCCCTGGACTTATCGAGGCGTTTACTCGTAATCCCCAATGCTCCCCGGTCCTCCTATTTGATGTGGTGACAGCACCAGCTTGGGTTATCGCCCCTCCGGCTCGCGGGAAACAAACATGGCGGACGGCCTTCCCGGCACGGTGATTGTGAAGATGATGATTTAATAGTGCAATAAAAAAGGGGACAGGAAATAGTTCGGATAAACGGGCTCCTCCCTTTGATGTTTTCAAATTTTCTTTACACAGAAATTAATGTTAGCGTTGTTCTGCGTTAGAGATAATTTCATATCTTTATTACTTGAGGACAAATATGGCTGCCCGCGTTGCACTTTCCTTTCTTTTCCTGTCTGTTGTGTTCTTTTTTTTTTTTTTTTAAATTTCTTGATGTACTGTTTATCCCATATCTGTCTCTTTTACTCTCTCACTGCCTCTCTCTCTCTCTCTCTCTCTCTCTCTCTCTCTCTCTCTCTCGCTTCATCCCTTTCTTTCATTCTCCTTGTCTTCCTCTTTCTCTTTCTCTCTCACCTGAATGGCGCATTGAAACCTATATATTGACTACATTGCCTTCATATTTCGTGATATCAGCTGCAAAACAGCTGACACTTGCTTTGAAGTAAGGGTGAAATAATATACTTGTGGTCAAAACCAGTTTAGACTTATAAATGCGCATCATATTTCATCTTGTGCAATCTTCAATCGATTACAAATACTTATTTTTCGCATTTATGATTTCAACTTTGACAGCTATGGCTTGACTTGGGTCAGGGTTACTATTTGTTACCTGTATCAGCCAATTGCAGGATAGCATGGTATCGATTACTGCAATGAAAACCCGATGCGAGGGAGTTGGCAATGTTGCCTTGCCCTTCCTGGATCTAAATCTGCAGTTCTCAATGATATTCCTGCAGCATCTCTCTCTCTCTCTCTCTCTCTCTCTCTCTCTCTCTCTCTCTCACCTGTATCTCTGCACTGTTTTGCAATGCACTCGTTTCAACACGGCCCCCTGTTGATACAGAACAAAATACTGAATTTCCAAAGCTGTTCCGTACCCCATCACCGCGACCTTTGACCCCACCACCCGTGAGCAAGGAAGAAAACAGTCTTGGCTCACGAGGCATTAACAGTACGGGCCAAACCTCCCGAAATATGTCCAAGAACCCACACGAGCCGATACAAAGTAAATATATACGCTTAAAGACAAATAGTATATACAGACAACTACAAACAAGTAACATGTAAACGATAAACAAAGAAACACGCAGCACGTGATCAGGCGCTATACCGCGTCCAGTTTAAATAAACGAGCGCACCCATGCTGGGAACATTTGGTAAACAGATCAATATAAACAAGACAATATTTTCGCGATCGGTGAGCAACTACAAAGCGAATGCTGGCCCTTGCACGTGTTGAGGGCTCATTGCCCATCTTTGCTCACCGGGGACTCCCCCTTTTTCGTCCTTATGCCGCATAGCTGAAGCCGAGGCGATTATCTGAGAACGCCGTCCCAAGCCGCTGTAAAAACATCTTCCACGGTGAGACTTGTCCTTTTTTCGGGGTCCAATATGGCGGCGTTGATCCTGGCAACCGTCTTCTTTCGTGGCTTGAGATCCAGCAGTTGACACTAGGCATCTCAGAGAAAGATCTGAACGTCCCCTCGGCTTCCCAGCTCTCTTGGAAGAACACTTCCCAAAACAAAAAGGAATTCTTGGGCGGTTTCTCTGCGTAGAAAAATAACCTGTCCATGATTAGGTATAGAGTTTTGAGAAGTATGTGTACAAACGGGGTCTCTGTTTTTGGATCAAAGGCGTCGTTGCCTTTTTGCCGGTTTGTATTTTCCATGCCATTTAATTCCGTTGTGGCCTGTCTTCGTGTGAGATCTACATTCCCTCAAAGGTCACCCTCCCGCCCACACCGGTTTCAAAAAATCACTTCCTCTCATAAATAGTGATAATGGAGGGCCCATCGGAAAGAGGAAATGTGGTTCACAGTGAGTCAGACTTGTCTAATCTATTTGCATTTAAACAAAATGACTTTATAAGAAATGTGGCTCAGGTATATTTTCTTTCCGGTTGATCAGTATTTGCTTTGAAAAATTAATCAGTGGTCGTGCCTGTTTGAAAAACATTTCATTCTGTTTTTTTTTAACAATGCAGTATTATTTTCATTGTTTTTGCTTGTCTATATTTTTACTTTATTTACTCATTTGCTAGCTCATTTGCGATCAAAAATTATTTTTATCGTTCATTTATCCAAACCACTCATTTAATCACTTCTCATTCATTCATTTATTTACTCACCCACTGAGTTACTTATTCAGTTTCTTAATAGCTCATCCATCCGAACAACTCATTCACTAAACAGCTCATCCATCCGTATAACTCACTCACTCACTCACTCACTCACTCACTCACTCACTCACTCACTCACTCACTCCTCACTCACTCACTCACTCACTCACTCACTCACTCACTCACTCGCTCACCCATTCACTCGCTCACCCATTCACTCACTCACTCACTCACTCACTCACTCACTCACTCACTCACTCACTCACTCATTGGTTTCAGCATCGTAACAATGATGCTAAATTTTATGTAAACCAGTAATCAAAGACCTAATTGTCAAAGTCTCCAGGACAGAGAGACATTATAAATGCTGTAATTGTTGTTGTTGTTGTTGTTGTTGTTGTTGTTGTTGTTGTTGTTGTTGTTGTTGTTATTGTTGTTGTTGTTGTTTTCATCCAAAGTTTGTAACCAGCATGAAGATACTTAAATCTTTACAAAATTTTGAAGTTCTTAACATTTATTTTTATTTTTTTATTTGCATTGGTACAAGAATGCTGATACTCTCATAAAATGGGCTCAAAATTGTGAATTGATTTCAGGAAGGCGACGTTATTTGAATCACATTTTCACATACATGGAATACAAAATATCAACTTTGTCGGAACGAAACGACTGACAGTGGAAACTCTATATTATGTACTAATATAAAAAGTATACCTTGTCAATAAGTATAAATTTCACAAGCAGGGATTCATTACTTATTCTTTTATTTCATTATTCAGGTAGACCTCGATATTTAGGTATGAAGATGCCAATAGCACCTAGCATAAATATCAATTTTAAATAGTCCCTATAAAATAAAAAAACTGGCCATGGGGAGAGGGAAAGGGGTTTGATTTGAATTTCAAAGGCGTAGATAGGTGCAAACACATGTCTAGACTCAGAATAAGTAAGGTTTAACTACTAAAGTATAAAATTTGTGGTTGTTGCTAGGTGGGTAAGGTTACCCTGTTTATTGGGTGAAAAGGCCTAAACTATTAGGTTGTCTGCTTCACTGCCTAAGTTTTCAAACTCTAGCTGATTTAGTCAAAATTTGGAGGAAGAGCTAAACAACACGTTTGGAAAGTGTTTTGGCATGGGACCTCAGGATACGTTAATGAGATGTATAAAACTTTACATACCCAACAGTGAAAAAAACATTGGCATCTTCATACCTTTAGCACATCTCTGTAATAAATGTAATTTCCCTTGCACCGAGGCATACTTTGATATAGAGGTTCCACTGTGGTTAAAGCCTCGTTAAATTAACAATCTTCATAGTTTCTTTTCCAGCTATAAATACAGATATGTATCAGTTGTCCGTGTTTCACAACAAGAACAAGCTGGATTGTTCTTCCCACAGACTGAGATTTATTTGCAGCCAAAATGGCATTTTGCTTCCGGGCTGGGTTGAACGAGCTCGTTTTCCTTTCAGTTTACAACAACAAGTCAAGAAAAGGGTGGGTTATCCCTAAACTGACGAGCTGACGGGCACCCAAGCTGAGAAAATCGTCACGATGGCGCTAAGTAGCCTTTCTTCCTTGCTCTGATAAAAGGCAAGTTGTTTTTCGCCTTCAGAGGCGTTGGAGACATTGATGGAAAAGGGGTTAGGGGCCATGTCTGTTTCCCCTTTCCCCTCTGAAGACCAAAACAAAACAAAAAAAAAGTCTGTAAAACCGTACATTATGAACACACCTTTGGTGGAGAAAAGATAGGAGAGATGGGGTGGGTTGGAGTGAGTAAGGTGCAGATTGGTTTAGATATCTGCTTCCTCCATTTCTATTAAAATTCTCCAGTGCATATTTACAAACGTAACTGTCATTGGGGTTTGATCAAAGAATGTCTTCTTTCTTCGGTCTCATCACAAAACATGAGGTGTCTTAATACGAGTGTGGTGGACAGACAGACAGACAGACAGACAGACAGACAGACAGACAGACAGACAGACAGACAGACAGACAGACAGACCTAAGGACTACGGATGGATGGATGGACGGATGGAGGGATGGATGGATGGATGGATGGATGAATAGACGGTCGGATGAATAAAATTCGTAGTCTCGACAACCGGCAGTTTGTATGCGCAAGTGCCCCTCGCTGCAACGCCTCTGCCCCAATCGCCCTCGAGTGCACGTCCCATCTGGACGCCATCTCAGAGTGAGCAGTGAATCCATGAGCTCCTCGACATTTCCGTCAACAGTATCCATTGCCTTCCCTCTTCCCTAAATCTACGTGAGCACCGAAGAAGGTGCACCGCCTTACAGTGCCCCTGCCAGCTAATGACTGGCTAATTGCGTGAGCAAACTGGTCGCTATGCTCGTGAGAATTACCCCTAGCAATGATGGCGGGGGGTCAGGAGTTCAAAGGGCGACGGAAATGAATCAGTGTTTGAATGTTTTGGTTTCCTGGGGGGGAGAATCACTGTGAAAGCGCCATTAAGAGATTCGCTACCGCCGGGCTCAAAGGAGACTTTGTATATTTTGTCCTGTTTGATGCAGCATTTCCAATGTGGTGGGCTGCCTGCGTTGGTCATAAGAAATCCATTTTGGTTGTAAAGTTTGCAGATTGCTACTAGTGTGGTAATTATCAGGGTTGTGTCAGAATTTATCTTCGAGAACGATGCAAGATGTCTGTTTCCGGTAGTAAGAGAATACTTAAAATAAAACATTTGTGATTTGCTCCATCTGTAACAGACAGTATTACGAGCCATTATCATCATTTTCATCATCATCACATACAAAAAGAAAAATACCATCCTAGCCCGTTACCTACTGTTACCATTATGTCGTTAATAATGTTAACGAACTGGCCATCCTGACCTTAAGGTATAAAGATGCCAATGTTTTTTTCACTGTTGGCTGTATAAGGTTTTACACCTCTCATTAATTTATCCAGGGGTCCCAAGCCAAAATACTTTCCACACATGTTGTTAAGCTCTTCCTAAAAATTTTGACACGAAGAAAAATGCCCCTAAACCAATTAGATTTTGAGAACTTAAGCAGTGAAGCAGGACGCCTAATATTTTAGGCCTTTTCATTCAGTAAACAGGGTAACCTCACCCACCTAGCTACAACCACAAAGTTTATACATGATTGGCTAAACCTCGCCTATTCTGGGTCTACAAATGTATTTGCACCTCTCTAAGCCTTTGAAATTCAAATCCAACCCCTTTCCCCTCTTCCCATGGCCATTTTTCGGATTTTTAGAGACTATTTAAAATTGCATATTTTTATGCCAGGTACTGTTGGCAACTTCACACCTTAAAGGAATAAATGCACAAGCTCACAACAGTTTTGCAAAGTTAAGGGCTTCATAATATAATAAAGCTAAGGGGATGCTTTCATGTAATGCCTATGCATTTCATAGCCAAGCCACCAACATTCATGGTTTCAGACTCCTAATTTGATGAAAGTAGGGTTTGATCATATGCCATAAGAAGACAGTAAACAAAAATGTCCTTCGGACAGATTATGGAGAACGGGGTCCTAGATTTGTGAACCTGCCTGCGAATTGGTTCGCATTCCCTCCTGATCTTGTAAACTAATCCTGAAGTGTTGGTCATTCACTTCAGATTGGGTGTGGCCTTCTATGCGGAGCACCTGTCGTTAAGGAAACTAGTTAGCTTGTTTACGCCTTTCGGTGCGTCGGTTTGTAGCTCGAAAACGAAATGAAAAAGCTATATTTTAAACAGAATTTTTAATAAGCTCATTGAATGCTGCAAACTATTAAGAAGCATAGAGATTGTAGAATTTCTTGTAAGTGACAGTAGGGAGGCAAACCGGATTAGGCCTCTTAAACCTCATGAAATCTGACAAGCCTATTTTAGTTGATTCCGAGTAGCGTGACAGCCTTAACATTTCTATTTAGAGAGTATTTCAATTTGTAAAAATCAGTGGTCGTATGTATAATCCTTGTGTTAGTTAACGCACTGCGGTAACCACGGGAAACTCCCAAAACATTAATAGTGTACACTGCACGTAACGCAATACGTTACTCAACCACACACGGCTGTTGTTCTTCTTTGTAAAAGTTCGTGTAACCAACAGTTGTTGTTCAAAATGGGCTGAAACAACAGTTGTTTCCTCCCTTGATCAGATATCATGAGTCGAACGCCACCCTACGTCTCGTTTTCTGTATTATCGGAGTGGGTGTTGTTGCTATAATTAATCATTTCGAGAAGCGCCAATAAATCTTATGAAACATTCTAAAAAGCCCTCTCACATCATGCATCAGTAAATCATACAAAAATCATCATACACGGAGGTGACTCCTGCGGGACGTAACACAGGATCCTTCTGCCATAACAAAAGTTCGGATTCACGATCAAAATGGTAAAGATGAAGTGGTACACGAATTTGTCCAAGTCCCAGCAAAAATCTGATAATCCCAATCTCTCAAAGCAGACTGCGACTTCAACCACGACTCGAAACTGTCAACTAGTTATAAAAACTGAAACAAGGAGAGCAAAAGGCATGTGTGCTAAACGTGCCCTAAGATCTTTACCATGAGAAGGCAAGTCCTGCCTCTACAAATGGCAGTGGACATTGCCTTGACTCAAAACTCAAATAGATTTGCATTCATACTTGAAATACCAGAAGTTTTTATTCAGTTTTCTTTACCGCAGCGATCGGAGGGACAGTAAACTAGCGATCTTCAAATTTTCTACGCAGCATGAAATTTTTACAAGTAAAATTTGGAAAAAAAAAATGGCGCTCTGAAGTTAGGCGTGAGATTGAATTCAAATTGGTGACGCGGCCCATCATGTCCCTCCTCTCTTGTTATACCCCGGGCGTGCCTTTAATGTACTTTTTACATCCATGTGTTCTAAGCTCGTTTGCGTCATCCTTGTGTGAAAAAAACAAAAGAACAAAAAGGAACTCAGAAGGATCTGCCCGGAATACTCCGTTGGCTTAATGAATGTCCGTCTTTCACATGCCAAAACAAACAGTGGATGTAGACTTAACATGTCTCCGTTCAAAGTCAAACGCCTTGTTCTTTGATCTAAGGTTCGAGAAATAAAAAAAAAAGTGATGTAGCTCCGAGGACAGATTACAGAATGAATTCGGAAAATCTGTTTCTTACAAGACGCAGCATTCGGTCTGCTTTGGAGAATACCGGTTTTCCTATCTGAACACAGATTCGTAATAAGTAGTTTTACTAGCAGACTAGTGGTTTTGTTGTACATATTATATGGTTATTACACCCAGGCGAGAATTTGATTTTGACGATTTTGAATTATGTATACATGACTATGTCATGAGTCACTGATGAAGAAATCAGCGAAAGAAAAAGTAGAGGTCTTAATAAAAATGTCTCCTTCCCCTTTCCTTTTTTCTTTCCTTTCATCATGAGCTATTACGGAATGGCGTACACGTGAAAAACTTGTAATTGGCTCCATCTATTTACGCAAACGATTCTACTAATTCATTTTAATTATCGTAGTAGTATCATTTATCTTTTGCATAGTGAAAGGTGTCATTTTCGGGACTATAAGAACCAAGAGCTAAGATCACCCTCAAAATGATATTCCCGGTGCAAAAATCAAATGCTAAATGAAACATAAAGGTGAGACTCAACAAGAAGCCAGTATTGCTAAGAACAACCTAATGTAGAATTGTACACTTTCATATCGTCCGTGATATCGCCCGATCTCACAATTAAGATTATATTCAAATATTGGCATAATTTGTTACCAGGATTTTAAAGCGATTCTAATGACTTTATCTGAAATCTTATCTGAGCTCAAAAGCTCAAAAATATCTTAACATCTTACAAGAAACTTGGTCTTTTCAAGCTAACAAAATCATTCTGTGATCGCATTTTTGTTTCAAACTTCACTTTGCTATACGTCAACCTCGTCAAGTTGTCTTGAATGTCTAAAAACCCATTGTATCCACGTTCTCACGAATGGAAGCTGCCTCTGATTTCAACTCCAGGTTTCCCTCAACATTACACTCTACATATCATGTACATCCTTTAAACAAACACGTGTAACTTATTCCTCAAGAGATATATTTCTCCAAAATAATATGCTTTCAGTTCGTTAAAATAAACAAAGTATAATTTACACGGCTTGTTTGTTACTTAAACGCAAAACAGCGACATGGTGTTGAAAGGAATAGCTCCCGGGAAAAACAATAATCTTAAAATTTTCAAAAACTTGTCGCGAGACGCTTAAAGGAAAATAAGCAGGAGTTAAAACAAACATTTTCTGATCTCTGAAACGGGTTTTTGAAATGTCATAGTTACACAAGACAAGTGAGACGGGTCGTTGGGGCATTTATTCACGGAAGCTGTTTTGAGGAAAGATGGCGCTCGTAGGAGTTTGATACGCTTGAAACTGGATAAACCCGGAAGTTGTCTTTTGGGCCACGGGGGGAAACTCTTGACTTCCTTTCTAGGGTGCTGAACGCCAGCTCGTTGAGCGAAGCGAGGTTAGATGTGTCTCAGAGAAGTTTGTCTTTCTATTCCCCCGATTCCCATCCGTGTGACTGAACCGCGATTTTGCGAAAGCTTTTTTTCACGGGACCCGCGTGACCTTTGGGCGAGTTGTTGCACCACGTAAGTGATGACACCTAAAACATGTGTTAACAAACCTAGCGCTTTGAACGAGACCACTGTTTTCGCTTGCGCAGAAGTGTGGATTTCCCGTAGCCTCTTTGATCATTTTATGACCTAAGGGAGAGAACTTTCCCGTCTGTTGTTTCAGCGCTCCTTGACTCAAAAGCAGGATCGTTCCAGGATCGTTCAAGTATGTTTATTTATCGGGATCCTGCTCGGAAAATTCAAATTATTCTGATCCTCCACTGCTCCTACTTAAGAATCACACCACTTAACCTACACGCTACTCTTCCAAACCACAGTCTCTGTATTTCATTTGCTCCATTTCCCTTCCCATATAAATACAGGAAAGACTGTAGAACAGCTGGTTGCACAGCACATTAAAGGAAGAAAAGAAACGGTCGAGGTGGTAGGGATAGGCAGTAAAGTATAAATAAGTGAATCATTGGCTTTCATTATTGTAATATTTTCCAGTCTTCATAGATTTACTAGCTGAGATGTACTACCGCTGTCCGGAAAGAAAAACAGGGGCGGGAGTAACCAAACTGCTGCCACATCTGAAGGCATTTATATTCTCTCTTTCTTATAGCAAACTTATTATTATCAGACCTATCGAGGAATTTTGTCTCAAGATATCAACTTAGTCACTCTGGATTGCAATGTTATACGCTGTTTGATTGGCAAGCATGATTTGTCAGCCTCCCCTGCCTTTTTCCTATTTCCCTTCTCGTGCCTATGTACTCACATTCCCTACGTGCAATGCACAAAAGGGCCTCTCTAAATCCCCTGGACTTCAAGAGGCCACTTGAGGCCAGTAGTACATGTCTCTGTAATCCCCCTCGTCATTTCAGGATGTCCTG
Organism: Ellobium chinense; assembly: GCA_033807755.1. Lineage (NCBI taxonomy): Eukaryota > Metazoa > Mollusca > Gastropoda > Ellobiida > Ellobiidae > Ellobium > Ellobium chinense. Next base: position 1,235,513 of record JAWQUT010000029.1, read on the forward strand.
CCAACTTTAAAACCTCTACGTTAAGCGGTGTAAATTCTATACCAGACAAACACAAACAAATCCAGCCAGCCACAGATTTTTATTTTTATAAATTAGACGTAGGGTCCGTGATGACGTATATTTTATTCCACAAAAGTGAGGCGTAGACTGACAAGACAACACATGCATCCCATTTATTACCTGAGGACGTCTATTTTCATTTAAGATAGTTCTGTTACATTCTCTTGTTATTTTTTGCTCACCATACATAAATTTCAATATGATTATCATATCTAGCCAAACATTTTGAACAAAATGATTTAAAATTTTTGCATTCGACCTAATTTATAGAATGCCACCTTATGCGCCAATATGATTAGTGTGTCTCTGTATCTTTTTAGTAGTGGGTGAATTCAATTTGTAATGCGACTACGTGTCACATGCACGCTATACCTTAAATTCTGACGAAGAAAGTGAAAAAGTTGATTATGTGATATTAGATTGATATAATGTAACTGGAAACGGAGAAATTATTATACCAGCCTCTCAATTAGAAAACCGAAAGTAGACATAAGAACCTTTTATCAAGGGCATTAACTTGGCCCGGAAAGAAATGCGACTAGAACTGCTTTAACCTTTATCGAATATTCGTTCAGGCGAGTCCCGCGGGTGAGAGAAAAAGGACCACACTGAATAAAAGCATTAACGGCGTTATGTTATAGAACCCGTTAAGAAGTGGTCTACCCGCTAGACTAATCGTTGAAATCGTTACCTGAAAGAGCCACAAACAAACAAGCAAAGAACTACAGGTGCATCAAGTTAAATGCAATTTGCCCACGCCTTTGATCACTGGGCGGCGTCTTTACAAGTCATTTTCGTTACTGTTATTTCGTTACGGAACGGAAACTTTACCCGCGGCTGTTTTCAGTATATGACTCCTCGGCTCTTGCTGAGCCGATACCGCACTGTAAGAACGATTCGAAATGAGTACTTCTACATATGGAGTATCGATACTGAGTACTGGGTCAACCACTTGTCACTTTTCTTTCTGGCATGATTGACCTTAAAGTACATGTATTGTGATGGTAACAAACTGCATGTCGTAAGTGTGTATACTATGTATATCTGAGGCAATAAAGTTATTGGTACTGTTCAAACTGACAATTAAGTTTCAAATTTGCCCTCAACAAGTTAAATCAATGTAGTGTGGATTGCTGGAGTCAAAAGCTGAACTTCAAATGTTAAGAAATTTGGGCTCGTTAAATTTTAAGGGCAATATAAGCAATCTATTCCGATTCATCGCAACTCCTCGGGAGCGTGGAAAAAATGTTGCAATTAAAGGGATTTGGGAATTGCGATTATCCAGTAACCTTTATATACAGTATATATCATATAAGCTAATAATAAAGAAGAGAAAGACAACGAGAGAATATTTTCAAGTATGAGTTGGATGGATATATACAGATCACTCCAAAACTGTTGAGATGAACAGCTGAGAAAAAGAAGAGGAGAATCATGATCGCTTATGTCAGTAAGCATGGCACCAGAAGAAACAGAAGCAGTCTAATCAATTAGAAGTGCCTTCAGTCTTTAGTCAGTAGGAAAGAATGTTTCAAAGGGGCTTTGATTTCTGTTGAATTCCCGGGGATCCCCTCTTTTTCTTGAAATATTGTCTTAATGTCCTACTGTCATATTTATGAAAAATACTCGACACTGGACAAAAAGTACAGATTCTCCCAATACCACAAAAAAGTAGTCGTCTATTTCAAATATTATCTGAAATCGATATCCGTCCATGACTATTTCCCGCCCAGCACGCCCAACAATGAGCTCACCGGTACAACTGTCTTGAGGCGACAAACTCAGCACGCGTTCATTTTCCGTCCTCCATTGTTGTTCAGTCATTAGTCTTGTTTGAAAACGATCAAACCTTGACGCTCAAGTCGCCGACTCGTATCGGCTTTGGATAATTCGGCTAATTTCGCCACTCGAACAGCTGTTTGATCGCGCCAGTTCTTGTAAATTTGTTGCTATTGGGATGGAGTGGTTCGGAGACTATCCCGGTTACAGTTTTTGTTTTTTAACTAAAGAGGATTTTTTTTTATTGTTTACTCTTCCCGGGGCCGGGAAACACGATCAGTTCCAGTGGCCGTATGCATAATTCATACTTTAATTAATGTTTTGCGTTATTACAGTAACACTGCTAATGTTTTGGGAGTTTCCCTTGGTTACCGCAGTGCGTTAACTAACGTAAGGGTTACGTATATGTATGGCTACAGATCATGTCTGATATTAAGTTACTTACCAACTTCCTGCCAGCAATTGTAATGAGAGGCGCTGATACTCCGTGGCGAGAGGTGTGGGGAGTAAACTTACACTGAAATATTTGGGCAATCCCATTGTTCATCGTGATACATACGTATTTCCTAGTACTTCATTCATAATATCTACAACAAAATATAATCCATTGATTAAAGAATAAAAAATAATTCATCAGAAAGCCCTTTTGGGCTAATGTATATTTAGATGACAGGTCAGTGAGAGATTTTATGGTGGCCACTTGACGTCGAAATAGCAGAAATCTGGCCTCGCACCTTCTTTTGTGCATTTTAAGGCAGACACATTCATGACTGTGGACAGAACAACATAATCAATCCATACAGGAAACTAGCACAATACATAACATGATCCTCCCAAGGGAGGAAAACGCTGGAGAACAAATGACTGGAGAAAGAAAAAAACCGCTGAAACAATACGATTAATTCATCCTGGATGTTGTCAACATTAACAAGTTTGTGAATAATGTCCAATATTATTGATGTAGAAACTGAAAGTAAAGACGGCCACAGAATGTGCGAAGTCAGATGAGACGGAAAGAGACAGAAAGAGAGAGGATCTGGAATATCAGGATTAGACCCCAGCAAACTATCTGTTATCAGTGTTTAAAACAATGCTGGTAGTGACAACCTTTTGTATACGTGTGAATAATGCTGTGAAAAGTTCTGCTTATCGTAAATTACAGATTTTTTTTTTCTTATTCTTTATTCTAAGGCGTTATGTGAAACATGGAAAGTAACATATATTGATAACAATCACTTCCGACAATATATCGTTAAAACTGCAACTCTAGAACAATATGAAAAATTAAAATTGAATCGGTGCAATGTAAGGTAAAGGGTTCATCGATTGTATGAAAGGGTTTCAAATACCAACGGCGTTTTTGAGTTTTGTGATTGTGCCATCGCGGCACTGCGATTGTCGTTCATTAAATTTGTAGTGTTTGTTAACTTTTTGAGAATTCCCTGTTTTTGATTACTAATAGAAAAAATAATACTGTCCTCGACTTGATGTCAGTAAGAACAATAATCTTGTTTTGTTGTTGTTGTTTTTTTTTGCGGTGACTTTTGAAATAGGGATCAAAGCACCTATGTGCATGTCCAGAATGCAGTGATGATGTTTCTAGCAACATGAATGTAACAATGTAACTAGTCACACCTTGATTCTTGCTGACAGTCAACTCGCTACTTGAGTTTAGTGATGTTTGGAAAATATCCTCCGGCATCCTGCCAAAATAATCAACCAAATGTGTTAAATATTATTAATATAGCATTATGAATCCAGCATGTGATAAACCATAACAGTAATCACACAAAGGTTGACCATTGTGCCACATCATTATCAGATACCAATATTTTCAAGGTATATTGGTGATATCGCCTTGGAGTAGCCTATCCCTGTTTTTCACTGTCTCCCGTTATGCGTCGATTTTTGGTCATTATTTGTTGTTACTTGTCGGCAAGTATTAATGTAGTGGGAGAACCTGATAACGGTGATATAAATATGACCCGCTTCCGTCTTTATGTCTTTTATTGTGTGATCATAAGCCGTTGGACGCATTGATATTACCCTATCAACCGGTCGCACACAAACCCTCAAGTAGGTCCCTACCTGACTAAATAAGGTCGTATAATGAACTTCTCGCCTTTGAGGTGCCGAAAATCAACCAATCATCTCTGTTTGGATAATACGCGAGGACGATCACGTGCCTCTTGTTTCCGCGGGGAGCGGACTTCCGCTTTTTGTGACGTCCATTCTCATACGCGTTATCCGCCCTTTGTTGAAGGTGTTGTTATGACAACACTGGTCGTGTGGCGACATTGTCCCCCTCAAGTCATTGTTGCTGCAGGATGTTAAGGTACGCTATGGCTAGAGCGACAAATGTAAGCTAAAGGATTTCATACAGCGAGCTAAGGGAGAGCATTGTCAAAACGTTACAATGGCCATAGTCTAGACAGATCACACAGTGAAATCAACAATAGATAGGGTACTACACATGAGATCATATTGAAGGGGTTTACCATAACGGGCTGTTGGATTCAAGGACGGATCATTATACGCTGGGCATCAACAAATCAACATGATCAAAAACGCCGCGATGAGGGAGACTGTCACGAGGTCTAGCAGGTTACATCTGGAGTTCTTCGATCTGTTCAATGAAAATATTTTCTGAAGATGCGAGGGTATGTCTGATTGTGTACAACAAACCATTGGAGACTTTGAGGGATTTTGCTAATGTAACGAGTCATTTCATTTTCAATTACCGACAAGGAAATTACTTAGACTTACTTTAGGAGTGTGGGTCAAGAAGTCACTGGCCTGACTATGACGAGGTTTTACAAGAGATTTTAAACTCAGTTTCATGACAGTTTAGCATCTACACACAGTGTTAGTTTATCATAGTCAAGCCATTGGCTTCTGAAGCCACCCTCGTATATGGAACGATTTTTTTTTCCTCACAGTATCAAACGGGACACAGAGCATTGGACATTTCAATGTCTCATTCATAGGTCTTTTAATGGAATTGGATTCTTCTCAGATTAGACAAGAGCATCCAATATCCTAGTGTTTTGCTTTTCATAAGTACTGATGTCTGAAATGGCGTGACTGCTCTCTGAGAGTGACGACAGGCGTTTTGATGACCTCTTCATACTCGACGCTAACACTACACTAACCCTCACACCCACCAAAGTCAGAAGTTCCTTTATATCAAATTTCTCCCATTTGTTGATACAGGGCAACCCATTCTTGGCCTCCTAATAACAAGAGAGACAGGCAGATCGCTAATAAACCAAGCCATAGACACGCCATGCTCAGACTGCGGTGTAATCAGGAAGCTATCATTGCCATTAATAAGATGGCTTCGGCCCTCTATACACACGCTTCCACAAATAATTTTCTCTCTGCTCTCAAACTGTAGTGACATTTTCGTTTTCCCTCGTCCGCCCTCTAAGGTTTCTTAGAATAACGAGCAGTACTGATGCGTGTGGACACACCCGGAGCGTTGGAGAAATCGATTACTGGTCTTGCGGATTTGAGAGTGAGATTTCCCGTCCATTGTCTGAGCTCAGTGTCTCTTTGGGGAGAGTAACAATCTACAATATTTTTGAGCCTGATATGACGATCTCCTGCGCACTGCAACCAATTGCCAGGGCTAACTGTTTCAGGAAGGGACGACCGTTCATATTTCCTGTGTATATGACCTCTGTAATGACGGCCATGTCTCTAACGCGGCCACAAACACGCTGTATCAAGTCGCATATAGTATAACAATAACTAAAAGCATTGATGAAGTGACGGTCGATTGGCAAGTTTCAAACCTCACTGGAATTTTTCGATGGTTTTGCGGCCTGCCTTAAGGCTAAAAATGTTTTCTCTTTAGTTTTAATATAGAGTTTGTCTTTGTAAAGTGGTCCATGGAAGTCTCAAATCTGCAATAAAGATAATTATCGTATGTTGTAGTACTGGCCATTGGCCTACAAGACATAAACTGATAATAAACAGATATAAACTTTACTTGCAAATCAGAGAGGACAGCTTTTCTATATTACAAAGTCACTCTGTATGAGGCAATCACACGTCTAAAATCACCGCTTTTTAAAGGAATGAACGGTGACTGTTATATAAGATCCACTGTGTCGGTCGTATTGAGGAATAACGTCACTTTCAATGTAAACAACGGTGGACGAAAAACAAGATAGTGTGAACCTTCGTTATTCGCATCAAGAAGTCGTGATCTTTTTCTTTATAGACTAGCTTTGTACTTACGTTTTTGAGCTAGCATACGAATTCATACGGAAGAATACTTAAGTTTGACTTCATTTACAGAATACCACGTCTTATGTCAGTATGGAATATCCCTATAACCATCGTACGCACAAAAACAACTTTTAACCACAATTTTCAGACTGCTATATCACAAAGTGTTGGTTGGATGTGAACTGTTTGAAATTCCATCCAAATAATCATCTTCATCACTCCAAGCATAATCGGATACTCCAGTGACCGCCCTGGTTTGGCCCTTCGCCTTTTCTTTCCGGGAATCGCCAAACGGCCACGAGCGTCATTTAGCAGAGGAAAACACGGGCGAGAAAAACAAAGGGAGACAACCGGGAAGGCATCACAATCTTAGTGGCAGGATTTCACCCTCGCAAACTTTGACTCGTAAGGCTTCATCTCATCTTTATTCGAATAAAGGAATTTTTCCGCGGAGAAATAGACCGGGAAATTTGTTTGGATGGATAGGGGCTTGTTGCCCTTTTTTTTTTTTTTTACTTCTCCTATTGTCTCCAGCTGCGTCACTCGCAAATTTTTCGTTTCGTAAGAAGGAAATTAAATTAATATTTTTGGATAATTCACTTGTTCCCCACTTCTCATTGGATGGCTCATGGCATAATGAAATAAATGAATATATGTCTGAAAAGTTAGCTCCAATATTAAAGTTTTATAACAGTTCCAAAGTGTGAGTACAGCAAGGTCAGTGGAATAATATACAATTTAGAGGGTGAAAGAACTGAGTACAAACCAAACCAAACCAAACCAAACCAAACCAAACCAAACAAAACAATACAAAAAATAGAGCGGAGCGTCTTTGGCGAGGTTTACTGGATGTTTTGTTTGCTTCATAGTCTAGACATTAGATTTTCTTTCTGCTTTGAAAGCGGCTTCGGACTGGTTGGTAAGGGGGAGTTCTTTGGTCAGAAATTTAATAGTCATAATTCTATTGGATATATCAAGCAAAGGTTTCACTTTTTTGCACTTTCAGGGTGTTGAAGTTAGTTCGTACAGACTTGACAACTGGGTCCATGCTTGGGATCGCACTCGTGCCGTTAGCATACAGCAACACTGTATATATTTCAATCTAATGTGTAAAAAATGTAAATCTGAAAGTTCATTAATGTGAGTGTGAAGTTGAGAGAGAGAGAGAGAGAGAGAGAGAGAGAGAGAGAGAGAGAGAGAGAGAGAGAGTGAGAGAGAGAGGGCAGAATGTGAATTGCTTGTTAAAAATATTGGTTATTTTGCTCGTTTACAACAGATAGTTGTCTGAGCTCAATAAACGTATTGTTATTGTTTAAAGACCCATCGGGTGAGGCATGATGGGATACGTCACTAATCTGAATTCAGTCGCAGCTTCACATCAGTCATATCCCCCCCCCCCCCCCCNGAATTTCACTCCACGAGTGAAAGATTTCATACTGCATAGAAATTTTGCAGATCCTAACATTACTGCAAATTAAACTGATACAAAACCGTCTGGTGTTTGAAATATGAAAGCATATCCATCTGGATTGGGACAGTACCCACGGCCATTTGTAGATGGATATTTAAAAACCTGGAACGAAACCAGAAGAGGTTAGTAATAAATGCTACGAAACAATAAAATAAACTCGGGGCCTGTTGCACCAGAAAGGACAATTGCAGCTACATATTACATGTCAAAACATCGTATTTGTAGATCTGCAAGATCACATTACACATATTAGAGCATTTTAAAACTATTTTCCACACAACTTCCGGTTCTGACCATAATATCGCACAACAAAGCCTAAAACACTTTGAAAGCACGGCGCTTACACTTACAGAATGCTTTCTGAGCTGCAGAACTGCACATATCGAAATTATTTTATAAGAAACTGATCAAACAATCGTTCCTAAGTGGATAAAAGAAGGTAACTTGTAATTTACCATCAAGTGTTGATGAAGTTAATGCGTAGGCGACCAGACGTGGGAAATGTTTGAAACTTGCAGGTTATAGTATCACAATTAAAGACAGTGTAGCAGAAACCTGTGGAAATGTGAATTTTCTCCTGTAGAAATTGATACAGGAACTAGTAGCTTTTTGCTATTATTACCTAGTCTACCTTATAGGCTTAAACTTTATTCTGCTCTTTACATTTCCAGGGGGGTGACAAATGACACAAAAATCATAATGTTCTGATATGATAAGATAAATTTCGAGATTTTCTTTCTTCATTGAATAGGAACTGAAAAGATTCATGAAGGATGAGAAGATAGAGATTTTGAATGTTGCGTCATTTTCTTTGTCATTTAGTACGTGAATTTGTTGTCACGTGAGACACATTTTATATCATTTGAAAAAAATACTATTTTTTAACCAAAGCTGGGTAAATATTATCTTTTAAGTGCAAAAATATCAAATTCCATGCTTCAAAATAGACAAATGAGTTGGTTTTATCAGGTTTTATTCAAATTTTTTTAAAAAGGCAATGTGGAGCGCCTGTTGACTTCTGTTCATATATTAATTTTGAAGAAAAACGGGATCGTGTACAATCTCTTAAGTGGCATAAAGAGACAATTACTTACACAAGTATATTTTCTTACCTCACACATGTAGTCCCATACTTTCATTAGAACCGGCCCAAAATATTTCACAAAATTATATCAAACTTTGCATTTGATCTAATATATATATATAGATTTACGAAATTATGCGAATTTATCAAAACGGACGGTTTGCCCTTCTTGCACTTGGACTAATTATTGATTTTATAAACAATATCGGAGCCAGTCAACACCCTGGTCCAAATTTCAGTATTTCGTAAACCATTTCGGACTTCTTTATTTATGTTTACGTTCTATGAAAGATCACTTTTCGCGGAGTGATACTGCGTTTAAGCGGCCGCAGAATGTCAATGAGTGCACAAATATGGACAATGTCGCGCACTACTTTCAAAAGGGCGCAAACAGCGCTGCTTGCCATAATTCTATTTTAATTGTATGATATCAAACAACATATCACATTATTACTCCGCTTTTAAACGTGCTTCTCTCGCATAATAAGGGTTGTTTGCTTTTAAAACATTTAAACCGTTTATCGACAAATGACAACCATGCGATAAAAGTTGTTTAAAATTCAGAAAAAAATGACTGATTTGTCCGTGTGCGCGCTCAGAATCGATTTGATGGAATGAAATTCGCTCTGATGTCATAGCTTGCTCACACAGCGTGAAAACGGGTGTGTTTCTTTGTCTGAAGCTGGTGTGAGCCTACAATGTCCTGGACTGTCGCTAGAATCAACAGGCCCTCCGCTGCGCGATGAACATGGGTATCAAAGTGGTCAAACGGAACTTGTTTGCAGATTTTATTCACCCGTTTGAAAATGTTGACACATATCTGTTGGTTTTAGCACGCTCTCCGAGGCCGGTCCCCGTGCTACAAATGTGTTTGCTCGCCTGTGTAGCCTCACTTGGCACGTTATTAAAAGCGTTTTGTATCATTTTAGCGTCCCTATCGCTGGCAGTGTGATGCTACTTTGTGAAGATGGTTATATCGTGTGGACTTTGGCACGGCTCACAATGGCTGGTTCTTTGTACAGGTGGGCGTGGACGGCGTTTATTTAAGTCATTTACATATGATCATCCAGGTAGGAGATGAGGTGAAAATTAGATGAGATTTTGTCAGATTTCACCTGCCTGGTACAATGAAATATAAAGCCAGACTGCCAGCATAGGATATGACGTAATTCCAATGTAAGCGCCATGGGTGGTAATTTTTGCTAGGTTAGCCTAATCCAAGACTTTGTTGAATGGTTGATTGCTTGGTTGATGGACGGACTGATATTGTATTTGGTTGACTGCTCTAAATGAGACACTAAGGCTTCTGGCTCTCTCTCTCTGACCGCTTATGTTGCTGACTCATTGGCTGCTTTATGGTCTGTGTGCTTTGCAATCAGGCTGCTTTGTTGATGGGTGCATGCTTGCTTCAGATACCTTCCCTACTAGGCGGATGGTTGGGTCGTTGAGGACTTGACTCTCTTCTGTTACTAAATTTTACTCGTACTTGGTGTTGGTTGGTTGGTTGGTTGGTTGGTTGGTTGGTTGGTTGGTTGGTTGGTTGGCTGGCTGCCTAGCTGCCTGGCTGGCTCGCTGGCTCGCTGGCTGGCTCGCTGGTTGCCAAGATATCTGCCTGCCCGCTTATGATCTTCGGCTTCTTGTGGAACCTGGCTGTTAATTCTTCAGCCGACTGACTATGTGCTTCATTACTCCAGGCATTTTGTGAACTGATTCTTTCGCCTGAGTTGTGTACTCTTATAGTTGATTTTAAGAATAAAATACGACTTTGATTAACCCAGTAGGAAAATTATTTTACAATGCCATTCAATGTTATACAGCTTATTCATAATACAAATACATAGAAAATAGACATTATGCATGTAAAATATGTATTATTACAAATGAATTACATAACAGTCATTGCTGGTTACCCCGTGCAGCACCCTGGTCCCCCCAGCCAGGCACTCATTTAAGCGTGAGTCGAATGGGGAAAGAGAGTTAAGTGTCATTCCCAAGGACACCACAATATACCGCCCGGCCCGCGGGTCGAACACACAACTCTGAGACTTGTCTTCAGTGTCTGCGTACTATTCACAAACCACACGGCCACGTCATTTTAGCTACATTATTCGTTTTATCTCTTGCCCTTTGCACGTCAACGACCACAAATTTCAATATTACCACTGTGTTACGAAACTGGCCACATTTCTAAAAAGGGAATGCGGGGGAAACATCTTTATGGCAAAGCAAAAAAAAAAAAAAA
>JAWQUT010000029.1:1263216-1275140 GCA_033807755.1 Ellobium chinense
CACACACACACACACACACACACACACACACACACACACACACACACACACATACACACAAGCAAATGAAAAAGAAACACCCACATGTTCAAGAAATATTATCCATGTCTATCTCCCGCCCTCTAGCTCCCCCCCCCTCCCCAACTCAAGGATGGGCATCCCCTCCGCATTCCTAGCTCCCACTTGACGGTGCTGACCAGGGAGGAAGACCTGTACGAGGCGACATTTACTTAGACAAATGAGATTTAGAATCGATATTTCCGTCCAGAGTTCAGATCAACAAAGATTAGACTAGAATAACATTTGCTTTAGCCATGATGAGAAAAATATCAGATACGATATTGTTTGCTCGATTTAGCCAACCACGTCTCTCATGTGTATCTTTAAAAACAACGGTTCTCCTACTGTACCCAAAGACGGAACTGTTGTATCCGTTGGCAATATCCGAAGATTTGATACTGTGGACACAACTGACATTTTTCTCTCAGTCTATTATTAAATACTTTATGTGTTGCTGTCTCAAATGAAACATCCCTCCTTCGGTTCAAGTAACATCTGTCATGGATATCTTTAGAACAACGGTTCTCATGCTTTTCTCAGAAAAAGGCCCAGTGCCCGCTGATTCTAGCTGTAGTTTTTCGCTTGTGGACGCAACTTCGCACAGTCCATCCCCAAATGATAATTACATTGAATGGATCGTACCACGTATAGCAACACTATTCGCCAAAGTTGGTCATCTTTTTTCACATGTTAATCCAATGCAAGGAGCATAGAGGGCACTACTGAATCTTCCCACTCCTTTTTGTTTTTACACTCAGGTATCAAAGCTCTTCTCTACTGATTATATTATGTTGGTTGGTTGTTTGGTTGTTTGGTTGGTTAATTGGTTGTTTGGTTAGTTGCTTGGTTGGTTTGTTAGTTGTTTGGTTGGTTGGTTGGTTGGTTGGTTGGTTGGTTGGTTGGTTGGTTGGTTGGTTGCTTGCTTGGTTGGTTGGTTGGTTGGTTGGTTGGTTGCTTGGTTGGTTGGTTGGTTGGTTGGTTGGTTGGTTGGTTGGTTGGTTTTTCATTGAGTTTTGATGCTGACAAGGTTCTGAACACATTGAAGTTTAAGAAAGAATGAATGAGCTACCTGACTACAGTAAAGAATCAGCCATAACATCTGTATTAACATATTTGTATCAGAACTTGATCAAAATATGTACCATTTAATTAAAAAGGGGGTATCAAAGAATATATTAGCTATTCTAGTCTAGATGATGTAGAAGAAAAAGCATCGAAAAAATGCCAGGTGCAAGAAGTTCATTAATCAAAGAAATAGAAAACATAACAGGGTCCAGATTTATTTGAGAAGCAAGAAAACATAAATCAAAAAGTGGCTAAGGGGGCTAGATTTCACCATTAACAAAGAGTCGGCTAGACTGCTAGCTTAAGGACATTCCCCAAAGAGTCACGCATTCAGCGTAATGGCAGCAGTGGAAGAAAGTAAGACATCTGTCTATCTAGGTGACAGGTACGAGCTAAGCTAGCAAATAAATAGTCTCTGCCCAGGTGACAGGAATCGTCAAACACAAACAAGACAAAACTATGGGGAAAAAAATTAGCACATGAGAAAAATGTCAGTATTTCTGCAGCCTATCATTTTATTGCAATATCATTCATAAACATACGAAGAACTTCAAATGACATGACATCGTACACGTAATTCCTACATTTTTTTTTATTCTTTAAACTGCCGACTAAGGACATGTTCTACTGACAGAGAGAAAAAAAAACCACAGTACATGTGTATCACGATAATAAATGGCAGTTAATTTCTTCCCTTACTGTCACGCCATCAGACATAACGTATGATAATATAGTCTATGCTATATCTCTTTCAAACGTATATGGACAATTAGTTTTTGTTGGGAAGAAACATTCGAAGACAAAACATTTAAGGTATCTGGACGTTTGAGAAACTGGATGGGGATGGATGGATGGATGGATAGAACGGAATGAATGAATGAATGAATGAATGAATGAATGAATGAATGAATGAATGAATGAATGAATGAATGAATGAATGAATGAATGAATGAATCGAACACATACAATTTAGATTTGCTGCGTTGACATAACTACAAGCACACCCTAGCTGAGATCATTCATGAAAACTGATGAGAACAAGAAGCGGCCAATGCATGGTTACACAGTGAAAGTGTCAGGATATCTACATGCAGGCCACACAGATCAAATAGAAACAACACTCCATCAATCTCTCGAAACGTGTTTTCTGATACCGAAGGTATCAATAGGTACTCCAAACCCAATTTTATTTTATTATTAAAATTTAAGCCAGAATTCAAGTGTCTCACTATAAGTATATAGAACTTTTTGTTTCTGAGAATTTTGATACCAAGATCATCTTTGTAGTTCAATTATCATCAAAACGAGGTATGTACTAACAAGTAGACCCACATGTAGACAACATGCCTACACTTTAGTCTTAAAAAAAAACTGTAACAAATCCAGGGATTTTCGTTTTGATGCTAATGAGAGGGAAAAATTGTGGTATCGATGCACTTTCTCAATACAATAGAACCTCGGTATTAAGTTCTCAAGTAATAAGTATATATCTTGTTATTAAGTATGATTTCCATAGCACAGAGTTATTACCATTCTGGTACAGCATTATTCAAGTGGACCTCGATATTATGTATACCTCAGTAATAAGAATACTTTTTCCAAGCACTCAGGCATACGTTGTTATATCAATGCTCTATCTATAAGAACGGCATTTGTAAAGTCTACGCTGACTGGCTGTTTTATTTTGGCAGTATTCATGGTCCGTAATAGTGGTTGTCCTATTCGGAGACTTCCAAAAACCCGCGAATGATTTCTTTTGTCAACGAGCTTCAGGGATGAGGTATTTTATAGAGTCTAAGATCAGTACCACAAAATGTTCAAATCCCGGTACAATACAGTGTTTCACCAGAGGGAAAGTTGTGGCCATGGGGTTCTTCGTTAAATGAGAAGCTTCATGGATCAAGGGAGAATCTACAGACAACAGCAAAGTTTATCAAAAGGATTGCTCTGCAAGCGTAGTCATCACTCATCAAGAACGAACGAGCAGCAGTGCTCTGTAACAAAGATTTGACATTTTGTCACCCATTTCCTATATTATTTCTGTTTACTATGTAAACTATACCAAAGAATTTATTTTGTCATAAGTTAAGTTAAGCCTACATGTTTTGCTGAAAAACGTCCAGGAAGTCATATTCCAAGACATATTATGAAGCAAGCGTTGTATAATAAATCTGGGGATTTATGTCAGTGTCTGATTTTGGGGCACTAGGTCGGACCCACATAGGTCTCCCACCGCTCTTCCCAGCAAACATGTCTTTCGGATACAGTGGTTCTGAGGTCTTTCAACAAAAGAGCTCATGCTGGTTTTCCCGCCAAAATCACTTTTTTGATGTTTTTTTTTAATTCGTGATCTATATCTCAGTACTTATCTTCGGACAAAATATTTCTCAGAAGCTGCAATCGCCCTTGATAAAGTAATATATATTAGAAATAAATTTTGTTTAAACAAAAGGATATATTTACAAACAGAACCACCCAGCTTTCTCAAAAGCAATTTTGGCAAAGATAAGCCTTTTTGTAATGTGACGATATTCACCTTTTAGATCAAAATTTTGCGGATGTTTTACCACCTGAATTTTTTAGTCAGATTTTCATTTTAAATGCACAAAATCATTACGAATGAATAAAGGTGAGTGAGGAAAGAATTGACCTTAATACGCGATTTCTTTTGTGAGGTAAGCTTAATGTCCATCTATATTTGGATATCTGGGTGAACCATGAGATACATCTTTGACTTTCCATTCATCTGTAACCCAATCATCAACTATTAATGTCGTTTTTCGCTGTTCCAATAAGCATTTCTGAGCCCTAACTTAAGGTGATAATGATATAAGTCTTCCTACGTTACGTCTTTTCTTTCTTTTTAATCATACTATGCTGTGTTCGCTCTGTCTGTCACTACACTGAAACTCATGAAATCCCGATATAGTCTCAATGCTTACATTGAATTACTTTTCTCAGTTGGTTTGAGTGGAGAGGATATTTGCATCTTGTTTCACAATGTAAACTTTAATCTTCCCTTTTTTTTTGTAAATTCTTCATTAACAAGAATTTGATTTAAGAACTTAATCTGCGGTATCACATCCGCTTAATGGGGGGTTTGGCCATTTAAACTACAGAGAAAAAGCTGAAACACATTAAATTGTGCATACATTTATGCAGCTAGGTTTGCGATAAATCGTAACTATAATGCGAATTAGCTCATCTTTGGATATTTAGATTAGGAAATCCCAGTTTATTTGTTTAATGTATAGATTTTAAACAAGCTATAGAGAGCCAAAAATGTATACCATTAGAAACATTAGGCTTCCTATCTTGTCACTTCCTAAAACTGACTTTTACTGTCAAAGAAAAAAAAATAATGTTTTGGTGTTATCTTCGTTTTGTGTTGTTATCTTTGTATTTTTCATAACCTCTAAAGTAAGCGAATCAAATATGCACGGTGTAATGAAGTGATGACCCGATCCGAAATTTTGAGCGGCCCGTATATCACAGTGGAACCTCAATATTAAGTACTCATTTAATAGGTATACCCTGTCATTAACATGAATTTCGCATGCATGAATTCAGTATAATTCTGTCGTTTCATTTTTCAGGTCCATCTCGATGTTACGTATACCTCAATAATAAGTATACTTTTTCTGTGCACTATCGTATGCTTTATATGGAGCTTCTATTGTACCTTCTTACTGAAGAAAGGTTTTTACCGCAAGGTTCCGTTTAACAGTTTATAACGCACACAGTATTTTATGCTTGATGCATATGACAGAAATGAGGTTCCTTGAAGATTTTTTTTATCAGGTTTCTGTTATTGTAATATCATGTAGTTACTTAACTTTTTAACCTATTTCATAACGAGAGACAGAGGAAACGTGTTGGCAAGACACATTTGCTGAATAGTTTAGTGAAGTATGAGAAGCGATAAAACGGGAAAATGCCTGAAATTTTGCTGGATTTATGACAGTGCTGGCCGCTATGCATGGTGCATCAGACAAATTATAGGGGACGGCAGAAGGTTTAAAATACTTAATTAAAGCTAATCTAAATAACGGAAGACTCAATGAAAAATATGTCAGTTTAATCGTGCAATGATCTTCAAGTTCTTTTAATGAGGTGAAACTTTTCAGCAAATTAATATTTTGAGTGCGTGCTTATAGTGTGAACATTTATATTAGAAAACACTGGATCTGACACGCCGTAAAACACAAACTCAAACTGGATTAAGAGGAAAACAGACTTTAAAAAAAAATTTATGTGATTTTTTTTTATTTCTTCATTACTAACTCTAGCCCCATAGGCACTTCACTGGCAGGACTACTTTTCCTTTCTTATGCTGTATCTGTAGTTCTTGTCGCTGCTTTTATTTCAAAACGAAACTTGCAATTGAAATTCATAAATCACATAAAGTGTGTAACAAAATCCATTTGCAAAAATATATACGTACAATAAAGTTTTCCTGTTAAAGTTTCTTAGTCAAATTGTTTTAAAACAGGTGTTAATTTATTAGATGTAGAATTCTGTCGGAGTACAATGTTCTGCTCCACTATTTCAGTGTTAAGATGGCGGCTATATTTTCATATTCTGCACACAAAATTACGTATTTTCTGATTGGCCAAATCAAAATTCACTCGTGATGTGATAGTTCCTGACAACCTGATCCATCCGTTTCGTTTCTTCTTATCATTAGTACTTTTTGACAACAAAAAATGTGTTCCAATTTTAAATGAAGTTTTTGTTACCGTTATCCTGTGCTTCTGTGTTTCCATATATTCAGTAAAATGATACCATAAAAAGTTTTTGAAATGTACCAACCTAGCTTATGCAGCTGTTTTATTGTATTAGTATAACATTTTTCTTCCGTAATATTTTCCCAACAATTTGTGATGATAAAGCTTTTCTGTGCATAGAGTAAACTTGGAAGATTATGGAGTGAAAATGAAGAAATTTTAATGGCCCAAATCTTACTATGAGCATCTATTTAAATTAGTTATATAATTATAGACCACCTCACTCATATTTTTTTTGGCCTATAGAATTGTAAATCAGTACGGTGGCTGAGTTTATTATCACATACAAAGGGCCTGACTGGGAAGTATTAAGATATGTAATATTAAGAGAGTGAGACAGTACACACAAGTGCCATTATACTCGGTGCACCTCACTAGTATTAATCAAAAATGGAAAATTCCCAAAGAGGGCCCCGACATTTTCCTGAAGCTAAAATAAGTGAAAAACATGCTGTGATAAACAATAGCAAAGAGAAACCAAGCAAGCCCCGAGTTCTATTAACTACCATCGGAAGTGCAGGATTGCTGATCATATGTCTTCAAACTTCTCTATTTAATTCTTTAATTGTGTTTTTCACTTAGCGGAATGAAGAGCATTTTTGACAAGATTATAATATTTTAAGCAGTATCGCCTCATGACCCCCCAAAACTACCCATGCAATCTCCTCTTTCCCCCCTCCCCTCACTTCTCCTCTCCTTTTCCTACTAGTGGGCCAACAAGGGCGCACATGACTATGGTATAAGCATAGTGATTCAACAAATGACGGGGTCTAGATTTGGCTTCGTTGCTGTATGTGTTTAAATAGTTTATGTTCTTAGCTAAATTTTACTGGGCACAGCGCCGGGTTGTATCTATGAGGAGCCGCCATTAATTTCAACATTTATTTTAGAAGACGTATTTCTAACTTGATATACAATAAGTATAAGAACTTTAATCTTGCTAAAAGTCCTGCCATCTTCTAATGTTGGATAGGGAGCTACAATACATTATCAATCAGCAAACAGAAGGAGCCGTGCAGGGAATCAGAAAAATACTGAAGTTCGCCAAGATGACACTGGCTAAGTTGAAAAATTTATTTTTTTTTAAAAAGTGTCGAGTGGTCGCGCTCCAGTATAAACGAAGACTAACCATCATTTTTCTTTATCAATAAATGCAAGAAATGGGCAAGACAGTATTTATTCATGTCACCTAGGACAGTAGGACTCCAAAGACTCGCATTTCTTTGGACAATTTCTGACATCGAGTTTGTGAATAAGTTTCACTTTGGAGAATATATGCTTCAGAACCACAGTCTACGATTCACAACAAGTTTTGGAGTTCTCGAGTACCTAATATTTTAAGAAATATTGTGACACCATGCAGCTGTAACATATTTACACATACAGGTGTGTGTACGCAAAGAATCAAATGTTAACACCACACTCATACACATGCCATTATCATTATCATTCAGACTTTACATCAAGTAGACAATTTCATTGTTATCAATAAAAAATGTTTCGAATTTTTGCGGAAAACAAAAATCACGATAATATTCTGTTACAGATAGAGCTATCTGTACATAGCCCTCGTAAAGAAAACATCCTCCTTTGAAGATTGAAGTCAGACTAAAGTACAAAGAAGCGCCAACAATGAACTTTTATCAAACTCCGTCACACAAATATTTTCTTTAACAAAACTATCGCAGGATAATCCCGGCTTTACAAGCTAACTTTTCTATGCACACAGATCGCTCCGTCAAGTTAAAAAATATAAATCATAATTTGTAGGTCCTTATTTTTGATAAGGACTTTCTCTGTTCTGACTACGAGAACGCGAGTGGTTGCTCTTATACAAAAGATGGATTTATGGTCCGCCATAGTTTTGTTATCGTTGACATAAGCTTGAGTGGGGATTCGACTTAGGCGAGTTCAAAGTTTAAAGACTTTATTGCATTTGTTTGCTGGAGTTTGCGTCAAAAGCTTATTTGAATAATACAATAAAAGCATAAATTACATTTATCAATACAACACAGTGATGCGTTCATGTAGCAAACGGATTTATGCGGGAAGAATTTACAAGGCATGAGAAGAAAAAATATAATTTACTGCTTTGGTAGGAGAAATGATTGTCAACTGCATTATTCTTAAAACATAACTTCACTTAACGTTGGGGATTTATTGTCTTTCTCTCCCAGCTTTTGTCCTGGCCGAGTTCGTCATGCAAGATAACAAATTTCTATACAAAGCTTTCACGAAGATAACTCGGATAAATATTTATGACATTGAGAAAGAAATTCATCATAGTTTGCATGGGTCCATCGTGTAAAGTCATAACCTTCAAACAAAGTTCTGTGTCTTATATTGAAATTTCCAGAAAATTCTGGTTTTATCTCTCGAAAGAGTTCAAGACGATGACAGGATTAAAATGGAACCATTGTGCAATTTCGGACGACATACACATTATGTAGAAGACTTGCAGCATCTTCTCTTATTTCCGTCCAAAAAAAAGCACACATCATCTTCTGTTTTTTTTACATGAGATCTGGTTGGCAGAACTTCCCTCTTTCCCCTCCCAAGAAACAGTAGATAGTTATAGTTATCTTAGTCACCCTTCCTATCTTCCCCTCAACTGCTCACTTGTCTCTGTTTTCCTTTCAACAATGTTTCTGTGCCTATGGCCTAAGACAAAAGTTCGTGTACCAAGAAGTCTTTAATCACATTCTCAACATTCTTGTTCACAGTTAAATGTTCTGAGTCATGGAGGGTGAGGTAACTATCACCTGGGCCAACCGGATATCGCACAAGCCTGCACGTACTGTCTGTACTTCTCTAAGTCCAAAGGGCTGAGGCCCGACAGAGCACCCGCGAAGGGCGAGGCGAAGGCGCTACCACCTGCGCCACCTCGCCCTGCCATGTCCCAGGCGCCTGAGCGCAAAGCCTGTAGTGATGATAAAGAGGACAAGGAGGTTGGTGTAAGACTCAAACTTGCCAGGCTGGCACGGTACGCTGGTAACAACGCTGCTGCAGCTGCTGATGAGGTAGGTGCTGACTTGGGTTCGGACTTGACTGCAGGTGGGGAAGATAAGGAAGGGGAAGGAGAGGTGGAGGTAGTTGCTGGCGTGCCGATAATGTTGTCTATCGTGAACCCTTTTTTGGTGGTAGTTGTTGTAGAAGAGACTGGTAGTTTTGTTGCTGCTGCTGATGTTGGTGGTGAGGATGCGGATGGAGACGGTGACGAGCGTGGGGAGGCGGGTGGAGATGAATGAGTGGATGTTTTCAGGTCCGAATGAGAGCCGGAAGCGGACTCCGTGCCATCAACTTTCTCCAACTGCCGAATTTGACTGTTTGGGTTGCGGTGGAGATGGATGGGTCCAAGTGAGGAAGGGGGGAGGTTGGGAAGACCAACCGGTCCTAAGGGGAGGTGGAAGTGAGGGGGGCCGGGGTGAGGTGGATGGTGTGGGTGGGCGCGTGCAGCGTACTCGCTTTGCATCATGGACAAGGGGTGAGACAGACTTGGTGGCATGTAAGGGTACCCTAGAGGACCGGCAGGGCTGGCGTGAAACGCCCCTGGATGAGGAGCGTGGGGGTTGAGGAAGCCATGGTGGTGGAAGTAGGAATCAGCGGCGGACATGAAGGGGGGACCCTGTCCCATCATGTCCAAGGGAGATGATCGCTTGTAGCGTTTTCGACGCCTAAGGAAACTTCCATTGTCAAACATATCTTCGCTGGCAGGATCCAGTGTCCAGTAGTTTCCCTTACCAGGATTTCCTGGCTCTCGTGGTATTTTGACGAAACAATCATTGAGGGACAGATTATGCCGGATGCTGTTTTGCCACGCCGGAAATTTTTCCCGGAAATAAGGAAAACGATTCATGATAAACTCACAGATGCCGGACAAGGTCAGGCGTTTTCTGGGAGATTGCAGTATAGACATGGTGATCAGAGCGATGTATGAATATGGCGGTTTCACCAGACTAGATTTCTTTTTCATGTTAGTCCCGCTGGAGTTGTTGCTGTTGCCCTCATCAGAAGATTTGTTTAAACTGTTATCACTGCCGTGGATGTCATAGTCCTTGGATGGCGACAAGCGTCCTCCATCGTCGTCGTCATTATCACAAATGTCATCATCAATGTCCTCGTTATCGTACCGAGCCATGATATCTTTATCATCATCGTCGTCGATATGATCATCGCGAGGATGATGAAGGTGGTCGTCGTCGCTGGCGATGGAATGCCGAGGCGAGGCAGGGACTCGATCTCCCAGAGGAGAAGGAGGAGGAGAGTCAACTTGGAGAAGTTCGTCGTCATCCTCATTGATGGCGCCCGGCTCAGCTCTGTGACCGATTCTCATCTCGGAAGGAAACTGTGGACGATCCTGGACCGAGAATTTGTCTTTGGAATGAGAATGAAAGTTATAAATATCTGCCGGACCTTCTGACTTTTCAGGAGAGTTTCTGGCATTGTCATTGGCATCATGGCTATCCCCTTGCTTCGCGGAATCCTCAGCAGGTTTGTCCGAATGTCCATCGCCAGATTCATCCGCGGTTTTGTCTAGGACTTTGGTGTTCAACCTTGGTGACGCTGAAGGCGTCGAATTCTCCTCGTGCGGGGAACCTTCCCGTTTGTCAGAATGGGGAGACGCTGCTGCCTCTTGGCGTGAGTGACTTGCCGATAGTTGCCGAATATATTCAGCGTATCTATCATGAGGTTCTGAGGACGATCTTGAATCCGAGCCGTAAGGATGACCCGATTTGATCTGAAGACTGTCGGCCGCGGACAGATGACTGAAATGTCTTGGGTCACCATGAAGAAGGCTCATGCGTTCTCTGTGGGCCAGATTGGCGTGTAAGTGATGAAAAGCTGACAGGTTCCCGAATCCTGACAAGGAAGGCGAGTCCAAAGGGGATGAAGAGGATGCTGAAGATAAAGGAGACAGAGAATTGAGTGCCCCTATGGCCGTGACGCCAGGGCCGGCAGCGCTAAGCGGGGTGGTGGCCCCCAGGGGCGATGTCAGGAGGGACGAGTGTTTGTTGGCGTTGCTCATGACGGGGAAGAGAGCCTGCTGGTGAGGGTGGGGGAACGGATGGCCCTGATGCAGCCCGGGGGTGCTGGGATATGTCAATGACAGATTCATGTCGTCATAGCGCATGGCCGCCGCTCTGGATACCCTCTGGAATATAAGGAAAGTAAAAATAAAACCACATGACATCGAATATGTTATGATACACTACTGAGTACTGAGCAAAATAATATAAAATTATTTAAAACTTAATAATATTAATTGGCGTTTATAAGTCTTGGTGGATTCAACCAAAGTCTGCTCACTCGACTTTCAAAATTACCATTACCTTAACAAGCCAGTCATCCAAAAGCGTTGTCAATTCCCAGGGGTGCAGAAAAGTACCTCTGAAATTTTACAGGCACTGGTCGCCAGCTTTCTGACTATTCACCGTGTCTGGCCAAGTAACAATGTTACAGACCAGTGGACTGAAGGAAATATGAATGAAATGTATTCCCAAGACATTTCTTAAAATATCAGCAGAAGACGGGAGTCGAATCCCTAACTTTTGATCTTGAGTCAACGCCATAGCCAGGGATGCGGCTCATGTTTCATGATATTCTCTGAAGAATTTTGCATTTTTACATAGACTCTACTCTAGAACATGTCATTAGCAGCGACCAACGTCACACAAGACAGTTCTTACGAAATAAACGTGCATGCGCATAAATACATATACATGTAACTAGATCTAGTAAGTCTCTATAGATATTACACAGGAAGAGAATATTCAGGGCATAATAAAATAGTTCAAAAATTTATTTTTGATTGTGTGTGTTGATTTTTCTATGCAAACTGTTTCTTTGACTGATATCAGGCAATAATCTCTGATTTCAGAGACATCTCCGAAAATATCTATACAGTTTGTTTGTTTGTTTATTAATTTTCTATTTGTTTTGTTTGTATGTTTGTTAGTTCCTTTTTTTCTTTCTTTCTTTAACACAATTTGATATTCGTAATTCCCCCTTCTC